>RDPX01000037.1:2185029-2268083 GCA_003991215.1 Morbakka virulenta
GCTTGAAAATTGTGGCTTTGTCGACGAGGGAAGAGGTTGTTGTGTCGAATCCTGCTGCAGTGATAAGACTTCTTGTTGAATATCATTTGTAGAAAAAATAGACCCTTGAGATCTGGCAGCATGAACCAAAGCTTCAAACGTTGACTGATTGCTATTATTTGCCATTTTCTTTATTATTATTATATCGTGCTTTGACGCTTGAGCTTGAAAAATCAAAATGTCTGCTTTTTTAATTATTTGTATAATGCACGAACAAGCAACTTTCTGATTGGTCTTGATGAACCTTAATCTTTTCCGATTGGCTTGCGTAAAATTTCTGCCGCGAAAAAGTAGAACCTCTTCCAACTGCTTTTCAATGTCGGTCGAAACGAAAAATTCTTATATCACGTGTCAAAACAAACGTAAAGCGCATGTGCGTTGACGAAAAAATCAGCTTCGCTCGAAATTTTTCGACGCGTGGAGAAAAGCCTTAAGCAACAGGTGAGATGATTTCTTGGCTTACTAGGGAGTCAAGTTCCTCTTTTAAGGGCTCACAGAGTGCAAATGGTATCTTACGTGGTGGGTGTATGACAGCTTGAACTTTAGGGTCGAGTGATATGTGGTAAGTTCCTTCAAAGCATCCAATACCTTTGAATACATCACTATAATCCTGGAGGATCTTGTCTCGGTTACACTGATTATTAAAATCGATTTCTGATGATTCTTTAGAATCCATGTTTATAGTAAAATTAAGAGAAACAAGACCAAGAACCTTACTTGTTGGTAGTTCAATTAAGATTGGGCCAGTAGTATCAGTTACATAAAAGTTTGCTATGGTAAACTTGTTTTCATGACGTACTCCTAATTGGCAAGTGCCTAATTGTTTTACTGAATGACCACCAAATGCTACTATTCGGACTTTTGAGGGAGTTAAGCTCAAGACATCCTTATTTGGTGTTGAATTGCATAACTCTTTGAAGACTGACGAGGGTAATATGTTTCCTTCTGCTCCAGTGTCAATTTTACATTTTAATGTAGTTTGATGTGATGCAGATCCTAATGTTAAGTTTGCAAAAGCTTGTGTTGTGTGTGAGGAAGATGTAGAAGTAATACCATCAATATGCAATGAGTCAAAATAAAATCCTTGAGAGTTGTCGTTTGCCTCTACTTCAGGAACTGCTGTCTTAGCTTTTCGAGGTACTTTTGACTTGGTTGCGACATCAGAGCGACAAACATTTGCCCAGTGGTTTTTCTTGTGGCATTTTTTACAAATAGAATCTTTCGCTGGACATGCCCCTTTACTATGAGAGCGACCACAATTACCACAAGTTTTCGAATATGATGTTGTTGCTTGTACAGATTTAGCCATTTTATTAGTTTTCTTAACATAATCTAGAGAAACTTCTTGTTTAGGGCCACGGATAGTTTCTATATGTTGAAGAGTTGCTTCCTCTGTCCTGGCAACCTGGAGGGCTCGTTCGATTGTTAAATCTCTTCCTTCTTTTAACAAGGTGGACTGTACTGACTTAAGTCTTAGTCCAAAAATGAAAAGATCGACTAGGAGAGTATTGGCAACAATAGGATCATATTCACACTGCTGTAGCAATTCTTTTAGGCGTTTCAAAATAAACATCAGCAGGCTCATTAGGAGATTGGGAGCAACCCAAAATTTTGAAGCGGGCAAAGCGGGCAACACGGAAATTACTTCTGGGACGAACGTATGCTTTAAATTGGGAAAAGTAAGAATCTAACCTGCCTCTTTCAGTGTCAGTGAAAGTCTCTGCGATGTCCTGGCCTTCTGGACTAGACCAAATAAGGAGATAATTAATCTGTACTGCCTCATCAACATCGCGCAATGGTCCATTAAAATATAGTGAACAAGTGCGAAGAAATTTTCTTCATGGCACTGTCGAGATCAGATGCTGACCAGTCCATTTTTGGTGGTGGAAGTGCAGCTGTATCCATCTTTTTCTGGTGTAATAGTTTCTACAAAATCCTGTTTGAAGCCAGTGTCTGACTATGGAGTCTATGCTGATTGAGTTACTCTGCTTAGAGGAGTCCAATAGAGAAAATAATGGTGTAAAGCACGAGATAGGCGTGCAGTCAGTTTTCTGACACCATGTTATATTATTATGTGTAATTGCTAATACCAGATTAAACAAGATAGCATATAAAACTCAAGGATATAATTCAGTATAGTTTTAGCACATGAGGATCATTTTTTACATCAAAATGAGGCACATAAGCAATTCATACATTAACATTAATCAGAGAGAGGCTATAATAAGATTGCATGTTACAATGGTAGATTTGGCTAAATGATTACAGAATATAACAGTTGTCTGTTTTAATGTGCCAATATTCTTGTGAAGCATCTAATTCGGAGAAATACTTTGCACAAGCCAACTGAGCCATTATTTCTTCAGCTGTGGGAAGTGGGTAATGTTCTCTTTTAATGGCAGCATTGAGATTTTGAGGGTCAAGGCATAAACGGAGTTTTCCATTTGGTTTGGTCACAATTACTAGGCCATTAACTCAGTCTGATGGTTCCTGAATAGGTTTGATGATGCCCTAGTTTACCATTTTTTCCAGTTCTTGCTTTAATTTGGGCTTTAAGGCAAGTGGTATTTTGCGAGGAGGAACAATAAGAGGTTTCATGTTATCCTTTAACTGAATAGAATACTCGTGTGGAAGGCAACCAGGATCACCAAAACAATCAGCATATGTAGATATAATTGTAGACCTGTTGCTCTTGTCACCCCTGAACTACTATTAATAATGCTTAGGCTTTAAACGGTTACACGAATATTTCAGCAATTACAGAGGATGAAGTGTAGTATACTGGACTAACTTGCTACCATTATGGTACCATTGTGAACTTTCATTGCTGCAAGACTATTTTGTTTTTAAGTTTTGTAATGAAATAGGACTGTCTTGAGTTGTGTCATCAACCCATTTATATTATTCTTTTGTGTTTTTTTTGGTACACTGTTGGTTTGTGTATACTTGTCACTGTTGGAGATAGCAAATGCTGACCCAACAAAAAACAGAAGCACAATAAACAGGTATAACAAACAGTAAACAAGACAGGTATGGTACCATACCTCAAAACAACTCAATCCGTTACCTAGTAGATCTGCACATTTAATGTATAAAAGAGCTGTAATTAATCACTTAAGCAGCTTGACTGTAAGAAAAATATCTCACCAAACCTTGGCTCAGTGTTATAAATTGGATGCAGAAGTAGCCCTGAAATAAGGCTTTATCCAACACAAAACCAGCGTAGTAAATATATAGACCAAAGAAAAATAAAAGAATAAATCAAGTACTGTAAAGTCAAATAAACACAACATTTTCATGACATTCTCCCTCAGTTAGGAGTTCCTTAGTTTTGTTAAATTTAGTCAAACTCATATCTTTGAGGCTTTCGTTTGGTACGTGTTGATCGCCGTAAAACATTTTCCGTTTGTGATGGTTGCTCAGATGTCACTTCTGTGGTATATTGGTTTTGGATGTCTACGGCTTCTTCAGTCGTGCTCTTCATTACATTTGGTTCTGGATCATTGGATCTGCTCAAGGCACTCTCACTTACAGTTGTTGCTGTTGAGGATGCGAGGAATAAACTTCTATTGTGGGGTTGGATTGATATTTCTTCTCTAACTGATAAATCAGTAATTCACTACAAAGCAATTAAGATATAGAATACAGATTAAAATATGAACGTTTATTTACAGGTTGAGTACATAAAAACAACTTAAGAGTAATAATTTCGACTTCAAATGTTATTACTTACATCGAAATTGTCCCACAATAGTCTTGGCAATAGGCAATGAGATAGACTTAGTCTATGGGAACAGCATCAGGCTTTGTTATCTGCTTGGCTGACTGTTGCAGCTATCTGAGTTTAATCAAACTATCTTTATTATTTATTCTTTACTGAATTTCTATCTATTGCCCTTTTATGGAATTACTTCTTAAAGTGATAAGCTAATTCAAACTTCAAATGCATTAAATTTAACTCTAAATATGGTAAACAAATCGCTAACTTTACTGTACGGCTAAATATAGTAAAGGTATGATTATTGAAACAATTCCTCGTACAATAACCATATTTGGCAGTCATAATGTTCCCTTGTGCGGTTCGTGCTGTGTTGATGGAAGTCTGATGACGTCAAATTCTTTTGTCTATTGGTAAGACGATCTCTTGTCACAAATAATAGAACTATGAAGGGGTTTTCTTGTGCACTGTTCGTAACAGTTGCTATATCTACGTTTTCGTATGATCTGTTCAAGTGAGCTTCTTTTGTATCCCTTGGACAAGGCACAGGGTCGGAAAGTGACACTGTGGACTCTCTACCATCTTTGTGGCGAACACGGGCATATGTTCGGTTGACATGAGTGAGCTCAACCTCTTCCACTAAATTGTCATTTTGCTGGAACGTACAAATTTGCGAAGGTAAACAGCGCCAGGAGATAACCAAGAAGGAAGTGAGGTGCCATTTCTGGGTTTTCGCTGGAAGTTGAAGAACCGCTCATGTGGAATTGAATTGGTAGCACTTGACAGCAAAGAACGAATGGAATGTAGAATATCTTGTAATACCTTCTCCCATTGAGTGACAGGTAACTGGTTGGATGCTAAGGCCAATTCAACTGCTTTCCAAATGGTACCATTATATCGTTCCACTTGGCCATTTCCGATAGGATGGTATAGTGTACTGTGGCTAGTTGCTAACCCCCCCCCCCTTCCAGCTGGTAAGGTAGCTGCAAAAATTTTCGGACATAAAGGGTTTACTCCTGTCAGAATGCATGTAGCCTGGCATGCTACATAAGGAGAAAAGTGAGTCTAAACACTTGATGACGGTAGATGTAGACATGTCTGGACATGGTATTGCAAAAGGGAATCGTGAGTACTCATCAGTAACCGTCAGCAAATACTTGTTACGCGTGGTGGATGGTAAGGGCCCTTTAAAATCCATACTCAATCGTTCCATTGGTTTGGTTGCTTTTATAAGATAACCATCAGAGCGTTTATAGAATTGTGGTTTCAGTTCAGCACAAATCTTACAGTTTGTACAGGTGCCTTTGACATCCTCGGTTGAGAACGGTAAATTATTTATTTTGACAAAATGTAACAGACGGGTAACACCAGGATGACAAAGTTGAGCATGAATGTCATCTAGATTACTGGAGATAGCGGGACAGTGAGCACGTGTAAAGGAGTCTACGACAACATTGCTTTTCCCTTCACGGTATTTGATAGTGTAAGAAAACTCGGCAAACTCCATTCGCCAAGTTTGGATTTTACTGTTCTTAATCTTAGTACGCTTTCGATTATCAAACATATATGAAACAGAGCGTTGGTAAGTTATCAAGGTAAATGGTTTTCGTGATAGTAAATGGCTCCAGTTTCGGACAGCTTCGATTATGGACAGTGCTTCCTTTTCAACAGCTGGGTACCATTGTTCGCTCTTTGATAATGTTTTTGACATGAATGCTACTTGCCCACCATTTTGATTCAGTGAAGCAGGTATCGCTATATCGGAAGCATCACACTCTACCATAAAAGATGCGTCTTCATTTATGGGTGCTAAAACAACTTCTGCAAGCTCCATTTTGATGCTTTGAAAGGAATTAAGTGCAAGATCGGTCAGTGGGAAGGTTTCAGCTTCAGCGAATGGTCGAATTTTGTCTGAAAACTGTGTTATCCAGTTGGCATAATATGCAAACATTCCCAGAGTCCTGCGAAAAGAAGCAGCATTGGATGGTGGTGGGAAATCTAATAATGGCTGTAATCGTTTAGGATCTGGTTTGATACTGTTACAAATGATACGGTACCCAAGGATATCAATTACCGAAGAAGAGTGTACAGTTTTAGAGTTATTCAAAGTTATGTTTGTTTTGGCGATCATTCCATGAAAAGCAGTGTCGTTTCTCTGAAGGTCAGCTTCATCTACTCCTCCATTGGTGACATTATCAAGGTAAGGGAAGGTATCATTTAAACCTTCCTCTTTGACTAAATCGTCCATTGTCCTTTGAAAACAGGGGACGCCATTGGTTACGCCAAATGGGACAACGACAAATTCATATTAATCATCGAGACATTCGAATGCTGTATACTTCCTTTCAGATTCTTGTAACGGGATCTGATGGTAGGCACTCTCGAGGTTGTATGTAGAGAAATACTTGTAAGTTTGTTGACCGTTTCTTTGGTCAACAAACTTACATTACTTTGGAACAGTTGTGACAGGTAGCATCTCGAGCAGGGCACAAGGATCGGTTAGCATGCATTGATTCTCGACAGAAGTAGCATAATTTCTTGCGTGGCTTAGTTGTTTTGGCATTTGGACCTTTTCGTAAAGCTGCAAGAGATAATGTGTTTTCTTCGACATGTTCTGGATCGGTTGTTACAGCAGCTACAGTTGGTAGATTGTTTTGTTGCAAATAAGATTCAGAGTTTTTCTGAGCTAGATCAAGAGTTCGGGCACGTTCATGTACTTGATCAAGTGTCAGTTTCTCATTTTCCAAAAGACACTCGTATATAATTTGATGAAAGACCATTGATGAATGAGTCCCTTATCATTTCAGAACGGTATGCATCCGCTGTAACTGCGGTGAAGTTACAATGTTTACTCAACTTTTTAAGTTCTTTTAGGTACTCGTCAAGAGATTTACCGGATTTTTGTTTCCTGGAGGCAAGTTGGTGGCGTGCAAAAATGGTATTTGGTGTCTTCACGTATAATCTAGTTAAAGTGTCAAGAACCTTTTCATATGTAGTACACTCCTCAACATAGTCAAAGACGTCTGTAGAAATGAAATTTATGATGGACCTGAATTTATCGGGGGCATCAGTTCCACATTCAGTAATGAAGTTATCAAAAGTCCTTTTCCAGTGCTTCCATTCCTTTGCAGCTTTGGGTGAGTTTGGATCGACATCCAACTGTGAAGGTTTCAAAGCCTTGCTCATCTTTCATGTGTTTGATAAATTGTTATAAATTGGATGCAGAAGTAGGCCTGAACTAAGGCTTTATCAAACATAAAACCAGCGTAGTAAATATATAGACCTAAGAAAAATAAAAGAATAAATCAAGTACTGTAAAGTCAAATAAACACAACATTTTCATGACACTCAGTAAAAAGCTTGTGACTTATACCATGATAAAGCTTCTATGTCTCCACCCACTGCCAAAGAATTATCATCATGCGCCCAAACATATATCTCATCTTCTTTAGATTTTATTTATTGGACCCTGAGCAAAGAGAAAATGGTAAATGGCAGTAACAAAATGTCCCCCAAGATATTGTAGCCCTTAAAAGTCAGCAAACGTAATTTTTCACATAAATGTAAACTTAAGAAGGTTTTGAAGCAAAAATAAACAAAATATCTCAACCTTGGTCAGTCAGAACAAATTTACTAATACAGTTGATTTAATCATAAATCATGATTGAAATGTCATATGTTTGGGTTTTTTCGTCTTCTTGAAAAAGGGGAAAGTCTTAATCCTCTTCTAGCAATGCTAGAATTTCCCAGTCTTACTTCATGTATTTATCAGGAGGAACAGCTATTCTCAGTTTGATATTTTTTGGGTGGTAATTGAGTGGTTGTCCATCACCTTCAAGTGTAATCACATTGCCAACGTTGCTAATATATGTCATAATGAATGACTTTTTAATGACAATGGCTTTAAATTGATATTTTTTGGAAATTTTTCTAGAACAACATTTCCAACAGCAAAATTTTAATTCTTTTGTTATTTAAATACATTTCTTTCAACATTTTTATCTTTCTTGAATAATTTTTTTTGTATTGCCATTTGAATATCTTCTTTTGTAATTTTTTTTAAAGAAAAGTTTGTTTTAAGGCCATCCTTGAATATCATCATTGCAGGAAGTATACCAGTAGCAGTACGAGGGACTTTTCAATGATGATTAAAAACATCCCTCGAACTTTTGTGATACGATTTCTTTTCTCTCATTCTTATCATTTCTATCTTCATGGACATGCAAAGTGGTCTTAAATGTATCCACTTGAATTTGTTGTATTTTATTGTGTGGAGAGAAGGTAAATATTTAAATTGCAGACAACATTTAAATCAATGTCTAATCTATTTGGGAGTATAATCAAAAGTAAGTACATTTCGGAATGTGTCATTTATTGTGAATATTTAAGTGAGTCTAGATCAAGATTATGAAAAATAAGGTGGCTGAAACATAATGGTAGACATTACCAATAACAGGGTCATAATACAAGATCCCCCTTTCTTAAAAAAGAAAGGAACAAGTGGCAGGAATTACTAATTTTTTATAATTAAATACTTATTAATTTCTTTAAAATGTCCAATGCAATTATGTTGTTTCTTACTGGTATGAGTCAAAGTTATAAAAGTTCTTTACAGATCCAATTGACAAGCTACTTTGCTTGTCCTTTGTGATCAGCAAGGTAACTTTAGTCCTTGAGGTTGGTCTTCTGGAGTGTGGTTCTTGTTGGGGTATTCTTTGTTGGTAGTATTGTTGCAGGGATACACAGGGTGGTCTGATCACCCCAGGGCATGATGACCCTTTCCTGTAAATGTGGAGTCCTGTACTCAGCTGACTCTGACTGACAGTACCTAGTAATGAGTCTCATGCCAGGGTTATGATGAAGTCAGTGGTAGCATGCTGATGGGTATGTGTGAGGATGTGTGATGTGTTAAGTCATAGACACCCTCACTCTTGCACTGGCAGGCAGATAAGTCAGTGATATGACAAATGGCTGGCACCATGCCCCAAGTTAGCTGGGACTGCCGTGGAAAAGGCAATGGCAAACCATTTCAGTATCTTGCCATGAAAACATCAAGGTGCTGCAAGGAAAGGCTACTAGCACTTCACTTGTAGACTTTTAACCATTTTACTGAATTAATTGCCAATACCATTTCGTAATTGTCATTCGTTTTGGCATCTCTCTGTTTCTTTGCGAGTGAATATTAACTGTCCAACTTCAGTATTCTCGGCACCCTCAGCATCCGATTCTTCATTCAAACTTCCACAGTGTTCATTCTGTACCACTCCATTGTTTTCTCCCTCAAACTCAAACATCATCTTCTTCATCTCAGCCAGTATGTGGATTTGGATTAACATATGTGTTTGGATTAATATGTGTGTTTTTCAAAATTTTGAAGGCAGAGCAATTACAAGTAATGCTGTGTTTAGGCTGATCCCATGATACTCTTATCATGGAGCCTTCCTTTTGAATGACTTTGTATGGTACTGGGTCATAAAGTGGCTTTCCTTTCTTTTCGTTTTTTCCAATACATCATCACCAACTTTAGTATCAGTTTCATATACCATTTTCTATTTGTGTAAAGCTTTGCTTTTAGATTCTGTTCAGCAGCTCTTTCACAAATGTCCCTGTTATCAACATCAAATGTTGAATGATCTGGAAGAGAAAAGGTCTGCTCTGAAACAGCAGTTCAGCTGGACTTTTTCCTGTAGCAACATGAGGTGTTGCACAATAATTTGTCAAGAATTTGTAAAGTTCTTGTTTCCAGTATGTGCATTCAATAGTTAAAATGTGAATGACTTTTTTAATCAACTTGTTGAAATTTTCAACTAACCTGTTAGCTTTTGGGGAATGTGAAGTAATAAAATTGTGTTTGATGCCCATAAAAGTACAATAAGCCTCAAATGCCTTTCAATCAAATGGAGGACAGTATTCAATCCAGTTTTGGAATTGTAGCTTTGGCCGAGGTGAATGTTGTAAAATCTATCTCTGGAAAGTGTGAGTATTCATCTCGAACAACTGACACATAATCACCTGTAGACAATGGTTCATAAAAAGATGGACCAGAAGGAAGCTCAGTTGACTCCGCTGGGCCTTGAGACTATATCAATTTTCTTGACAACCAAGACATTGTCCAACTACCTTTTCAATTTGCTGGACCAAACCATTAAACCGATTTCTTGATCTGAGAAACTGTTTTGTTTTGAGCAAACCTTTGTGTTCTTCCTGTGCAGTCTTAGTCACCCACTGGTGCAAAGCTGCAAGTATAATGAGATGTTTTCCTCTCATTATAAGACCATTAACAACTGACAGTTCATCAGCCTCAGTTTTAAAATCTTTTAATTCAATATCTGCACCAACTGACCCAACCCGGACGGCTTTCAAAAGATTCTAGTAAATACGGTCCTTGCTGGTTCCAACCTGAATTTCTTTTAGTGAGAATAATGGTGGCACATCAAGGTTTACAGTCCAGTGAACATGGGCTTCTATTTCTTTAGATTCTATAATGGCCTCCTTAGACTAATGTGGAGTTGGTAATGGGTGATGCTAAGTGTCAGTTTGATTGGTTTTGTCTTATGATACACTATGTTGAAATCGAAGCCCTGCAGCTTTAGTCTCATACATTTATCAAGAAATGGAGCATTTTGATGAGGGTTATTATACAAGCTTACTAGCAAGTTATGATCTGTCACTACATTAAAATGCCTTCCCAGCAAATATATTTCATTTTTCTAAGAATTGTATTCAATTGCCAATGATTCTCGTTCAATATGACCATAGCTTCTTTCTAGTGGTGTCAATGATTTACTGTTGTAAATGACAACTCTTGGTTGAGTTTCCTTACTGTCATACTGAACTAGCATTGCTCCTACATCAACCTGTGAATCATCAAATGACCTCAGCTTCTAAATTAGGTTCATAATAGTTCAGAAGAGCATTTTCCTTAAGGCTTGCCCTAAATGACCTGAAAGCAAGTTCATGCCCAGATTTCGAACTCCAGATTTTATTCTTTGTCAGTTCTCATAGTGGAGCTATAAATGTTGCATAGTTAGGAATAAGTATGTAACATTTACATTATAAGAATAAGGAACATTTAAAGTATAAGAATAAGGAATAAGCCAAATAAAAATAAAAAATAGTTGCATTCTTTTCTTGGTATGACAAATTATAATTTGTCATACCAAGAAAAGTTATACCCAATGCTCGTAAGTTTTACCCAATGCTCTGCTTCACTGGAATAACTCCTGGAATAACTCCGTAAGGTAATGATTGGCATCATCTTTGCCACCAATTATGATATCATCATGTATATTGGACACCCCATTTATGCCCTCAAAACATTTTTGCAACTTTTTGTGTAACAGCTCAGGAGCAGAGCATGTTCCAAAATTGAGCCAATGGTATCGAAACAAGCCAACATGAGTTGAAAATGTGGTAATATGTGGTAAACATACCCTAAAGCATACAGAAGAAGAGTAGAATCTTTTCACGTATTTTACAGTTGTGAAATTCATTATAGACTCACCTACAGTCCAACAACACTCCAGCAGATTTCTCAACACAGGCCCGCTTGGCGGCCATCTTGAATTCACCTTTGGCGAAATAGTCTTGATCGTCCAGAAACCCGTTTAAACCCCGACAGGAAAGCCCTATCTACACGATGCAAAATATGGCTTTATCACTCACTGACATAAAAGCGTGTGTCAAAGAGTTCCGATCAGACGAGGGAGCTGGGCTCAACATCGACTGGCGTTGGAGAGAATGGATAGGGGATTTCGCACTCGTATTGGATTTTGAAGGGATTGAAGATCCAGAGGAAGGAAGATCAAAGGAGAAAGCAGTCATGCTGACAGTGGGAGGAGCTGACCTCAGGGAAATATTTGCAACACTTACCCCGACTGACGACACTTACGTCGCGGCTAAACAAGCACTTTCCGACCATTTTTTACTGAAAAAGAATTTAACAGCGCAAAGGTACTAATTTTTCTGCACAAAGCCAAGTTCACTTGAAGAAATTCTGGATTATCGATAACAAGGCTGAGCTCACTAGGCAAAGACTGTGAATTCGATAAGATGGATTTAGACGAGGCCATCCAGTTAGTAGTGACACTACACACTCATTCGGACAAACTGCAAAGGGATATTATAACAAAGGATATGAACCTAACAGCATTGACAGAAACAGCTCGCGCGCTGGAACTCACACATAGAGAAGTCACATTTATGAAAGAAAACAGCATAGACGAAGAAGTCAAAGCAACAACAGAAAATCGTTACGAAGAACAGAAACCAGCCCAGCAGGCTAGCTGACACAACAGACGTATATCGACCAGTAAAAGTACCATTGAAGTATGTCGATACTGTGGCCAGCAAACTCTTCGTAAAGCCCGTGGTGCGACATGCAACAAATGTCAGAAGAAGGGACATTTCGTTGTGGTTGGTCAATCAAAACCACACAGAGTCAAACAGATCAGTGCAGCTACAGACAGCGAAGATGAAAGTGACCAAGATGCGTACAACTTCGATCAGATTACTTTGAAATTAGACAAAATTGATACTGTCAAGACCGATGAACGAAACGGAAACAACAGAGACACGTCGTCGTCGTCTGCACCCCATAACATCAACAAGATCGAACAGATAAAAAGGAACACAGTCGTCCATGACCAATATGAAACTAAAGTCAAAATCAAGCTCGCGAATCAGAGGATCAAAGTTTAAGAAGACTCGGGAGTCGACGTAAATGTGATAGACTTCAATACATATAAAAGCCTTCAAAAGCTACCAAAAATTAAACCATCTCAAGCCAAGGTAAAGCCGTACAACTGGGCACCCGTAGCAACAAAGGGCTACATTTGGGTAGACGGAGCCACAAAACACACAAAGTTTAAGCGAAATTTAACACAACGAACAAAGGAAGAAAGGAAGGCAAATATACAGCCTTTGAACTCGACATCTTGAAGATTAAACTCAACCAGCTAGAAGAACCGTCACAGCAAAAATCCAAAACAACAATTCGAAAAAATCCTTTCAACACTTGACATACTCAGAGATAAGCAAAAAGCTAACACCACTCAAAACCTCAGCAGAATATGTACAGCAGCTACACAAAGATTCAGAAAATGTCAAAACCGCTTTTCATAAAATATTGAAGAAACATCCAAAGGTTTTTGAAGGAATAGGAAAACACAAATTCTGTCAAGTCAAACTCATCGACACCACCGTCCAACCAAAATTTCAACCTCTGAGACGCATTCCGTTTCCGAAACGAAAGCAGTTTGACAAGATAATCGATGTTCTGAAGAACGCCGATATTCTGGAACCGGTAGATTCGATGAAAACGAATTCTTCGGAATGAAATTCTCACAGAAAGGCATGCAACCGACAAAAGATAAAGTGCCAACTCTTTTAAATGCAACCCCCCAAACACACACACATCCCACTCCCCCCTCAGTACCCGACGTCAGGTCATTCTTAGGCATGGCTAACTAAAGTTGCAATTTCATTCCCAACTTTTCACAGATAACAGCACCGTTGAGGGAGCTAACAAAGAAAAACTCCCAATTCCAATGGAAAACGCAAAATTGTCAGGAAGCATATGAACATATCGCGGACGCCTTAACAAACCAACCAGCTGTGGCCTTCTATGACCCGAAACACAAAACAAAGCTTATTGTAGATGGATCCAAATACGGACTATCGAGCATTCTCGCGCAATTAGATCCGAAAAGTCAACAGTACAGGGTGATTCGCTACGACAGCAGATCCACCACACCTATAGAATAGAGGTACAACCAGATAGAGATTGAAAGTGCTGCTATTGAGTTTGCAGTCAAACCCAATCATCTGTATCTCTACGGCCTGCCCAACTTTGCGGTAGTGACAGACCATAAACCTCTCCTACCATTGTATAACAGCTACAAAGCGGATATTCCACCACGTATCTACAAAAACAAAATCAAACTGCAAGGCTGCACCTTTGAGCTCATACATCAAGCAGGCAAGACTAACCCTGACAACGGAGACGACGAACGGGTAAATGTAGAAGAGAATGAAGCCCACCACCACCACCACCAACAACAACAACAACAACAACAACAACAACAACAACAACATCAAGATGATACAGAGGAACAACAAGAAGAGCAAACAAGACCGAAGAGACAACGAAAACTGCCAGCAAAATACAAGGACTATGAACTGTGAAAATGTAGAAAGAACACATAAGAACAATGAAATATCAATCTTTTGTTTTTGTATATTTAGGGAGGGTTGTAGTATTTATGGTTTTAATAAGTAAGACAAGTCCTTGTTGAACTAGACAACTGAAAATTAAGCACCCGTCTTTTTCTCCTTCCAGGGTCATGGAATCAACCCCCATGTTAGGCATTTGCTGTTCTTTCACCAGGGGTGACTGGCATTAAAATGAATAAGGTATAAGGAAGCCGGGAGCCAACAAATTTGGGATGTAGGTGCAGGTGTTACCCCTCAAAATTATTTTAACTATGCACAACTGTTTCGTAATTGTTTTAAAATAAACAATTAAGTGTATGTGGTAACCAAAATACAACATACATTTACATTATCAACAGTCTTACTTTCAAGATATACGATGCAGAGAAATGATAGTTTCTATTAAAATACTTCATGATTATTTGCTAAACTAAAAGCTGACTCAAAAACTATGAATTGCATGCAATCTAAAATTATTTCCAAAATCAGGTACTGGAAAACCTTTTAAACGTTGTTTGAATGATTTAAAATGTAAATATAAGCTTTAATCAATTTTTAAAGCAAATGTTTTGTATGACAATGAATTTAAAGAAGTCTAGCGCCATAGTATTCTGTTGCATAGAAATATTTATCAGACCAGTTATGTTGTGATTTGCTAACCGTGTATTTTGGTATATAGTTGTGAATAGTTTGCTGAAATTCAAAAGTCACCAAGACATTTTAAATCATGTTTCCGAATATTTTTTTTTCAAAGAATTAAATCCACTAGATTAAATGTAAAAGTTTGCTCAAGACAAATTCTCTTATCTTCCTTTATTTGAAGGGTAAAAAAATTAATATTTGAAGAATAACACCACTGGAAATTGTTCATGGGGTCTCACTCATTCAGATGGCAAATTATACAATTATACCACTGTGCCATTGTTCCAGACAGGAAAAAATCATCAGTATTAAGAGGGTTCTTGTGGTCAGTTTTTTTAGCCTTTTTGCTTTTTTGGCCCTTTGCTGTTATGGCAAAGGGCCAAAAATTTGCTGTTATTAAAAAGCATGCATGTTAATGCAAGGATAAATTTGTGTATATATATATATTTCCCATGTTTGATACACAGTTTAGATGTAATATTGAGATATACACTTTTTGCACGTAAGGAATTTCTTTACATGTATACCTTACAATTTCCACTGTGTTAAGTTTTGTTGCTCACTTAGAAAGAGAAATATTGTTGGGTTTTTCAAAAAGAATTTTACACCAAAAAATGAAGCAAAAAAATGATCACCCGTAACCAGTCAACGCAAACAGTAGTAAGTATTTTTCCCCTTTATCTCCACATATCCACAGAAAAAATATTTGGATGGAGATTTAAAATGTTCTTTTTCAACATAAATTTTGCGCAAGGCCTGCAATTCTTTTTTAGCTGAAGTCATTGTTTGTTACTTAGAGATTTTCCAATGGTAACCAGTTTACACAATGCAATTCATTTGCAGAGCCTGTCTTGTGTATCAGAAATCAAAAATCTAATACTTTCTCTGCAAAGGAAATAAATGTGTAAAGAATTTTCACCCATTTTTATTTTGACAATAAAAACACACGAAAAAAACACTAAACCTTCCAAGCCACAGGTTCATGAGGCAATTCTCATCTTATTGTGGCATGCTCAGAAATAATTTTTCAACTTTATCTTGTTTCTGTCTTACATTAATGGAATTATATTTCTTGTATTACAGGCAATATGCTCAGAATGTCAGTAAGAAAGATAGGTACAATGTCAAAGATATTATAATGAGCACCTGCAAGTACAGCAAAAGGTTTAAAGAAATTGACATCCTTGAGGTAAGTCTGTTGGGTGATTTTCAATCAAATATTATGTTTTAAACTAATTACAATGGTTGGGCATATAATATTCATCATTTTGTCATCCTGTTTTTCTGTTAAAGGGATGACTACAAAAACTTAGCAGGAAGTGTTTACAACAACAACAAGACACAGAATAGCAACAAAAAGCAACAATCAACACAATCAATAAAACTTTATTTTAGTTAAACAACCTTGAGTTTTTGTACTGCCTGCAATGCCTTTATTGTGTATATGTGTTTATACTTACCATTGCTATCAAATTTAAGCAATTAGTTTTACAAATGCAAAAGAGCATACTGAGAAGTATATTTTTTATCAATCTTTTCTAAGTTTTATTTGTTATACCAGGATCGAAAAAAATATGATAAATAGTAAATGGTATGCAGCAATAACACATAAACCCCAAGGTATAATACTCCTCGAGACCAATAACACATTGCTCATATCAATGAGAAGCTCAGAAATCTTTTGCAGCTAAAATTCACAAAATCTCTCTATCTGTAAATCATAGAAAATGTGAAAAAAATCTATTTCAATTCATCACGAACCAATCGTTGAAGTATTGTGTGTTTGGCTATTTTCATCTTCTTGGTCCTCTTGAACCATCACACCAACCCTAGAAAAGAAGCTGGAAGCAGCAGAGATGTGGTTTCTACGCCGAATACTAAGGATTTCATGGACAGAGCATGTTACCAATGAAGAGGTACTGAGACGAGCAGGATGCAAAAGAAAGCTACTGTCCACCATTCGAAAAAGACAGCAGTCATTCCTAGGACATGTAATGNGCAGCTAAAATTCACAAAATCTCTCTATCTGTAAATCATAGAAAATGTGAAAAAAATCTATTTCAATTCATCACGAACCAATCGTTGAAGTATTGTGTGTTTGGCTATTTTCATCTTCTTGGTCCTCTTGAACCATCACACCAACCCTAGAAAAGAAGCTGGAAGCAGCAGAGATGTGGTTTCTACGCCGAATACTAAGGATTTCATGGACAGAGCATGTTACCAATGAAGAGGTACTGAGACGAGCAGGATGCAAAAGAAAGCTACTGTCCACCATTCGAAAAAGACAGCTGTCATTCCTAGGACATGTAATGTCCTAGGAATGACAGGAAAGGGGAACTAGAAGAGTTGTCAGTGACCGGAAAGATTAATGGGAAACGAGGCAGGGGAAGACCAAGAACCTTCAAACTGAGATTTTGTTGAAATTTTGAACTAGAACAACATTTCCAACAGCAAAATTTGAATTCTTTTGTTATTTAAATACATTTCTTTCAACATTTTTATCTTTCTTGAATAATTTTTTTATATTGCTATTTGAATATCTTCTTTTGTAATTTTTTTTTTTTAAAAGTTTGCTTTAAGGCCACCATTGAATATCATGGTTGCAGGAAGGATACCAGTAGTAGGAGGGACTTTTCAATGATGATCAAAAACATCCCTCGAATTTTTGTGATACGATTTCTTTTCTCTCATTCTTATCATTTCTATCTTCATGGACATACCAAGTGGTCTTATAAATGTTTCTACTGGATTGGACCTTGGGTGATGTAGAGGAGTTGTCTGTACAGTGATAGTTCTGTGTTTGGTGAACTTCACCATTTTCTACCTATTAAATGGAGGGCGATTCTCAGGTGTTGGTACCTGTTTTGCTGGAATTGTCATAAGTATCAAAAATCTCTTCTAATCCTGAAAGTACTCTATTGTTGTTGAAGACACCAATTTAGCAACTGGAAGGCTAGAAACCAAATCCTAAACCACTACTTTCTGGTTTGAGGTTAGCAAAAAGGATGTCGAAATACTGATTCAGTATTCCGACATCCTTTTGGTATTTGATGGGTTTAAATCTGGTCCAGCTGTCGTTTCGCTCACAAACTTTATGCACCCATCACAGTCGAATACAAACTCTTGAACTATCCTGTTCAAACTTGGGAAGTAAACATGATTTTGTAATTATCTTGTAAGACATAATTGCCCTGGATGTGTAGCTCAGAGCCATTTCCATTGTATCCTGTTGTAGTTTAAGAGGAAGAAAATCTTGTCACCATTAAACAGAATGCTGGCAACTGTTAAGTCGGACACAACATTTTCAAATTTCTTTAAGTACACTAAACTAGCATTTGGTAACCATTGTCAATATTCTACAATTGCGAACCTTGTCTTTAAAATTTCCCTCTCCAATTCTTGCCAAACCTCTACTGTCAGTGACAGATACTGTATGAAGCATAAAAACCATTTATTTATTGTTTTCTTCTGTTGTTGTTCCAGGTAATGCTGAAAGTGGCTTTGCAGCTCTTAATATGTTCTCTGTGTAATTCATTGAAGCTGGTGTATTTCCTTCTGTTGTTGTTCTATAGGTAATGCTGAAAGTGGCTTTGCAGCTCTTAATATGTTAGCTGTGTAATTCATTGAAGCTGGTGTGTTTCCTTCTGTTGTTGTTCTATAGGTAATGCTGAAAGTGGCTTTGCAGCTCTTAATATGTTATCTGTGTAATTCATTGAAGCTGGTGATACATAACTTTGAAGCAGATATCTTGATTCTTTAGTTTCACCTTTTCAGCTCTAACAGGACCATTGCGTTCTCATTAAATATACTGCACGATGGCTATTGATCAGTTTTTACCATCACTTCTTAAGAATGACACACGAAACAGTTGCTGAAGCGTCCATCATCAATTGTTGGTAAATTGACTGGATGTTCTTTTAGGACATTTTTTGATATTATCTGTTATTTAACCTCTTTAACTTTGTCTTGAAAAGCAGTAGCGAAGCCTTTTGCAGGTTTAGAAATGGGCTTTACATTGATATCTATATGTACCTTTACCTGATGCTGCTTCAGTTTTCTAATTCCTTTGAAATTGTCAGAATGCTGTTGTAGGATCTTTTGGATTTCATCTCTTTTTTTTCATTTGAACATGCTAGCTAGCTGAAGAACTTTAGGTCGAGATGTGAACTTTAAGATACCTTGATAGCAAGTTGCTGTGTTGTTTTACAAGCCATAATGAGTTAACAAACTTGCTCAATGATATGGCATTGTACAATTACAGAATGTTTACCAAATAGATGTAAGAGCGTTATCATGTCATGAGTCGTAAGCTTTTTCTGAGCTACGTTTCGAAAGATACTTTTCACATCGTGGGGCTATTGAAATGTCTAGGTACGGCTGCCTTTATACTTTGGTAGTGCAGACCTACGTGTGGACAGGAAACTAGTTGTTTTGAGGAGTGGCGCCACACCTATGTTGTGGATTGTTTCTTTTATTTTTCTTGTTGTTGTGTTGATTTCCTTGTCAAAAATCCTTTTATTTTCCCAGTCAAATGTGTTTCAAAGAATAGAATAATCTTTGTGGTATAAAATCCATGTCGTTGAAGAACAACAAGGCCTAATGGCATGTTCGTACTTTGTGTACCATGTAATTAACTATATCATTACATAAATTAAATGTCTGCTAACATGTCTCTCATTTAAGTAAATGAACTGTAATAAAACTTACGTAAAAGTTATTCAAAGTAGTGAACATGACTTACATTAAGTGAAGTGATCAGGTTAAACTGTTCATAAAATAGTTCAATTAAGTACCTTAACCATTCGCCAGTACGTCAATACGTTGTTTTAGACAGCCACTGACAAAAAATGGTGGACCTCCATCAATCCTTTTTGTTTTCCTTCGTCAGTAACAAAAAGTGGTAGGCTTTCTGATTTCCATTTTGTTTTTCATATTGATTAAAAAATCCACTTGACCTGTGTTTTTTAATTCTGTTACCCAGGTCCAGTTGAGTGCCACGGAAAAAGTTTTCGATGGAAATGAACGTAATTTAATAGTGATATTCAAGTTTTGTAAAACGAAGAGTTTATTGGATTGTTTGTTGTATTTATGTTTTGATTTTGGCCTTCTAATTCTAATTGTTGGTTTTTGCCTAAAAAAAAGTGTGTTTTCTGATGTGTCTTAATTAGGAGATGCTGTATCATGCTGTTAAGGAAGAAAAATACTTCGATGCTACTGGAATCATGTTTGTGATGGATAGATTTGTTTACAACAGAGGGACAACAAAAGAATTTATGGATTTGCTAAAAGCGATTCAAAAAAAAAGCCCAGAAACACCAATATCACCTCAGATTATTATAAGAAAGGCAAGGTATCTAAAAAATGAAGGTGACCTTCAAGGTATGATAAAAATCCATAAGAATCATAAAGAAATAAACTGTGAGTTTGTATGAACTAAAAATATGAGAAATATGGCCAACTAATTCATGCATATGTATTTGCAGACATATGTATTTGCAGACATATGTATATATATATATATATATACCAGTATCGAAGTAATTATTAGCTATCGACAGTGCTCAATAATATAAGAATATTAGAGCCATCGTATGGTGAACGGCAAAAAAATCAACAAAACTTAGTTTGGAACTTTTGTTTAGCTGACGATTGTGAAAACACGAAACTGACAGTTCAAAACTAAGTTTTGTTGATTTTTTTTGTCATTCACTATATATATATATATATAACCATTAGGTTAAACACCAAAAGTAGGAGTTAAAATGGCAGCTAAATGTTTCAAGATGTTTTGATCATCAGGCAATAATGCTACAAATGTTTTGCAACCTTATATATACATGAAAAATATTATTAGATAGAAGCGGTCTTTGATATCACTCAGTTGATTTACAAATCGAAAGCGAATTTAATTTAAGTCTTTATGTCCGACACTGTCTTTGGATTCATCAATCAGTAATGAACACATGCCAGCTTTTTCGATCATTTCCTTGCTATATCTTCTTATCCCAAAAACCCAGACTTTGACTGGCAGATTAAAAGTACGCTTTGATGTGTAATCATTGGTCAAGTACTGCTGCTTCATACTGCCATGTAACGTATCAAATAAGAGATTTATTCGCGACATCAGGTTTACTAATTCCTTCCATCTGCCAGCTTTCAATGGTTGGCTGACCTCAGTAAGCCATTTCTTCAGCACAGAAGTATTGGTGATATTGGAGCAGAATCTTCATATATTCGTGATTATTGCTTACAACAGAAGAGTTCTCTAGGTCCAAAATATTTCTGATTCCAGCTGCTTTCTCTTGCAGTTGACTAATGTAAGACTCCCATCGCTGCATAAAAAGATTGGCCCTGCATGTATCATGTTTCTGAGCCCTCAATTTCTTTCCATATCTTTCTTACAAGCATTCCAGCCTGTTTTCGTGAATTCAATATCGGACTATGTTTTGAACGTGCTAACGTTTCTGCATGGAAAGCAAAATGCCCTGTCTTCTTTGACACTAAAGCCATAAAAAGCTTTCGTACAAGAGAACTTTGAAGCAGCTGTTTTTGCGACCTTTTGGGAACGAAGCTAATTTAATCTTTAAATAACCGCAATTGACACTTCTTAGGTCATCTCCAGAAGTAGTCTTCGCCCCTCGCAGTTGAATGTTGACTTCCAAAGCTGTATAATGTTGCATGATTTTCGTCATAACAGGGGTCATAACATATTTTCGATACCAGTACTACTGTCAAAAGGGCTGGATTTGGGCGTCAAATCCTCCAAACATGGGAGCAGTTTTGATAAACAATTCCATATTGGTGGGTAGCAACAACTTTGCTGTATTTCATGTTATGCTAGGGTTTTAGGTAAGAAACAGAATTTTGTGCAAAGAAATTGTGACCCATGAATTGTGACCACCAAAAATCCAATTGCTACTTTGCGGCGCTTGTAAATATTCCATGCCTCTTCCCAAATATTCCATGCCTCTTCCCAAGTAGCTGCATTTTCAATTTTCAATAGTCTTAAAACTTTGTAGGATTTCGAAAAGCCGTAAATGCTGTGAAAAATGAAACCTAAAGCCAGGCATAACCTTCAGATTATAAGAAAAGCCTTGATGTAAGCGCCTTACAACCCTAATATCCCATTTCCCCCCAAGCTTAAGATCAAAGCTCATCTCACTTCTCCATTTATCCGCTCGGCAAAAAATAATGCTACAGATTGACTTTTGACCGTTGCTTTTTTCTTTCTGATGAGTGGATGAAACCGCTTTGAATGTTTTGTGAAAGCTTCCTTTACAATATTCAGAAATTACTCGGGGACTGTGGTAATAATGAAATGCAGGAAACAAGTGAAAGTGAAGTATGAAAACATTTCTACAGTACTGGGCTTACTTATTCTTTGGTGATATCAGGGAGTTTAATTAGCGCAGAAGTGGACTCAAACCAAAGGCTTTTTGTGAGTTGTTACCCATATAGTCATGATTTACCAAACGGTTAACACTGTTATAACAAAATAGCACTTTCACGTGAAAATGTTTATCGTGTCACAATTCAGTAATTGCCCTTTGATCTGTTTGCTTTTTGACAGCAATAGGAGTAATAAGGTAATTAATATTCATAAATGAACTTAGTGAATCGCACCCTGAGATAATCACTAAGATTCAGAATCCGTTTTTAAAATGGATGATTCCATATCTGTTCATCAAAGAAAAGGTACTGTTGCTGTTAGCTAAAACTTTTAAACAAAAACAAAGCAGAAGGCAGACTTAACGAAAGACATTTTTATAAAACAGATAAAAAATATATTTCAGAAGTAAGAATGCTTTACTGATGCCAAATCCCAGGACAACAGCTTATGGCCTTGAACCCGTGTCAATTTTAGGCTACTGGTTAAGGCATATATTACATGAATGAAAGTGTGTAATAATCCGTAAATCTCAGATATTTTTTTTAAATTAGAAATTAGAAAGGATGCTACTGCGACTGCTACCCTTGTCAAATACATATTGTTGATTTGAGTTTTTTATAAGTACTTTTAGTTTTTTAAAACATTGCTGTAAGTAGGCAAACATTTGGCTTTAATTATCTATCACGAGCAACATATTTTGTATCATCAACTTTAGTTTAATTATTTATTATTGCATTATTATTATTATTATTATTATTATTACTATTATTATAATAATACATAGAAAATGTAAAATGAATAATTGTGCATAATTCGTAGAGAATACTAATTTTTTGCGTTTGATTTAGTTATGTTGAAATCGTGATTATTCTCTTCAGTTTTACTGCATAAAATTGCCAATTCAGTTTAACAAATAAGTGGATTTTTAGTCTGTATTACAAGTGTGGCGACTCCCTTCTCATCCTATGCTTCTTACAATTCCTTTCTGGTAAATCATCTACATTGCATTGACGACATCCAAAAGGGCGCTGCCCTGTTGTGCGATAAACTAAAGGACATACAGTACATGGTCATGAAGAATTTTCCCCTCTCTTATAAACTGTGGAATGTTCGACACAGGACCCTGTGCCATTATCTCTTCATAATTACTAACATTCATTAAGTTACTCACCGATACAGAGGCAGTCAAATCGCTTCTAAATTTACCACCAATACTCAGAGTAACAAACAGTTCCTGTTCCATGTTCAGTCTGCTTTCTGTCGTTTTAGTCTCCGTTAGGCTGAATGAAAATTTCTTTCTCTCTCGCTTGACGATTCGCCCTGGATTTTAACTGGATTCGTTTGAATTTGTATGATTTCGTCGTCTTAGAGCACGATTTACATCCTCTTTCATTACATTTTTCCCATGCCCCGCTTATCTGACGACAACAAACTGCAAAATCCCCCATACGTAAACATTTTGCAGATTTTCTTCCCTTCGCTGAGGAGGCTCTGTCTTGGATTTTTTGTGATCTTCCCGCAAGTGTGACAGACTAGTTTTTTCTTTCGCCCAGTTTACGTCTTTGTGGCGTTGACGTTGTTCTGAGGTTTTGCTGTCATGTCTTTTACTTGTAGATTGGCTCTTTCCCCCACACAGGCCATATCTGGGCTTATCTTAGGCTGATGTTCTTCTTTATGAGTAGACGTGTCTTTAAGTCAACATCCTTCAATCATTTAAGATTTTTGGTTCCTGATGTCATCGTTACGGCTATTGCCAAAATTACAGTGGCGTGCTTCTTTTAAAGGCGTACTTATAACTTTTAAGCTGTTTCCCCGTAGTTGAAACTCATCTGTCGAAAAACATATCATTCGTACGGTACGTTTTACTCGATTTTGAGGTGGTTGCCGCGTTTTCCATTTGTTTCTTAATACTTGTGTTCTTCTGGAGGTTGTGGTCCAATGGCTGTTAAGTCTTCAAAAATGGCTTGCGGATCCATTCCGGCAAGACGAAGTAGTTGGCCCGTCTTTTTTATCGGTCCTTTATGCTCTGACCTTCTGCATGGTATTCAAAAGCTCTCATCCAATTTCTCTATCGGTCAGTAACAACAGCTGCTGACCCACTTAAATCAACCATTTTGAGGCTTTTGGCATCTTTTTTACCACTATTCTAATCCAATGCAACTAAAGCCGCCAAATACTAGGTAAATCAACACTAAACCACTACTCTTACCCAATGTGTTCCTCTTCATATACATCTCATTGTGACTTTTTTAGATTACACAGTAAACCTATGCATTAAACAGGGAACCTAATATACTACATTTGTCTACTGTAGTAAATCTATTGAACAACTTATTAGAAAAGAATCATGCATTTCACGTTTCTTCACAAAGGTTGAGAGAGAAAATTCTCAGATTGACAACTACTGGAACGTATGGAAGTTTCATACTTAACGTAATACTTATGGTTGACATTTTACTCTATTACTGACCAAAAAGCTTTAGTGAGCACTTTTCATCCAGAAAAAATATCTATAATGACACTTGCATGTTTACAGCATGTTTACAGAGGTATGCAGTGTTTCTTATTTCACATACATAATCCATCAGATACAGAAAAACATCCTATCATTGAAATCCTCTTGCACTTTAATTTTTACTTGCAAATACTGTCACTACAGAGGACAAGGATACCACTTGCTTTACTTTTTAATTAGTATTCTTGCCAATTACAAGCACCCATGTGCACAAAGAGATAACTCTGTTGTGCAAGATAACAATACCTTATTATCAGACGATGATGCATTTCGAACATACCAAAACAAAACATGCAGATTAGCATGTTATCAAGGCATTTGGATATGGAACAAACACACAATGATTCAAGCTAGCTACAGGCTGATGTGTTGGCTAAGAAACACGAGGGATATTCAGACATTGTATGTACAAGGTCTTATGTACGGTGACCAAATATTGATCAGCACACTAAGAAAATGTGCTTGGCATATGCCTTATGTTAACACTGTTTTTCAAAACAGAAGCCTGCTCCATGTGCAACCTTAGATTTAAGCTGCAACTGTTAATAAAAGATTACCTACTGATTTTGCTGATTGATTAAAAGGTTGTATGTACTTAATCACTACAGACCCTCGCTCTAAGTGGCCGGAGGTTATTCAGATAACAAATACAACAGCTAGATCTATTATTTTTAATAACGTGGAATTCATTTTTTGAATTCTCAAAATAACTTGTTTTGAAACCGTAACTAAGAAGTCTCATTATCATTTTAATCGCTTAAATTTTCAGCCAACCTCCATTGGTCCTCTTAAACAAGTAATAAAGAAAACGACCTGGTACTGCTTTTATGTATAAATCAAATTATGGCTGTTTTTCAAGGTGTTTTTTAGTCTATGTACATACCCACCACTTATTCGTAAGCTCCACACTTCATTTTAACAATACACAAGTTTATTTCAAACTTGACAGTAGTACCTGATCGTTTTGTGTTATGGCCACAGATGATAATTTAAAACTTCTTTAAAATAGCAACAAGTGAAATGAGATTACAATATTTCTTATTGCTTTGTACCCACATGCTAGTTATTTTTGTATTGTATGCTCCCTTTCTATTGTTTACCTTAATGTGCTATGTTTATCATCTTTTTCATATAGGTATGTCAGTTACTTTGCCTTGGGTGACATTGCAACTCTGGGTCTTCTTTAGTAATTGAGACTGTCATTTGTTGTCGAAAAACGTTTTCTCTAGAGGTTACTTCGGTATGCATCTATTCATAGGTTTTCTAAAGAAAAGCATAAGAGATTATCTTCCTGATAACATTAGTGGAAGTAGCTAGTTATTTTGGTGTGGTTTTTTTGAAAGAGGCATTGGCTTATGAGAGTGGTATTTTTCTTGTAAGAATGATTCTCCGCCCTACACAGATATGTATGGTAAAGTTTTTCGATGGTGATGATGATGATGTTGATAATGCTGATGTTGATGATGATGATTAGGATCATTATACTATCTATTTTTATAGAGCTGTTTTATTAAATTTACAGGTGCTGAAAGAATCCTTCGTCGACTTGATGATGGCGACGAGACTCTTTGCCACTGGTCTTACAAAAGTACTGCAGACTTGCAAGTTCAGCGGTCAGTTTGTATTCAGATCAGAGGAGATATAAGACGTGCCCTTGGCTTTTGGGCAGATGCTTGTCAGTTGTTGTACAAGACAATCCAGCTGTTCAAAGAGGTCCAACCGGTACCTGACAAAAAAGGATGGGCGTCTAGTTTGACACTTGTGTCAAACACTTTACGGTACATCCCTTTAAATGATTACCAAGCCCTAAAAAATGTTTCGATGTCACAGTTTGACCACCCACTGCGTGAAGCAATTCGATGCATTAACGAAGCCTCCGACCTTTGTATTTATGCACCACAATTTTATGCAAAAAATAAGGTATTTATTTTCAGCCATACCTAATTGGTTATTTTATTTCCTGGTGGATTTTATTTTAACCTTTGTTTCTGTTTTGTAACGGCCAGATTGCAGGAGGTTTTGAAAAATAAAATTTATATAGGATCTTTTTTTTTCTATTTCTCTTTAAATTTCTACACCAGACACCTGTTTTATACACGGTAACTTTTATAGGTTATCTCTTATTTGACTCAGTTCGGAGCACCATTTTTAACACCCTACCTACCTTAGTGATACATAGGTTTATCCCGTATTCCATACTATGTTAGGTACTGCATTTTTTTATCAAGGTTAATGGTTAATGTGACTGCCATCATCATTGGTTTTTATTCAGTTAGATGTTTTTTATTGTTATGTTTATTTAAATCATTTGTAAAACAGACACAAGACGATGAAGACATAGTCTTTAAAACGGGCTGGAAGAACGGTTGCTACCTTTGCCTATTACAGTTCAAATGCCGCATGATACACGAAACACCCTTTGTTGTCTGCACGTTATGCCCACTTTTCAAACCCCAGAATCCCTTTAGATATTGAATTGTATTCCTCACATACCTCAAATTGGGTCTCAGGTTTTGAATAAAAGTTTTGAATATTTGAAAATATTTAAACAATAATTAAGATTAATGGTGCAGTGAGTTTTTTTGGTAGCCAGGGAAGGCAAGGAAGGCAAAGGAAGGCGATAAAGGAAAACACTTGAGGAAGAAGAGGAAAGTTGCAAAAATGATCTAAAATCGGACTAATTTGATCATAACGTAAAAGAAAACTGACTGGAAAGTTATGTGATGATGACTGCAGTATGTAGAGGAAACGAGTCTATAAAACCTATTTTGGAAGGGTATACACACTTGGAGCAAACTTAACTTATGAATTGTAACAGACCTGAACGAGTTCTGGAATTCAGAATTAGTACGGTAAGCAATGAATGCATGGGGCGAAAGAGGTATGGGAGTTTAATAATTAATTTGTATCATGATTAGGAACATGAATGGAAAGAAGTAAGGATACATATGGGAAGAGAAAAAAAGAGCTATCAACTAGCGGAATAGCTGTCAGTAACTTAATAGGTATTTGAAATAACATGCTACCATGTGTATTATTTTGTACGGAAGAGTTCATAACAGCACTTTTTATTTTGGAGGTGATTATTGATTCAGGCTGTATTTATACTGCAACAGACAATAACATTTTGAATGTCGATTTTAGCATTCAGATAATAGATCCTTCAATTTTTTCTACTTATTCCTTTAAGTATTTTATTTGTTCTTACTCTTTCAGCTTTCTTTTAACTTATGTTGGGTGAGCTGTTCATCAGTCTTATCTAAATAGCACGGTCGTTTATATCTTCTTCCGTTTCGACATCTTTTGAATTATTCTTGACTGCATCTTTCAATTCATTTGTATTCTCCGTTTATTGTATCCTCGGTAAGCTGCCCTTGTACCGTTTTCACAATGTAGTTCTTACAGTTTCCTTTTTACGTGCACGAAATATCTCAGTGATGCCCTGATCATCTTCTTTCTCAGCTTATAGTCTTTACGTAACGTCTTATAAGAGGAGTGGATTTGTATTTCAGCATGGAAATGGTAGCAAAATTTCTAAGCATCAACACAGCTGTTTCATGTATTATTCTTGTCTCTGCTTTTCTCAGAATAAGTGTTTCTATTCCTTATAGAAAAGCTATTCTAAATACTAATGGTCATTTATTTATGTAGCACGTTAAATGTTGTTTGATTTATAGTAAATATAAATAATAATCGTCATTATTTGGTAAAATCTATTTCATGTTCAGGAGTATACTTATTTTTTGCAAAAATAACATTTCTTTTATCAAATTCCACCATATGCAGCGTATTGCAGGTGAAATGAACTACTTTTATGCCAAGCTTTGTTCAGATACTAAAGAAAAAAGAAAATTCCTGCTGCAAGCAGCACACGAATTAAGGGAAGGTTTGGTCTGTCACAAGAGCATAAATGGACTGAAAAGTAGAGAAGAATATTACGATTTCGTTTGCAGTGTATTCCGATTTGCAACTGTTTGTTTAGATGATGTACAAGGTAGGGAAATGATATTTCAATATGTATATTCTGGTAACCAACCTTTTTTCAGCTAATTAGCCTCTCTTCTGCTAACCAGCTCTCATGTTAACTTTCCTCCCTCAAATAAAATTAATCCTCTAAGATCCGGCTTTCTGGAGTGTGATCAGAAAGGCACAAGAGATCGTTCACAAATGACGTCAACCACTTAGAGGGGGAGGGGTACCGAAATGTTGACAGAAGTTGACAATATTTTGGGTAGGGGGTTGAAAGGAGGGTGAAAGTTGACGTCATTCTTTGAAAAAATTCAATAATTCTAAAAGCTTAAAATTTCTTTAAACTCACTCGGGAGTTTTTAAACAACCTTTTCACTATGTCAGTACCCTCCCTTTAGTTGTAGTGACAGACAAATGTTCAGGAATCGAAATGGGATCGAAAATGATGTGAGTGAAGCAGAGGATGAACAGAGCAGAGATGATGACTCTTTTGCCTCGCGAGTAGAATTTGATGGGAATATTTTTGACCCCATTGAAAGATTTTTTCAAAGTGTAAAAAACAGAGAGGTTCAATTGAAAGGTTATTTCACGCAATTGTTTTTTCTCTTAAGTTTTACATTTCACTCGGAGGTACTTTTATCACTTTTATCACCCCTGCTTCAAACTTCTACCCCCCCCCCCCTTATAGTTAGAAACACATAAATTAAGAAGATAGTGTCAAAATTTTATCTTCGTTTGCAGAAAAGGTTCAGGAAAAAAGTGCTTAAAATTGACGTCAGCTTCAGGGGGAAGGAGGGTCAGAAATTTAAAAGTTGACAAGAGTTGACAAGAGGGGGAGGGGTGTTCAAATTGGTGAAAAGTGGTTGACGTCATTTGTAATCGATCCCCAAAGCTTTTTTTCGATATCTCAGTACTTTTTTACTGCATGAATCAGTAAGGATAATGTGCAGGTGCAGCGGGGTAATTAATCGTGCTTCTCATGAACAGTCGAGAGCTGTCATCGCGGCGCGGGAAGCAAGACTGATTGCCCAGCTACATGCGTGCCAAGGAGGTTCTAGGATGCGCGGCTCATTAAGCGTTATTATCGCGTAATCAATCAAACAGTGCTTACTTCTTAGGATGGGTTATTCTGGTCGCGTTTCTGGTCGGTGTCGTTTATTAGTTTGTTAATTGTTTCCACTGAAGAGAGCGTTCACTTCAAAGCTCTGTCAGCAAAGGTGAACAAATCAAAAACCCATCATGCCTGCCCGAGAAAATGCTGTTGATCTACAGACAAAAATTGAAGTCATTAGTGAAGTAGAGAAAGAAGAAAAAGCTGGAAAGCCCAATTTCAACAGAATTTGTAAAAAGTTCAGTTTGGATGGGACCACTGTAGCAAAGATCGCTAAAAGCAGAGAGAGCTTCAAAGAGCAAACAACATCGTGTCATCTATCCTTTGAAAGAAAGCGAGCGTTTAAAGAAGAAGAAGAAGTTGATGATACTTTGCACTTGTGGGTTAAACAGAAACTAGATCAAGATACTCGATTGAACTTGCTTATTTTGAAAACAAAAGCCACGGAATTGGCTGCTGCAATGGGGAATGAGTTTGAACCATCTGATGGATGGTTGAATAGGTTCAAAACCTGGCATGGATTAAAATTTAAACGCGAGCACGGTGAGAAGCAAGCACTAGACATTGCACCATCCGAAGAGTTTAGATCAACAATCGTCTTCAAAATTTAAAAACAGAAGACATATTCAATGCCGACGAAACGGGAGTTTAAGTTAGCGGTCTTCTAGACCGTTGCTATACGTTTAATGCTGAGAAATTAAGTAGGGGGAAGAAGGCAAAAGACCGATGCAGTGTGTTGGTTTGCGCCAACATAGCTGGAACCCGAAAAAGAAAAATCAATGGTTATAGGAAAAGCAAAGCAACATATGGCATTTACAAAAGACATTAGTTCACTTCCTGTTACATTTCGGCACTCAGTAAATGTATGGGTGACAGGAGAAATATTCAGGGATCATCTCGAACGTTGGAACAGCAAACGTCAGATCAGCAATCGACAGATTTTATTGCGGCTAGATAATTGCTCAGCACATCCCGGAAACATGGCATTCAACAACATCACAATTCATTTCTTACCACCTAACACAGCATCAGACATTCAGCCGATGGACATGGGGATCATACACAATTTAAAAGGAGACTACAGAGGCCTCTTGAACAGAAGGATAAAACAGAAGCCTGGAGAAAAGTCAGCCAAGAGACAATTGTTAACTGCTATGCAAAAGCCGGATTTGGAGAGAGCCAAACTGTTCTGAAAGAAGATCCCCTATCTGTTCCAGAAAACATGACCAAAAAACACTTCACTGAATTGGTTGAGCAAGACAAAGATCTATAGATTTGTGGAACTCTAAGCAACGTTGAGCTGAGCCAGTGTGCAAAGAAACGTAGAGTCGATGAAAATGCTGACGTTGACAAGGAATGTGCAGAAGCACCTCCAAAGGAACACTCGGCAAGAGAGTTAATTTCTGTAGTCACAACAATTCGATCATTTCTACAATTAAAAGGAAAAACTGACACTCTAGAGCATTTTGATGAGGTCGAAAAGGAGGTGTTCAAGTATATTATAGGTAGCAAAAAGCAGTCAAGCATCACAGATTTTTTTAGTAAAGATTGACTTGCAAATCCACTCAACCCACTGTGACATAATACATTCACTTAATGTATCTGTACATCCATTATTTTTTTCAAAGTTTTAGTTTGAAATAACTTCATGCAGCTCAAGGAGAAATAGTACCTTTTGATGGAGGGAATAACCTGAAACCAACTGGTACCACTTGTCAGCTACAAAAAAAACAAAAACAAGAAAAACAAAAAAAAGCCGCAAAAAACTAAAAAATGAGAACCCCGAAGCGTGTTAATCAATGCAAGGACCTTGGTGTTATGCTGCTTGAGCTCACAAAAAGAAGATGATTCTTTCTCCTTCCTTCATCACTTATTGTTAATACATGTACGCAATACATGTACATATATAGCCCCTTCCAATTCAGTTAAGACCCCGTTCGCATGAGATCCCGCTTTTTTCGTCTCACGAGCACCGAGATCTTAGGCGGTGACCACTGTATTTGAAAATCTTTCACATGGTTCCCAGGTGGCTATCACAGACACAAAATAATGGAGAAAAAGCAAAAGGAAGGCACTTAACTGAATCAGATGAACTTATTCGAGAAACGAAAAAGTTAAAACGCGTTTTTTTAATCAATTTTATGTAACGATGTAGTTTCAATTTAACCATATAAAGTGATGGATATCATTAATACCTCTTTCAGATAACCTGTGTTAACAACCTCCGTAATTAATGAGTATACGAAGAAAAATACAATTAAATTCAAAATATTGTTGTGAATAACATAAAGAAGGAGGTTTACGACACGTTATTAGTGAAATATGAATGGACAATAGAGATTTGATAAACTTGGATGAGGCAAGGACCAATACAGTTTGACATCCACCGGAGGTAGATGATATTAATTTGAAGTAACTAAGAAATTCTGATGTAAAACGTTTGTTTGTTGTTTTTTTTTGCATTTTTTCTTCGCTTTTTATTTTCATAGGAAACTTATTTCCTGTCTTAACATTGATCATAACCCTCCTTTCTTTTTTTTATTGAGCTGAAATTTCTGATTCTTACTTGTGTACACTTTTAATCGTATATATTATTCTTCTTATGTTTTTACTTTTTGTTTTTGAATTTTCTTTTTTGTAGTATTTCACAGGGCTTTTATATTTCAAGACTCGTATTGACATGTAAAAACTGCATTATGTATAATGTTGATTTGATAATCCTAAATAAATATTCGATAAATAATAATAGTAATAATAATAATAATAATAATAATAATAATAATACTTTTGAACACAGGTATACAACTGATGCCTGTAATTATCGTAAAGAAATTATGAGGTTGGCCTGTTAAGTGCACTCATGAAGAGAATACTATATTTATACACTAAAACAATAATTCTTAGCGTACTTAAATATGCTTACCATTTATTAGTTGTTTTTTAAAAATGCATCAAACCATACTCTCATTACCGATTTACTCTGAAATAGTATATCGATCTTGTACACTCAAAATTTTACAATATAAAATAATTTTATAAGTTTTATATCTTTGATTTTGTGATGGTCCTACTATATCAATTCCTGTCTTTTGTTGAGCGGTTCCTCGTATCTGAAAACTGATAGATAAATAGATGGATAGATAGATAGATAGATAGATAGATAGATAGATAGATAGATAGATAGATAGATAGATAGATAGATAGATAGATAGATAGATAGGATGGATGGATGGATGGGTGGATAGATAGATAGATAGATAGATAGATAGATAGATAGATAGATAGATAGATAGATAGATAGATAGATAGATAGATAGATAGATGGATTGATAGGTAAATGGGTGGATGGATAAAAAAATTGGTAAATAGGTAACGATTTATAGCTACTGAGGTATTTCTAAACACAGCAGACAATGGCCAAATTATTTCTTTATTTTTTTTATGTGAGACCTTGAATGGAAAACCAAAGGAGAAAAAATCCTTCCAGTTGCACTTCATCTTTATCAACATTATTGCAAGTCGCCAAAGGAAGTTAATCACACNAACAAAGTCCTTTCTCATATAAACGTTCAGAAAATAGGCTCATAGAATGCTTATAGAATTGATTTGTCTACAGAATTGACGATAGATGTATGCATTGACAGATTGGTTTAAAGTTGGGTGCATAAATAGATTGATAGATAGATAGACAGATAGATGGATGGATGGATAGATGGATGGATGGATAGATAGACAAATAGATAGACCGATAGATAGATAGATAGATAGATAGATAGATAGATAGATAGATAGATAGATAGATAGATAGATAGATAGATAGATAGATAGATGGATGGATGGGTGGATAGATAGTAGATAGATAGATAGATAGATAGATAGATAGATAGATAGATAGATAGATAGATAGATAGATAGATGGATTGATAGGTAAATGGGTGGATGGATAAAAAAATTGGTAAATAGGTAACGATTTATAGCTACTGAGGTATTTCTAAACACAGCAGACAATGGCCAAATTATTTCTTTATTTTTTTTATGTGAGACCTTGAATGGAAAACCAAAGGAGAAAAAATCCTTCCAGTTGCACTTCATCTTTATCAACATTATTGCAAGTCGCCAAAGGAAGTTAATCACACAAAACTATCGGTGGCCTTAATTCAGGCAGCACTTCGTTTTCTTCGACTTCCAGAAATTTCTTACCAGGATACCTTGCAGTTAAATGAGCATGGTGTACCAGATGTTCAAGTTAAGGCACCAGCACTTGTTCCTTTTAACATGGTGAGTTTTCGCTTGTTTTTTGTTGGTTGAGAATATTAGCTAAAAGCCCGATGTTGGTGTATTGCACCGTAAAATCCAGGTGAAAACGTATTTCCTTCGTCCAGCTGGATAGTTAATTCCGGATTTCATTCAAAAATTAGAGCTTGATCTTTTACATTTCCACTTCTAGTTTTCTTGTTTTTGTTTCCTTTCTTTACTGTACCTTTTAGTGCACATATTCTTAAGTTATTATATAAATACTAATTAAATACTAAATAGAATTTTCGTGAGCGCCGCTATTGTTGCTCATTGGCGATTCTTTCTAAAGATTTTTTTAAAAAATTGATGTGCTGGAAATTGAATAATATAAAAAGCATTTTGAAATTTCGAAATACGTAAATAAAATTGAAATTAAGACAACATCTGCCAAGCGAAATTCGCAAAAATGTCATTAGAATGCTATTATAAAATTTTGGAAGTTGAAATAACAAGAAAAGAGGGTTTGGAAAAAACATGTGTATTATTATTATTGAGTGGTGGAGCAATACGAGCCCACGGGAGGGACTCAGGGGTAGAAACCCCAGCAAACCCATCCGACTCCCAGCCCGATAAGGGTAAGCTGGGTGCATGCATCACACCCAAGTGTGTGCGATATTGATGTTAATTAAAACAGCACATGATCTTGCAGGTGGGGCCTGTTTAGGTTTCCCAGTTTAGGTAACCCATTCTGCTTAAAACGGCCTCCGTAGCGAGACTTCACCCAAGTCCTCAGGACTAAGTAACAAAGTAAGAACTCGGTACTCAGCCCTTCAGAACAAGTGACCCACGCTCATAACACCTAGATATGATGCTCCCCAACTACTCCCGCCCGTTAAACAGAAATGCGTTATGTGTCACCCCTTCCGGGACATGCACAACCGTTTAAGGTCAGGCAACTGACTGGCAAGTCTGCGGTTTGAGCGGGAATGTTTGATCTAGCCCATTCATAATTACCAGGCAAAACTAGTTCGTGTATTATTATTATTATTGTTATTATTATTATTTTTTTTATTGTTATTATTATTATTATTATTATTATTATTATTATTATTATTATTATTATTATTATTATTATTATTATTGGGCACTAAATAATAAGAAAATAACCGTCGGGTCGGAAATTTACTTAATCTATGACAAGCGGGGCTGCAATAATCGGGGGCTTCAAAATAGGGGAAGGTTTGGACATGTCAATACATTTAATCATAGTACATTTCGTTGTACGTTAGTACAAGCAACATTTTTTTGATAAAAATAAAAAGGGAAACACAATTATATTTATTACTTATTTTCGATTACAGGCTTGTGCCCAAGGAATAAGCACCTGGTTTGCAAAAGTCCTTTTCTGGCCGATGACTTTTAAATTTTCCAATATTTAAGGTCCGTCTCTACAAAAAATTGCTCCATCCATTCATTTCTTTTGATTTGTGTCATATTGATTATTCGAGACCTGAGAGTTTTTAGAATTAACCCTTTTTTTAAAGCTAATTAGTACTGAGTTTATTCCTGGAGGTATTTTTTTTGCTATATTCATACTTGTTAATTTATTATCTTATGATCTTAATTTATTCTTAATCTGTAGTTTTTCGTTTTATGTAAAACTGCAGTGCTTAAAGCCGTTTTACTTTTGTTAATTTTGTCATAATTTTATTCTTCTTAAGTGGCTTTTTGCCTTATGTAGAACTGGATTGCTTACAGTCTCTTTTTTTATTAATTTTTGATTAGATAGTTTTTCCTTTTAATTTTGATCAGTTAAGCTCCTTAGTTTATTAACTCTGTATGTAAAGCATAATGTTTAATGGTTTTTTTCCAACTTATTACCATTGTTAATAAAATTAAATATGTAAACTGTCGACAGATTACCCTATGTTGTTTATTTTCTGCTTTATGTGATCCAGTTTCTACTTGTATTTTACATTATTATGAATGCAACAAATACTATTAGCATTTAGTGGCATTATAAGACCTGTACCTGGATGCTGTTAATGTGTTTGCAGATACAAGCCTTTGCTGTAAAACGGCAAAGGATGCAAAGATCTGTTATGTACAACAATAGTTATACAATAAACAAATGCGCAAAATTTACTACTATAAACAGTTTTGACAGACAAACAAGGTAAATGGGGAAAATCTAAAGTTAAAAAAATATATCTTGATCTTTTCCTCTCTGTGTCAAATGTGTTTTCTGTGTTTTACTGCACACCCGGAGATTATTTTACACTTATCCCAGAGTGTCCTTTATCCAGTAAGGCATAAAAACTCAATGACAAAAACTGCTACAAATATTTATTAACATAGATTTTCTACATTCGAACACAAAAGTAGCAGTTACAGGTTTTTAAAGTATCTATAATGAGAACACAGTAAGCAAGGAAAAGCAAAAAAAATTTGATTCAAGGAGTTAAAAATGTTTGGTAAATTTGGGGGGGGGGGGGGTTAGTCCGCTTTAGCCAACTTCTTCTCCACAAAATTGGCAAATTCTCCAATGAATTTGTATAGGTGTGTGTGTGTGTGTGTGTATTTATTTTTAATCTTCATCTAAATTTACATACAGCTCGGTCAGAAGAGACGTATTTTGCCCTTCCACGGCTCATCAGTGCAGACTAGTTCTACGTTTCACACAAAGACCCGCATCAATTGCCATTTAGACAATAATGTGGACATTGCTGGCATGCGCAGACACAAAAGGCAGAGATTTTGTGATGGGCTAGAGTGCACCAACCACTACAAGAACAGTGAGCATCGTATTATTGCTAAGGACACCGTCACACATAAAGAGTCCTCAACAACATAAAAGTGGAGGAGCGAATATAAATTTTCACACATACACACACACACACACACACACACACACACACACACACACACACACACACACACATGGATTTATTTTCTTAAAAAGGCGGCATATGAAAAGCTTTCTTCTTCTTCTGTCATCCATATTCATGGTAAAACATTGACAAAATTAGTTTGCCACATAACTCGATCTTTCATTGCAGCCAGAAGATCAGCACCATTAAGGCCAGTGTCATTCTCTATAAGTGAAAAGTTTTATTTCCTATCAAATTTTAAAATATTGGTAACATGTGAAGTAATAATGAAACTAAAACAGGTTTTTCCCATGTTTTTTTATCAGCCACTGTAATTTTGTTTTTATAAGGCAATATCTTTTATCAATTTTTTTCTACCCCAGCAAGAACAACAAGCTTTATCGGACAGCATACGTAGCGCAGAGACAATACTTTCTACAATAGAAACTACAATAGGCTCAAGAAATGATGCCAAAGATGCTCTTAACACATGGGAGGCGAATAATTATGATGATAATATGAGAGAATGTAGTACTGTTGAAGACAGTAATACCAAAACAGAAAATTTGCGGTATGCCACAACTGTATTAACCCTTGAGACTGAAGGCACTGAAGAAAGTGTTGGCGTCGTATTGGACAGTGACTTGTACGAATCAAGTTTGCTACCATCTGACTGCGATTTTGTGAATAAGGATAAGAAAACTGAAAACGAGGATTTACTGGACCATGGTGATAATCAGGATTCCAGTAGAGTAGGGAACTCAACTTTGGAAAAAGGTTTTAATTTTTCTAAGTTATTTGTGATTTTATTGATTATATTTTTAAATAATTTGTTATTTAATAGTTGATTGCTTTTATGTTACTATCCTAGGTATCCGACGTTCCTCAGGAATTCCAGAAATTTGTTGATTGAAATTCAAACTATGTTTATTTTATTTGAAATTATTCTCACTAGTATTGGTCTCGACGATAATGCCAGAAGGAGAAAGTGAAATTGAATTTGTATGCGAATAAAAATTTTAAATATCAATGTGCCTCCACCTAGCAATACCCAACGCCACGTTTTTGAGGCTCCATAATTCAGGAGCTAATTGCAGAGTAAATAAACATAGCCGGGCCAAATTGCCATTGTGGAATACCCTACTGGACTCTTTTATAAACAGTTAAATGCAAGCCACGATAAGCCATTTTTGGCAAACCACAGAACCTCTGTGGTGATGGTATTTACGTTTTCTGCGTTCACTTTGAATTTGGCTTTTTTTTTTAATTTGGCACTTTGATGAATCACAATTTGCACACTGGATCTTTGGGGTACAATTACATATTGTTTTGTACTGCAAAGCATTATATGAAGCTTTTTGGCCACCACAGTCAGATTTTGTTTTTTGCTGTACAGCAAAAAGTCAAGTAAAATTCAGAGTATTGGGGTTCATAGATTCAGACGCCATTGTGGAGCTACTCTAATGTTCTCAGTCATTTGCGACCAATTACGTTTTAACAAGGTAGAGATTGGGGGCAAGCAGCAACCAGGTAGAACGGTCCCTGCGCTACGAAGTGGTATTAATCTGTTTTACATAATTGAACTTCGTGGTAATTTTTGTTGGCATTGATGCAGTAATGCCTGCCACTCGATTTTAGTCAATATTAAACAAGTATCATCTTTCTGTTTCCCTGCCTTCATGAAGAATGTGTTGATGATAGCTTGGTCGAAGCTTTCTGCAAAGCACACTACTCTTTCTCCTTGCTCATTTCTTGTTCCTAGTCCATGCTTGCCCATGTTCCTTTCATTTCCCACATTACCTTCTCCAACATGCCCGTTGAAATCTGCTTCTATATACACACGCTCATTGCCGGGGGTCTTGCTCACACAATCATCCAGATCATCCCAAAATTGTTCCTTTTTCTCTTCATTACATCCAGTCTGTGGAGCGTAGGCACTGATAACTTGCATGATAGTTCCACCAATCTCCATCCGTATTCCCATGATTCGGTCTGAACGTCTCTCTACCAATATTACCCCCTCAGTGAGCGATTGGTGGAGGATGATGCCCACTCCATTCCTGTTGTTTGCTGTCCCACTGTAGTACGTCTTGTATCCATTTCCAATCTTCCTGGCCTTTGAGCCTTTCCACTTGGTTTCTTGCACGCATAGAACCTTCAGCTTTCTACTTTCTATCAAATCTGCGATTTCGTTTCCTCTCCCTGTCATTGTACCAACATTGAGAGTACCAATCGTGAGCTCCTGTTTTCGGTCTTCCTTCCATCGCTTTTCCTTTTTACTTCTTACCCTTCTTCCTCCACGTTTCCTTCTGCTTTTGTAGCCAGTCGTATATTTTCCAATACCTCGCTGGTCTCCCAAGGCAAAGGCGGTCGTTGGTAACCCGGGCCGCGACCGATCCGGTATGATATTATTTTGTTTAGTCATTCGCATTTTTGAATTGGCAGTTGNAGCGTAGGCACTGATAACTTGCATGATAGTTCCACCAATCTCCATCCGTATTCCCATGATTCGGTCTGAACGTCTCTCTACCAATATTACCCCCTCAGTGAGCGATTGGTGGAGGATGATGCCCACTCCATTCCTGTTGTTTGCTGTCCCACTGTAGTACGTCTTGTATCCATTTCCAATCTTCCTGGCCTTTGAGCCTTTCCACTTGGTTTCTTGCACGCATAGAACCTTCAGCTTTCTACTTTCTATTAAATCTGCGATTTCGTTTCCTCTCTCTGTCATTGTACCAACATTGAGAGTACCAATCGTGAGCTCCTGTTTTCGGTCTTCCTTCCATCGCTTTTCCTTTTTACTTCTTACCCTTCTTCCTCCACGTTTCCTTCTGTTTTTGTTAAAATAAAGTAAATTGTGTTAAACTTAAAACAAACGTAACAAATACTGTATATTTTCACGATAAACTGTATTTAGGTCTCAAAATAAGAGGTTGTTCAGGTGACTTTAATTATATAACAAATAACCAACACCACTAACTTTTCCACTTATTAGTTTGGCGCAGTGACTGTTGAAGGCGGCGCTTTAATAACATTCCTTTAAGGTAAGACCGTTTTGTGGGGCCGCGCATATTTGAGGAAATACGGTAAAAATATTAACATCTTTTACCATTTCTTAGTTTTTCGTATCATTGTTTACTTTTGTTGACTTTTCAAAATAAAGATATGATGAAATTAAGATTGGAAGACACACTTGAAACAGTTGAAGCACGCCCCGATGACGACATTATGGACAAAGTTGTTCAGACGCTGCGGAAAACAACCGCGGATGTACATAGTAAGCACGAAAAATTACCATATTTATTTCCTATGTTTTGTAAGATTGTTGGCTATTGGTTTTTTTTGCTTTTCCTGTTTTTGGATGAAAATAAAGGGGACCTAAACGTTTAAATATTGTTCGGAAATTCAAATATTAAAGTTATACTTTACCCTACATCTCATTAAACTGGCTTGTTAACTCTTATGGGTGTTTTTTATGTCGCTGACAACTTTTTAACTTCCTTCTCCTGCTGTTGTGTCATCACCATCGTCATCGTCAATGCGATGCTCATTAGGATTATTATCATTAGCATGGGATGGATACTACCGGAATTTTTAATTAAAAAATGAAATAGTTCGGTAGTTTAGTTTAATGTAGTATATATATATTACTGACGAAGACGAAAATTGGAACTTTAGACAAGTTCAAGCCTATTTTGAATAGCTATGTTATTTTTAAAACTTGTATACGATCGGACTTTATGAGTGTTTATATATATAGCCCAACGTCTCCATACACTTTGCCCAGGCCTGCGCCCTGGAGAGATCCCAACTGTAACAAAACCTACCGATCCAGAATTGGACTGTACAGTCGCAGCAAGCTCTGCAATTCAGCAACAGACTAAAATATGGCCCTGAACTCCGAGACAGATGTATCCCAACAGTAAATATAGCGTATTGTAATGTATTCATAGTATAGTGTATCGTGGAAAATGTGAGAAATGAAAGATAAGAATTTTGATACCGGGCACCCATCAATCCCTTTAACAATAAACGATAGAATGCGGCACGACGCTTCGAACAACTAGATATTTATTCAGTGAGCAACGAAGCAAGTAACAATGGTACCAATTCAACTAGGACCAAGACAGCGCATTGCAAGAAAAATTAGTCAATAAACAGGAGGAAGTTGATCAATACTGCTCCATTAAAAAAGACTTGGGCTGTTTAACGGAAAGCGAGGATTGTAGTTAAGATAAATATTTACAAAATTTTTAATTAATATAAAAAGGGGGGTTGGTTAATGAATTCAAAAGCCGATTAAATGAATTGTGATCTTAAAGTAGAGAAGATTTGTGAGAAAGGTATTGTAATATTCTTTTTTTCAGTCATTTAGTGCATTTTTACGTAGCCAAATTAAAAGCAAATCTATCTTGCTAATATGTGCACGATAAAAAATCGTGATCGTTCTCATGTGCTAATTCCTCCTTCCAAATGATGTCGATATTGAAAATTGATATCATATTGGAAAACAAGCATGAAGATAATGAATGAGCCAGTCTGAATCACTAATTTTTCTTCGCTTTACTTTTGTGCAAGTTTTGTTCTGTACTTTCTTGCAGGAGCCGCCACTGCCTTTTATGATCCAGTTGCTAAAAGATGGATACCCTCAGATACTGTTGTGTATATTGGAGACCATTATATGAGTGGAAATTGTAGAAGAGCATATCACTTTGAGCACTTAACTCAGGATGAAGTCCTTGGAAAGTAAGGATACTGTATTTTGGAAAATATTAACTGTATTTCTTTTTCTTTTTTTTTTTTGATAAAGTCTTGGTATTAGAAGTTTAGGGAACTTTGATTTTATGGTCATACTTATAAAAGTACGTTTAACCAAAAAATGTCTACATGTGTTCCCTAGTACTAAGAATGATACAAATTTAATTTTATGCTTGATTTACCTGGCAAGGATTGATAAATTTTATCAGGTAAATCATTTGTTTGATGTGTGGAAAATGAAGTAAAAAAAGTGAGGAGGAATGGACGAGTTGATTCCTTCAAAATCAACAAATCCGTTTGTTAATACGTATTAACGTGCTCTATTGTGCTCAATTGTACTCTAAGAAAAGCTAATCTTTTAACTAAGTTGATATCTTTTTGCGATAGAGTTGCTTGTATTTAGAGACTTCTACTGATAGAAAGGTTAATATTGAGCTTATGTAAGATAAGTAATGAATTTGTTCTGAGTGAGATCCAAACTCACACTTGCATCGATATGTGGATATCTAGTCATGTGTCTTAACGACTTAGCTACGGAGAAGTGATCGAGGAATTCATTTGCGTTTCTCATTGTTAATAATCCATTCCCAGACTTAAAATAATCTCTTAAGATGACCGGTTACACAATAGTATACCGATTATTGCATGGCTATGGGTTACCCAATGAACAGTGCTCAAGGTGACTGCAACCAATTGCCGTCGCGAAATGTGATATTTGAGATATGGATTGTATTATTAGTAATTTCATCTGAATTACACTTTAATAAGATTTTCAGAGGGGCAGGGATTTGGAAATGGGGAAAAATAACTCCCCCTGAAGGTGAATGCAAGCTGAAATCAAAGCTAGATGTTTTTTTGTATCATGTATTTCTCAGACTCTGCATGTCGAAATTGTTATACCAATATGACTGTGGAACTTTGCTTGCTATGTAAGATAAAGTGAGTTATGTGTGCTGATCTGCTAGTAACAAACTTGTTCTTTAATTCCCTAATATTTTATCAATAAGTTTGATTAAAATGATTTGTTTTTCTAGAAATAAAATTGTCCTGGGTATTGACATTAAACTGCATCCGTTCGTGGGAGTTTAAGAGTGGTCGAATGAGGTTATTCATTGCTGTAGCTACTGCCATGTCACTCCTGGAAGAGGGGTAGCACCCAGAGACCTATGCCAAGAACGTGAAGTACTTTATTGGCGCCCGGGTTGGAACCGTTGGCTTTTTTAGCTTTGATTTGCAATTCCACTAATGATTTTGCCTGGAAAACTAACACAAAGTAACAAAATAACAAGAAGTAGATAAATCACTCCATCGCCTGAGCCTTGCTACTCCTTTCTCTCTGGTTTGGAAATTTTTTAAGAGCCCTTGTTTTCCGGACTAGGGTGTTAAGCTGCCGGTTTTCTTCCCTTTACTTAGAAGAGCCTTTTAAGTGTGCAGAGCCAAGCTTTTGATGAGTAGGGTTTCTTCTTGTTAAGATTACCGGATTTCGCAGTCTCCTGGCTGCTGCTTTCTCGCTGGTGGTTAAGAGGCTGAACTCCTTTATAGCTCTTTCGTAGGCTGTGCCATCAACGTTTGAATAATTTCCAGGTACTTGAAGTACCATATCATCCATGGTTTGGTTATTCTCCTGCTACTTCCACTGGGCAATCCTGTGCATTTTGCTATTAAGCTACGAGTTTTCTAGCACTCTCTAGCCATTTGCTACATTTCGTCGTATTGCACTTTACATTACTTCGCTCTGGGTTTTTTTATTTTTGTGATGACAAGTGTCAGCAAGTTGAATTCAAATAAGACAGGTTTAATTAAAACACTCAAGATTCTGTCAATGACATTCACTCACTGTGCGTCTTCTTCATGCAAGTCTCCGTCTCATTGCAGTTCTTCGATTGCCCGTGGTAATTGGGAGTCAATTTTGTGATGGCCTGATTAGTATTGATTTCTTCCTTGCACTTTATACGTTTTACAATGAAGCCCAACCAATTGCTGTAAAAGTAATATTTACGCATGTTCATTTTTTAATAAAGAACTAATATAAACTCCGCAGACAAAATTGAAATAATTAAAACACATAGTCAAAAGAAGCTAAGTGGATTTTTTCTCCATTTGACAGTTTATTAGTTTCTAGAACAATACTGCTTTAAATGAATGTAGGTTTTTTGTTTTAAATGTTGAAGTATATTCTCCCCTTTTTATGGATAAGATAACATTTCCCACGGCTCACTATATTTCCATGGAAACCTCATGGAGAATACTAACAAACCTTGTATCTAATCTAATCTTACGTCGTTGCTCACGATCATATTTTCCATTTTCTTAGGCAACTGTGGGGAAAGGACAACGTAGTTTAGATTATTGTTGTTTTTGAAGCAATCATGTTGGCTAATTGGGGTAGAATAAAGGTAAAAAGTAAATAAATTGTGAAAATAATATTGTGGAAATAGCTGGCTTTGTTGCAAAAATAATTTGGTTAACCCTTAATAAATAATTAGGTCACTTGATAGAGAAGATGGGAGTAGTCATTAGAAAATAGAGATTTTTGAAAAGTATTTAACTCTCTAAAATTTTGCATGCGTGTTTCCTTTTCCAATAAGTGTTTTTTGTTAAACGTTATCTTGCCTAGTGCCATGTTATAACTCCAAAACAAGCTATCGCTGTTCACAACAAAGATGGTATCCAACCAAGAAAATAACAAGAAAATAGGATTATTCTTGTTGGAAACAAAATTGCAAAGCTTCAGTACGATGCTTTTTTAATAATGTCTAATTTAATTTTAATTGTTTTATATAGGTACCTTGGCAAACAGTATATCAGAGATAAAGGAACTTCAAGTCAGAAGCAATATGAACAAGATGTAATCATGCAGATGGTTGCAAGAGAATATGCAAGTCATTTTAACAAACGCCTTTTTGTTAGAGGTAATTGTACTATCGCTTGATGAATGGTTTGTTTCTGCTACGTTCACAAATATTTCTAGGTTCACATTTTTTTTCCTTCTTTTCCTGCTGGCATCTTTACTTACATAATTTATCTTACATTCTCTCCTCTAACCTTCCCCCCCCTCCACCACACACACACACACATACACACACACACATACTCTCTCTCTCCCTCCCCCCTTCTCTCTCCCCCCTTTCTCTCCCTCTCCCCCCTTCTCTCCCTCTCCCCCCTTCTCTCCCTCCCCCCCTCTCTCTCTCTCCTTATCTCTCCCTTTTTCTCCATCCATCTATCCATTCACCCATCCATATGCCTTTTTGATTACCAGTATGCCCATTCTTGTGAAGAACTTTTTATCGTCTTTGAAAGCCTTTTTTGTCTAGTTTTCTTCATCATTCTAGCAGAATATTTTTCTGCTACCTCTAACAAACGCTTTGAATATTATATTGTGCTACCTTAATTACTGTATTTTTAACCCTGACAAACAAATCAGTAAGGCCCTAGTAAAGGCTCCAGGCCCTCGACAAATTCATTGAGCTGTGTTCTTCGACATTCCATCCAATTGTTTGATCAGGAGATGGCAATATTTGGAAGGTTAACTTTTTGTCGGCCCTTAACCTTTAGCAAGGCTTTGGGTCCATTTTACCGCAGAGGGTTGCTTTTCTTATTTGATTCATTTTTCTTTGACCCTTTTAATCTTTTTAACATGTTGATTTCCTCCCTCACCTAATTTACTCCCAGTAAACACACAAACTTAGTAATATACTACTAAAAACGGAGAAACACTTTGGACGCAGTTCGTGACCGGGTTTGAACCGTAAACCTCTTGGATGGTAATCTGTTGATTTAACCACTCGGCTTCCACTGCATTTAATTTACAATTGAAATGAGCCCGACTACCATATTTTCACATTCCATTTAAGTGTTGTATTAAATTTTTAAGACCATCGTTTCTTCTCTTCACTCTATTGTACATCCATCATCATCATCATGTACGGAGGGCTCATGTTTGAGCCGCCGTGGCTTCTTTCGTCATGGCTCGCCATTTGGCCCGGTCCTGAGCTGCTCTGTATGCTTGTACTATGGAAAGTCCGGATTCTTCTCTTACATTTCTTTCATTTTCCTGACATTCCATGTTCCAATGTTGAGAGGATTTCTTAGTTGAGTTCTTCCAGTAGTCCAATTGTCATTGTCAGCCTGGTTGCTCATCTGGAGTGGTTCAAATGGTTATTTCCGTAATCGTTTTCTTGATGTTGGTTTTTACGGCTCAGTTTACTGTGGCTAAGTTCTTCCACCTCCTGCTCCGTTCTGCGAGATATTTTGAACTGTCAACTCGCATTGATTAATCTTATCATCTCGCCAACACTTCAGTTTGGAGACATTTGGAACGTTTTCTAAGAAGATACCAATCAACAGAAAATATCAACCTTTTTGTGCCAAGTGAATGTAGCCATCATTCTCGGGAGACCTAGCCGTAATGTTAGCAGATCATCTCTGCAGGTTTTTACAATTTGTGCCAGAGTAATTTTTTTTCTCACGATGGCCACATTTTAGGACAAAGACCGAATTTTAGGATCGACAAAGGAGACGCGTGATTATTGACTTACTTGTGGATTTGTGCTGTTTTACTAGTCAAAAGAATAGAATAATGTTTTGAGGATAGGCTAAGAACCATTATCCTCAAAATGTCCAAGTTTTCCACAAATGAACTTAACAGTTGTACCGTGATTTTGACGAATTCACTAAAATGTTCTGATTATTTGCCAAAAATAAACACCAATAACAAATCTTAGTTGTTGCCGGGGACATTTTCTGGCAGGGTGTAGATTGTTTTTTGCTAGTAGCTGGCACGATTCACGAGTTTAGTCATTTTTTTTGTTCCCTCTCCTAATAAGGATTTTCACTAGCGTGTGTGTACAGGGTGTATTTAGGTAGGAGGTTAAATTTTGTTGCCCCCAAAAATAGTCTTGTCCAATTTTTACTGAGTATAATCGAACTAATCTGACTCACTGAAATTAGTCAAGAAGTGATTGAATATATTAACTGAGGTGAACTGATTACCTTGTCTATCCTAACAAATATTCAAAAATATTCATTTTGAAATAGCTTTTTACTGAGTTTTTATTTAAAGAAATACGAATCACTTCCACGATGGCGGCCAAATACATGAATTATTTTATCCATATCTTCTTTGAAAACAGCAGTTGAATAATGGGGCTCGATGTTGATGGAGGCGGCACTGTTGAGCCGTTACTCTCGCTTGGTCTTACAGCGATAGATTGTTATGGACATCAGTGCGCTAAAACGCCGTTTTGCATAATTTTCGCAAATCGTGGAGCTGAACCCAAAATATTGTCGTCATGCATTACTTTCAGGAATGCACATACGATTTTCGTTTGAATAACATGTTTATTTTTGTAATTATTGAACAGTTTCTGCTTCATTTATACGAGATCCGAATATATTTGGGAGAAGGAGCAAACGTTTTCGATCCTTTCTGTTGCAGGGTTAGCATTCACGGATACATATCTCACAACGCACAAAATGCCCTGGTCGTTGCCAACAAATTGCCTTAAATTTCTTCCATGACGTCATCTATTTCAGTGTCAAAACAATTTTGTAGTGCGAGTCCAGTGGCTTTGAGTTGTCACGTTTGTGTGATATTCATTAACAAATGCTTTTAGCCTTTTTTATGTTGTCTGTCGGGGTACCTGAGCATTCTTGAAGATACTACAGCGTTGACCTTTATTCCATAACTTTACTTTGGCACTGTGATTAATGGCTAGTCCTCAGACATTACTAAAACGTTCTTTTTTACGACATCTGCGCAGCGCTTCCACCGGAAATTCGGCATTTCTTCATGCTGAGATTAAGTCAATTTTATCACCTTGGAGTTTTTTTGCAGCAGTTCTGGGGTAATAACCAAGTCAAAATAGATTGCATTCAACTGAGCCATGCTATCTTGGTTTTATTCTTCATAGAAATATGATTGTACTGCTTATTCTTTCTAACTGTTCTTAACTGTCTTCACTGACTTCCCTCGGCATGCCTACCAGTTTCCCCTTTGTGTCCCTAGCCTAGATGACCGCTCATGTTCAACTTTTTTCTGGAGTGAACCAGAATTTTAAGCCTTTTGGGGCTTTCTTTAATAAAATTGTAGAGGCCTTGAATTACACCAGATTTCGTATTGACTTACCTACCGCAAGAGGGTTCAGTATAGCCAGATACAACAAATGTCAATGGCAGTGGAGACTCCCAACGAAGAACGCTGCTGTAATCTCTTTGCCATATTTGCCGCTATGTTAGGTGCACCGTGGAAATATCTGCCAAAAAGTCTTTTCAAATCCATGTTTAATGTTTCAATTTCACCTTTACCAATTATATAGGATGTGCCGACTAACGGCCGATGTTTTTTCAATCATCAGTTACCTTAAGAAGTGTTCTATTGAGCATTTCTCGTTGGTACCAGGTCAGTTTATTCCATCCCGTATGCTTGGTTTCTCTCAATTTCTTCACCCTCGTGTGGTTGTAGCTCTTCACAGTAATACATCTTTCTATGAATGTATTTTATTTCCTCGGACAGCTAGATTGTGGAACTCTGGCTTCTTAGCAGTTTCCACCATTTTGTGGCTTGAATGTTTTCAAGTCTAAGCTTGACTCTTATCTATTGGCCTAGCCATTTTTCTGTATTTTTTTCTTTTCTTTTCACAGTTCCATACACTTGCTGGCTTAAGCCTTGTATGATTCTTAAACGTTTTTTCTTCGGCCATTGCAGACCGTTGGATCTAAGATGCAAAGACTTACAAAATGTTTTCTCTGTTACTGTTATTTATCTCCCCAAGGCTATCGTATTCCTATGCATTGCCACAGTGTGCGACGTTCTTTATGCTGTATAAAACAATCATTCAGTTATAACACTTATATATCCGCAATTCCGCTCCAAATATTTTGTGACCTTTACACAATGGTCGCGATACTGACTTGGACTCCTGTTTCGCTTGTGAGCGGAATCCCAGCTACCTGCCCGGAGCCGATCAATGATGGTCACTATTGGTGTATTTTGGTGATTTATTGCTCTTGTTCCAGTTTGTAAATTTAAGGGTTGATTTCGTCTAGTAATTTTTAAACTAGATTTGTATGATTTTATTATCATTTTCAGGAACAACTTTATCGGATTTTGTCACAATGATAGTGTCATTTTCATTATTTCCATTTTTATTACCTCTTTTTGATGTAGGCCCATGACTTTTTTTACAAATTTCATGACTGAAAGACAGAAACACAATATCCATGTTTTAAGCATCCTTTCTTGTGGTTACCGTCTTTGCATTCTAATCTTAGACACACAGAGTCATTTACTGAAACTGGCTTATGGTCAAATGTTGCTTGTCCGGATTTTGTAATTCAATACTGAAACCGGTTCTTTACGTTATGAAGAATGCTATTTTTATCACTCTTCTCGCTTATTTCAATCTGCAAGTGATACGTTATTGGCAGGAATATCAGTTTCCTTGGGAGTTTAAGAGCTAAACCTAACGACTGACCCTAAAGCGTAGAAATCTTTACACCCAAAACCGAAGAGTGCAACTTGTTCGTTATTCTGTGTTGGAGGTTTACTGGAAAAGTGCAGGATAGGAAGACCAAGAACAAAGTCTATTGACAACATGAAGTAACGCTCAGTAACTTTTCATTGCGATGTGACCAAGGTGAAACAAGAACGATAATTCTGGAAATGCAGTATTCAATTGGTAGTCAAGATGGAAAACACTCATCGATAACAAATACGTTGAGCGACGAGAGCAATGACAGCGGAGATGTTAATGTTCGCAAGACGTAACCATTAATAGAGATTTACAGAAATAATACTGCCATTAGAACAAACATTGGGTCATAAAAAGTCCTTAATAGCTGGATCTGTAGAACAAATGGCGATGGCCAACTTAGATATTGTTTAGAAACCAACTGAGAGGAACCTATGTTTTTCGCTTGATGTTTTTTCTCATATTTTCCCCCATAATACTCAGATCATTTATCGTATCCAATCACTTTTTTTGTTTGAATGTTAGGCAAGTTAGATTATGGACAGATCAATTTTCTGCCAACCTTACTGGTCAAGATAACAGATGTTGAAGAAAGTCCGAGTTCATACTACAATGTGGAGCCCTTTGTTTCTGGTAACTTTGTGAAAATATCCAATAATGCATCGGATGTTTGTATTGAAACACCAGGTAGTCAACTGATGCTGGCTTACTCTCATTTTACCTACTGTCATTCAATGGGAAGACATCTGGTGGTGGATATTCAAGGTAGGTTTTTATTTCTTTTGGTTGGTGAAGAACCATTAGCCCATCAGTCATATTTTTAGGAGAAGTTGCAATGAAACGAGTTGTAAGTCATATTATGGATTCTTACTATTTTCTTGAAATGTAAAGTTTTTTGTCTTGCTCCGAACTGTAATTTCGTTCTTACACCACCAATTCAGGTGCTATTACCCACCTCACCGCGTATGTATCTCAAGTCCGAAATTGCTTCCGATCTGAATTGAAAATAGACGTCTTGAGAGTTTTTATATCTTTGACCTTGGAAACATGTGAGAAGTGAGAGAATAGCGTGCCGAAAAACCATAAAATTTATTGTACACCGCTAAAGCAAAAATAAAAAAAAAGGCAGCGAAAATATTCTTCTTATAATGGATGATGTCCAAACCCATTTTGCTGTCCAAATAATTGAAAGTGGTAGAGTTAATATCGTAAGTTAAAAATCATATTTGAGGGGGAAATATTAGTAGTTTTCAGTGTTTAGTAGCAATGTAAAAACTGGGGTTTTTAATAAGGCAGGAAAAAGGCTTACTAATCACGCTTACGGCAGTAGGTAAACAAATGGGTGCCTTGAGAGGGACAACGACTTAGAGCTAATTTTACATTGATGTTGACCTCACTGAACACTAAGTGCTTAAAGAACCAGTAATTTTGACAGAACTGAATTCAAAACGCTGACGTGACTGCAGAGAATCTCAATAAAACAACTCTGTAATAACAATTTTTAAAAAATGGCAAGTGAGACATGTATTTTGATGGGTAAAACTGAAACTGGGGCTATCTTATTTGACTTGGAGTTGTTGAAGAAGAGAGGACAATGTCACGAGGTTTGTACTAGTTGTAGTAGATAATAACAGAAGATGGGGAAGATTCTCATAAACTTTACAACCCCCTGGATAGTCTTATGAGTAAAAGATAAGGTCTGACATAATTCTAAATGTCCTTTATAATCAAAGATTAGTTTAGATGTCCCGAACATTTTTTTTTATTTTAAGAAGAAAAACATCACAAGGCAGGGTAGAAAGGATGGTAATTGGTCACAGGGGCCTGCCTTGGGCTTAATAAAGATGAATAGATCAGAGGAAACATTAAAGGCCTTAGACCAGGGGTTCGAACCACAGGTATTCATACCCCTTGGGGCTATTAGATGGAAATGCTAAGGTTATGAGACTCGATCTCTCGTTTTTTAAATTATAAAGTTATTACTGCTTAAAATTTTGCTTCACGTTCTTTCTTTTGGTATTCATACCTAAACCACGGTCATTTCAAACTGTTAACATATTTGGAAGTCATACTGGTCATTTATGCAAGGAATGGTGATGATTATTTCTACAGTCAAGTGTAAGGGGTATAGGACAATATTGGACAATCCGTTAAGTGCTCTAGTGTCGCTAAAAGGTTAGAGCCTTGGATATTACGTTTAAATTGATCAGTGTGAGGAGGGAGGTTAAGAAAGAGAAGAAATAATCTGACTGACATATGGGAAACCGTCTGAAAAACGTATTTCTTCACATTTTGGTCTTTAAAAGCGCTGAACAACATTATATATATGAAATACTATGTGATACATTTGCATTAAACGTATATATACATATTTGTATGTGTATGTATATGTGTAAAAGTAGCAATAGCTGTACGTATGGTAGAAAAAGGACCAGTAATAGTAACGATAGTAGTAGTAGTAGTAGTAGTAGTAGTAGTAGTAGTAGTAGTAGTAGTAGTAGTAGTAGTTATTCTGGTAGTAGTAGAAATGGCAGTGTAAGAACCATTTAATATGTAAGCTTACATACTACGTACGTGCGTAATCCTTGAAGTGTGTGTGGTCAAATCCGATTAGTTACACCCTGTGATTGAATGAATTATTTCTTATAAATTCACATGAATGATGAAACGATATTTCCTATAAATCTTTGTACATTATTTTCCTGAAACACTTAATTCCTTCCTAAAGGCCCAAAATATCAATACATTCAGTGTTTCATTACGTAAATTACGAGTTTTAGTAAATTAGAGCTCTATAACAGACCAATAACCTAATATCTCTCAGGCTGTGACATCAAACCAAACTGCATCAATTGTCGTAGAAAATAACTGATTAAAGTTATCAGTTTTGCTCTAAGACACACACATGAAGGAAAAAGGATTATTATAAGTGTACTTTTACATTTTAGACTAGAACCGATAGTATTCCAATATCATTAATTAAAGAGGGACTGAGGAAATTGCTGGAGCTTTAGCATTCTTTTTCTATATCAGCCACCAGTATGGGATATTTCCAATTATAAAAAAACTTGCGAAGGTAACTCCAATATTTAAGTTAGAAGGCTGAGCTTTACCTGATAATTACAGACCATTATCAGAGCTAAAGACTTTACCCAAAGTTGTTGAACGCATTGTTTATAATCAACTATCAACATTTCTTGAGAATACAATATAAGAAATGTTTGGCAAAAAAGAACAGAAGTGTTTTTCCTTCCATAACAAGGATAGATGCCATCAGGTCGTACGCTTTGTTATTAAGTATTTAGCTCCTGTTTCAAGCAACTCCTTAGTAAAGTCTGTAATTATGATATTGCGAATTATGGCAATATGAACCTTGGGCACGTTTTCTTTGATGGGGCGCATTCTTCTATAAGTTTCACAAAGAGGTTGGCTTAGCCTTTAAAAAATATACCACTTTTTCAAAGCCTATGATGTCGCCATCAGCATGGATTCCTTCAACACAGATTTACTGAACATACTGTTACCATATTTGTAGACAACATTAGAAAGAACATTAACAACTGGAAACGTGCTGGAGCTGTCTATCTCGACCTCAGAAAAGCTTTTGGCACGGTCAATCATGCTGCTCTTTTACACAAGTTACCATCCTACGGAATATCAGACACGGAGTACCTGTGGTTTGCGGACTACCTCTTCGACTGCACGCAATATCTTGTCGTTTCGTATACTATATATTCGCATATATAATTCGCGATCGCATACTTTATGCTGATGGTGCAGTATCGATCTATGACCACGTAAGTACCAAAGAAATTAAACCGACCCTTAACAGTGAACTCAATTACATTTACTCTTTGGCTACTGGATAACCATCTGGATCACCCCAAAAACTATCAAAGTGGGATACATGCTTATTTCCGTTGACAAAACCACTATCAACACACCGGATGAATATGAATACCTGGTGAATATAAATACATTTAGAGCCGAATTGTCGCTTGAATGTCGCTATCACTATCTATTAATCCATAACAAAGCCCATTTTGATGTATTGTTGTGTAATTTATGGAAATCTACACGAGACTAGTTGAAATATACTACATAGAATTCAGAGTCGTGATAAAGGAATTATTGACGAGCATCCCTTGTGTCCCACTAAGCTCTGAACCTCGCATGATGATAAAGCTGCAATTCATGTTTTTAAGGTTTTTAAATATACTTGGCCGGGAATGCATGCATGACATGTTTCTGTTTATTTCCCATAATATTCGCACTTGGGACACCACTTCGTTACTTACGTTGCCTATAATTAAAACTGAAGGGGGTCAAAAAAGGTTTGGGTTTTATGGCCCTCATGTTTTCAAATTTTTAAAAAAACTAAATGACCAAATCTCTTGCTATTTTTAAAAGGAACATAAAACTAACGCTTTCGATTAGTTATTTTCCTTATTTGTGGAAAGTGCTTTTTGGTCAATAGTTCCTTTCTTTTGTTTGTAAATTGTATACAACATATACTAAGAATTTATAGAACTTTTTATTTACATTTTCTTTTGTAATCAGGTCGACCAATGATATCAGAATTTTTTTTGACTGTATTTATAACCTATATAAATATCAATTAATAATAATAATAATGATAATAATAATATTAGTAATAACACTAATAAGTGACAAGATCAATATCATGCGGTGAATTTTTCAAGGAGATTCGTTATCTCCCCTATTCTAGCTGTTCACGTTATCACATTCAGTTTCAGCATTATTGATTGGAATCGGAGTGGCATGAAATGACTCAACTGTAAAATCAGAAAAATGTTAAGTTACAACAAAGTTACAACATAAACCTTCCTAAAGCCGATGTTCATCCGTCTTTACCTCCCCAGAAGTTCTGGAGGGAGGGATTTGATCCAACTTGAACTCTCTTATAAGACTACCAAGGTTTTTTAGGTATTTTGATTTATCTGATGATTAGGTGCTGAAACTCGTCTTAATGCATAAAGAACAAAAATGGTTACCTTCGGTTTTAAAGTAAGCTGAAGGGAATTACATAGGAACTGCATCTAGATCCGGAAATTCAGTTTAATGGAGAAATAAAGAACATCGAAAATGCTTGGAAACTAAATGAAGTAACAAAACAAAAGGGAAAGAAGGCTATCGGCAATGCCTGGAAGTCAAAGCCGTTGTATGCCCAATATATACTGCGAATCGAGAAAGCTGATATAAACATTGTTGATATCCCTCAATAGTACTGGTTTGAAGGCGGCGACAGAAGGATTTATTGGCGCTGCTCAAGATGAAAGCCTTTTTGCAAGGAATTATCAGACAAATATTGCTCACTACGGTGCAGATCCTAAGTGCAGTTTCTGTAACACAAGTACTGAAGCCATTGACTATCTCATTTCAGGATGCACTATTCTTGCCCTAAACGAATACACCAATCTGGTCAATACACACATTGGAAAATTTGCACGAATTGGCTGGAATTGAAATTGGCTGGAATGTGGAAGATGAAAATTAAGACCATCCCTGTTATAACTGGTGCACTTAGGATGATTAAGAAGGGGACACAGAAAGACGTCAATGAAATCCCAAGGAAGTTATCGCTTACCGAAATACAGAATACTCGCCTTAATAGTTCTCCTCATATTCTTAAAAGAGCCCTTCGCATCTGATAATAAACTGTTTTGTTCAGACAATGAAAATAATTTAGAATTTTACATTGTTATTCAGTTTTTCCAAGAACTTAAATAAACGACACCAAAAAAGATATACATAAATGGCTTAGCACCTAAGGTTATTTGTTATAACCCAGTGATAAGTAGTTCTTAAACCAAAGCACGAAACCGAAAGGAAATGTTAATAATAATAAACGTCCTGGTTATGACGATAAACTGCATCCGGTTGTGGAATTTCGACGTAGGCGAATGAGGTTACCTTTTGCCACAATTGCCTCCAGGTCACCCTTGGGCAAGGTGTAGCAACTGTTAGCCTACTCCGAGGCCTTGAGATACTGAGTTGACGTACGAGGGAGTTAAGTCTGTCCACAATCCGCGATGTGTTCGAAGTACCAGGTGGTAAATGGCGTGGAATACTCAGCCTCTTGGTAGTAAGGTTAAAATGCACCCCGAAATGATATGAAAAGAAGAAGTAAAACATACCGCCTCGTCCGTCGCACGGGTCAACAAGGGACGCATCCCTCAGGGAGAGACCAACCTGAGGTTGAGAAGTATGCAACTTGGTCAAATTCTTCCCACCAAGAAAACCTGCGTGGTGACCATCAGGTTCACCACCTATAGATAACCGAAAGAAAAACCGAAAGAAATGGAATAGGGAAGAATACAAGGAAGTTATATATTGTTTTTATCTTGCATTTGAAAGACCTCAAAGTAAAAACACTAACGATATTTATTTGATATGGTGCGAGCAAAATAGTGAAAACTACAAGGTATATCTATATATACATATATATATATATTTATTTATATATATATATATATATATATATATATATATATATATATATATATATATATATATATACATGTCAGAAGGTATATCCTCCGTGACAAAAAGCTGACTGATATTGAAGTGGCCCATATTAGGGAGAAAGTTAAGGGAGATGTTGATTCAAGTAACGTTGATTCTTTAGTGAACAAAGGTATAGTTGAGAATTAAGAACTAGATAGAGGTGAAGGTAACGGTGAAGTTGATGCTGCAGGTAGGAGGGATGAGAATGGAGATGAAGGAGTAGTTGATGGTGGACTTCCAGGTAAAGGTGCATTACAGGAGGATAGACGTAAAAAAATGATAAGGAAAACGGAATCAACCAGGAAAAGGTCAAATTTTAGAAGAGCTGTCTGCAGTACAACACACTAGCATGCACGGAAAGGAACCTCTTATAAAGATTAGACAAATCCATAAATACAAAGAGATTTTTCGACTAGGAAACGATGCGTTAAAGCAACTTTGTGATGAAATAGACCCTAACCTTACCACATTGAACCAATTAACTTGTGTAACATCAAAACTAATACAATTTAAATGTGGCGTCAAACCGAAGAGAAAGAAAAAACGATAGATAGTAGTAAACCTAAATTGGAAACGAAAATTGAGAAAGAAATTGAAGCTTTTAGAAGAGAAATTTCTTTATTGGATGAACTAGATAAGGACAAAGAAATAAGATCAGGAAATGCAAGGAAAGTATTGAGAAAAAAAAATTAAAAAAAAATAAAAAATAAAAATTATCAAGGAAGAACTCAAACAAAAGTTACAGGTTAAAGCTCAAAGACTTCGTAGATTCATGAAGAGAAATAAGAGAACGGTTTTTGAAACCGACGCCAAGAAATTCTATAGAGAAATCGGCAAAAATAAGATAGAAGTCGTAGACATTCCGTCAGAAGAAAAAGTAAATGATTTTTTGGGAAACGATTACTTTGTATTCTGTGCATTCGGAACTCGCTCAATGTCTAAATAAACTAGTTTCAGAGCCTGAGCCAATTCCTAAATGGTTTTGTGTAGGTACAACCTGTTTGCATCCGAAAACAAATGATAGTGCGAACCCCAAAAACTACCGGCTGATTACATGCTTAACTACTTCTTATAAATTGTTAACTTCAATATTTTCTGAAAGAACATACTCACATTTGGATGACCATGATATCTTTCCAAAAGAACAAAAAGGTTGCCGGAAGGGGTCATATGGGTGTAAAGACCAATTACTTATCAACAAGTTGATCCTAGAGAACTCAAAGGCTAAGCATATGAATCTTCATACCACTTGGATTGATTACAAGAGAGCTTTTGATAGCGTCCCACACTCATGGATCTTTAAATGTCTCAAAATATTCAAAATCTCCTCTCCCATTCTAATGGTGTTTTTTCTTCTAATAAGATGCAAATCAAACGTGGAATTTTTCAGGGTGACTCCCTCTCTCCTCTTCTTTTTTGCATGAGCGTCATACCTCTCTCAGAACTTCTAAACAATACAGGATATGGTTATAAGTTCAACGATCGAAAGATAAATCATCTTTTTTACTTGGATGAATTGAAGCTTTATGCCAGCAATAATAGAGAGCTTAAAGGACTAGTGAAAACAGTAAAGGCATTTAGCGATGACATTGGGATAGAGTTTAGATAAAGGTGCTAAAGCTTCCTTTGAACGCGGTAAGTTAATCAAGACCAACAATTTAGTATTAGATGAAGACACCATAATTAAGGAATTGGACCAAGAGAGCACATATATACATCTTGGAGTTGATGAAGGAGATGGTATACAACATGCCAAGATGAACGAGAAAATTAGGAAAGAATGCATACGCAGAGTAATAATGATTATGAAGACCGAGCTAAACTCTAAGAACAGAATAATGGCTATTAATACACTTGCGATGCCCGTATTAACGTGTAGTTTTAATATCATTAACTGGAATTTGAGTGACCTGAAAAAGTTGGATACGACGATAAGAAAACAATTTACGTGTCATAGAATGCATCGCCCAAAATCAGATGTAGATCGTTTATATATTCCAAGAGAAGTTGGAGGAAGGGGAATGATCCAAATAGAACTAAGTTATAAAACAAGCACAATAGGATTATGTAAATTCCTAGATAAAACAAACGATTGGATGCTGCAACTAGTAAATTTACATGAAGATTCGAAGACGCTCCACTCTATTTTGAAGGAATATGAAAGATTTTCTCGTGAGCTAAATATTGATATTGAAAAAAACAATCTAATAACACCGACAGAATATGCTCGTAAGGCTAAAAATTTAGCAAAAAAGACTGGTTTGAAACAGCTTGAATCTAAGTGTCAAGAGAAGCCTCTCCACGGACAGTTTACGACTCGAGCTAATAACGCTGATGTAGATAAAATCGCAACCTATCAGTGGCTTTCGAGCTCTGGACTAAACGAGGAAACTGAAGGTTTTATTCTTGCTGCGCAAGACCAAAGCCTATTCACGCGAAATTACCAGGCTAATGTTTTACATAATGGCGCCGACACAACGTGCAGATTCTGTGATAATAAAGTAGAGACGATTGACCATCTAGTCTCGGGCTGCTCTATCTTAACACCGGTAGAGTACAATAATTGACACAACTGGGTTGGTCAGTATCTTCACTGGAAAATCTGCCAACACTTTGATATTGATTCCAATACCTGTAACTGGTACAAACACCACCCTGAAACAGTAACAGAAGGAGAAAATTGCACCATCTTGTGGGATTTCCCAATTCACACTGACCGCACTATTCAGGCCAGTCGACCCTGACATTGTCATCAAAGACAAGAAAAACAACACTTGTCTCCTGATTGACATGAGTGTGCCCTCAGATAGAAATGTATCTGCCAAAGTGTTTGAGAAACTCTCCAAATACAAAGATTTGGAGATAGAGATCCAAATAATGTGGCACCACAAAACGACCACAATACCCGTTGTGGTAGGTGCACTAGGCCTGATAAAGGGAATAAAACAATTGTTAGAGAAAATCCCAGGAACCCCCTCCTTATATGAGATAAAAATAATAGTTTTAAATAGTACGGCACATCTACTAAGAAGAGCATTGAGTATGTAAAGCAGACCATTTGTAACTAAACCATTTGAAACCAAACCATTTCCTTTTTATGTGTTAAAAAATATATTTAATGCTCGTGAAGTTCTAGCAATGATTGTTTAGTGAATCAATTTTGGTTTGGTTTTGTTTTTGTTTCGTTTTGTTTGTTTAGTCTACTTTCTGTGGGTGTCACGTTGAAAATTCATAATCAATGTTTGTGATTAGTCTTGTTATTTGTGCCTGTCCCTGCAGTACGAAGAAGTACATTGTTCGTGAATTGTCCTGTTACATGATAGAAATATTATTCGTTCCTTTCTCTTGAAAAACTTAAATTTCAAAATAATGAAAGCAATAACTTCCAATTTCACTCACCCTAGGCTACTGGTAGTAGCCCGGTGTTTGATCTCAACTTACAATTCAAAAAAAAAGAAAATAATAATAATTGGCTGAAAAGATTAACATCTTTTCAATACTGCATTGCGTCTAAAATGAATAATATAAAGGAAAAGGATACGAAGTAAGTAACTTCAGACCAATTTCGTGCTTACCACTTACTAACTGCCATCATATCGGACGTAACATACAAGTACCTTGATGAAAACAATGTTTTACGTGATGAACAGAACGGTTGCAGACGCAAGTCTGGGGAAACTAAAGATCAGCTGCTAATCGACAAAGCCACTTAGGGAACAGCAAAAGGAACCATAAGAATCTAGCCATTGCATGGGTGGACTACACAATAGCCTATGATGTGGCCCCATATTCGTAGATTCTAGAGTGCATGAAATTTATGAAAATCTCAGATAATATAGTTTGATTTATTGAGGGAACAATGACTAGTTGGAAAACTGAACTACCTGTGTGGGGGGACTCACTTTAAGAGGTTGAAATTAAAAGAGGAATTCTCCAGGGAGATAGCCTATCGCCCTTACTATTTGTCACCTCCATAAAACCTTTGTCATCAATTCCAAAAAAAATGTCAGCTGGATACACCTTAGGTAATGCTGAAGTAAATAATCTCATTCGTGGACAGTTTATAACTATTCTCCAAAAATGAAAGAGAAGTCAACAGCTTGTTATCGACAGTGGATGCCATCAATGTAGATGTTAAGAGAAAGTTTGGAATTCAAAAGTGCCGAGTGCTAGGTTTGAAAAAAGGGGAACGGCATAAGACTGAAGAGATTCGTTTGTGTGACGGAGAGGTTTTAAAGGGGGTGATTGAAAAAGGGTACAAATACGTAGGGATTATTGAAGCTGATAAGGTAAAGGTAAGTACGATGAAGAAAACGTTTAGAAAGGAATACCTAAGGTGCACCCGATTAGTGCTACAATCCAAGTTGAATGATCGAAATAAAATCAAAGCAATAAATACATGGGCGGCATCTCCTATGAGCTATGAGGCTTGAGTGATAAACTGGCGAAAAGATGAATTGACTGGATTAGACAAAGGAACGAAGAAACTGTTGACAATGAATAAGGGCATGAACGCTAACAGTGGTGTAGACAGGCTACATGTTAAACGGAAAGATTGCGAGAGGGGTTTGATTGGTGTTGAGAATCCTGTTAGAGCTGAAGAAAACAGTTTTGTTTGGTATCTAAAAGGTAGTACAGGTACAGAAGGAAGGCTTTGATTTGCATTGCTCATGAGCAATCCTTGAGAACCAATTATTTGAAGTTACACATTGGTAAAACGATTGAATCATCTCTGTGTAGAACGTGTCATGCATATCGTTCGTTAATGTAGCAAATTAGCTCAACGGGAATATAAACGCCAACATGATAGTTTAGCAAGATATATCCACTTGACATTATGCGGTAGAGCAGACCTAGAAACACCGAAGGCATGGTACAATCAAACGCCTGAAGGAGTTAGTGAAAATGACAACTGTAAGATCTTGTGGGGTTTCATGATCCAATGTGACCAGAATTTTGTTGAGAAAAAGCCTGGTATTGTGTTTGTCGATAAAATAAAGAAGGAAGCAGTAATTATATACATTGCAGTGCCAGGCGATAAGCTATATATTGAAGGAGAAAGAAACACTGAAAATAGAAAAATACCAAATCCTAAAAGATGAATTCATCAGGCTTTGTAATTTGAAGAAAGCTGGAGTCGTTCCAGTTGTGATTGGGACACTAGGAGGTGTGTCCAAGGACTGTAGAAACCATCATGTAAAGTTCTCGGTCGATCCAAAACTGGAAGTAATACAAAAAACAGCACTGTTGAGTACTGCAAGGATTCTGAGAAAGGTCTTTTCAAGAAAAAGGAAATCTAAAGCCTTTGATAGGTTGTTGCTCTCTGGTTTAAGATATAGTCCTGTTGAAAGATCTATCGTGTAAATAGAGTAATAATAATAAATAATAATAATAACTAGCGGCAGACCTAAAGTAGTTGCAACAGTAAAAGTAATTTAAGCCTAAGTAACGGATTGTAGAAAAAGAAGGGAGTACCAGCTGAGTACTACCAGAAGTCGAAGAGGAAATAGAAGTAGTAGTAATAGCACCAGAAGTGGCAGCAGCAGCGATAGTAATAATAGTTGTAATAATAGTAATTGGATTGATAGCAATAACAGTGGCCTTAGTATCAGTACAGTAGTGAAATAATATGTTATCTACAAAAATGTAATAAAATCAGAAATTTGGTCCCCGATATTCTGTTGTAACTCGGAAAAAAGCTTCTAGTGTTGGACCGCAGAAATGATATTGATAATAACCCAGTACTGGTCCAAAGCCTCAATTCCATGTAGTTTCTGTTGCCAGGCTAGGAATGGAGAGTGCTGTACACATGAGTTAACAAAGCATAGTAACCCGTTGGCCCCATATGCCCTACATCGCAAAATTGGGAGGCCAAGTGCTAGGTTGATGTGATGTTACTATTTTGTCATTTTATTTTCTGGGTTTTCTTATTTGTTGATGCATTCTCTCATTTGTTTTTTGATATTGAAATGGATGGATTATAACTAATCCAACGTCGGATGTAGTTCCAATCGATGACAGTTGGTAATATTTGCAACAGTTAATTGATTTTGTTTATATATATATATATATATATATATATATATATATATACAGATTTATATGCATATATATGTATTGTTTTTGACGTTGTTTTTGCAGGATTTACCACTGATGAAAGAAAAGGACAGATTTATCTAACAGATCCACAGATACATTCAATAGATAAAAGGGGATTCGGGACAGGCAATTTAGGGAAAAGGGGAATGCAGGAGTTTTGGGATCATGTCCACGGAGAATGCAATGATATTTGTCGAGCTCTGGGTTTGACCCGACCTTGAAAAGTGTTATATTTTTTAAAGGCTGGGCACAACAACTTTGTGAAACTTGTAGAAGAATGCCCCCCATCAAAGAAAACGTGCCCAAGGTTCATATTGCCATAATTCGCAATATCATAATTACAGACTTTACTAAGGAGTTGCTGGAAACAGGAGCTGAATACTTAATAACAAAACGCAACGACCTGATGGCATCTATCCTTGTTACGGAAGGAAAAACACTTCTGTTCTTTTTTGCCAAACATTTCTGGTATTTTAGTACATATAATTTTGACATTTAACTTTTAACATAACATTTAACATGTGAACTTGATGGAATTTTGAGTCAGGTGACATCCTATCTAAATGACAAAGACATAACAGCCACTCATGCTGTTGTTTTGTAGATTATTAATCCGTTTAGTTCCGTACTATTTGAAACATACATTTATAATTGCAGAAACATTTGTATCGAATTACTGAATGTGGAAGTACCGGCATTCCTCCCTTTTAAATATTTTCACTGAATACAAGCTCTGTGGTCCATAATCTGGGAAGATAACGGGACCTTTGCTTATTTTGTTTGATAGCAGCTTTCCACCATGATATCTATCTAATACACACTTTTTGTCAGTTACTTCAGTAATAGTTAAACTAGGATTTATAACTTTTGCTACTTACTTTGACAGTATTTAACTGTTGTTATTCCAAATTTTCAACTTTTACTTTCCATACCCGTGATCAGGTATATGTTGAAAATGTAATACGAAGACTTGTTTTGATTATACCACTTCTCGCTAAACCTCACTATTTAGCAAATTGTTTCTGTTTAAAAACCTTGTACAGCTGATTTTATAGATTTTAAAAATTAAATAACCAGGAATATACAGCACTCTTATTAATATTTTTGTAATAAAGCCCGATTTTTCGTCACAATACAGAAAAGAGGGTAAAAAGCACCTAGCTTAGAACTCGAACCCTAAGATTACAAATCTCCATTCACTATGCCAACCCCTACTCAACGAGTTAGCTAATTACTTATTAATTAGTACATAACTATTATTATAAATGAAAATGTGTGTATTCATGCAGCACATGTTTCTGAAAAATTTTAGATTGACAGGGGGTTTTTATTGGTTTTTTAACATGGCAGGGCTACCTTTGTGATTTATCTTGCCAATTTATCGTTAGTTTTTATTATAATCAAGTCGAGAGTGCAAATCCACTCATCAACTTGTTAATTGTGATCCAGCTATTGTGCAGCAAGTATTATTTAGTCACGAATACGGTCAAAATTTCGTATTCAGGTAGAAATAATTGCTAGAGCCAGTTAGATCTGTCATTTACAAACATTAAAGGTATTATTATTCAATTTTTCTGAATTCCGTCGTGTATAGACACAACGAATTTGGATATTGTGTTTAACCGTTTCAGACTATCTGACACACAAATGGACAGGCTGTCTTCTATTCCCTCTGTGTTTTCACATTCTGGTGTCTTAGTTTAGCCGAGTGCTAGCAGAAGAGTATTTCAAGAAAAATTATTTTAGTTGCGTTTTGTCTGTGTGGTTTGAATATACTTGACCTCTTTGACCATGCAATAGCGATTGGGTGACAAAGAGGGTTTGTATATTTTTCCGTTATAACTTCCAGTAATTGTTGTACGCTCTGAAATGTGCATCAGCTATTTCTGAAATTTCAGTCGTAATTTTCTGTATATTTGCTTGCCACACTTAAACAAATCCTCTTCCATCCTTCGAATATTACTTTGATTTTGAAGACAAATAACAAGCAACATAGAAGAACATAATCAGATAATTTTTCGCCAGAATACCTCCTAAAAACCCATTATTTCATGATGGACTTAGTACAATGAAATCGTTGGGCGGGGGTAAAACAATGAGTTTTTTGCCTTTGTCACCATGTTACACCGTACATAATTTACTTTAATCCTCCTGATCATTGCACACTTAGCAAGAGGTCCCTTTTATCATCCAGCTGATTTGATAAGGAAGTATGAAGCAAAATCTCGGATGTGGAAATGACAATATTACCATCTACCTGTATACATAGTAGTTTGTTACTAGGGTGTAGTATAGGGGGGAGATTTTTGGCTACCCGGAGAACGGGGACCCCGAATTTTTTCAAACAATTTCCCGGGGAATTTTATTCTTACAAACTTACAAACTATCCTACAAACTTCTTACTACATTAAATGAGGAAATGTATGTAAAAGAAACGATGCAATGATCTCCAGAGATTTTGACTTTTTATTTCTTATACGTCTGACGCATGAAAATGAGAGCATCTAGAGTATCATCATTTAGCTGATCTTAGTTGGAAAAAGTTCCAAAGCTGAAAATTCTCTTTCAGGTTCAATGCTGGTAGGCTTAATAATTTTCAATGCCCTAAAGAGTTTGTCTAAATTTTCAGGTCTCTTCTCATTAGTTTTATAAAATTTGATTTCCTTCTTGATGATTTAAGCGCTTATATCTTCAATGACAGCAGGATCTGAGTGCTCATCCTCTTCCATAAATGATGGAAATTATTACTGTTAGTATTATTATAATTATGCTTATTATTCTAGGATTAACTAACAATACAATTTCCATCCTATATATCAAATTACAGGATACTAATGAAAATGATAAAGTCAGCCATTATCATCCAATCCTGCTTACTGTAGCTTATGAGTAACAATACGACCATTTTATTACCCTGAGCAGCACTGGATGGCGTGAGCTACCAATTTTTGTTAGCTTCACATAAGACACCTCAAGTCAATAGACCCGATAAAACTTTTCTACTGATTGATTCACTTTCCCAAAGTACTGTCTTTTGGATTTCTCTGACGATGATGATGATGATAATGATTATTATTATTATCGTTAAAATCTGTTTTCATCACAGGCAGATGTTATACCGAGTATTTGTAAGAGATCCGGTTACAACAAGTAACCAAAGGTCTCTCACATTCTTTCCCTAATTCAGTACTCCAGTACTTTTCTTAAAATTCTTGCTGTTCCTAATAGTGTAGTTTTTTGGGTCAGTGTTGTATCTATCTGTATTCCTAGTTTCTCTATGTACTTTTCAAAGTTCTTGGTTACGCTTCCGAGGGCCCCTAAGACTATTGGAATCACTACAACCTTCTTAAGACTCCAAAGTCTTTGAATTTCTCTCTTCAAGTCCTGGTATTTTTCAATCTTTTCTTGTTCTTTTTCCTGGATCCTTTTGTCCCCTGGTATGGCAACATCAACAATAACTGCAGTTTTTGTATTTTTATCCACAATGACTAAATCTGGCCTCCTTGCTTCAATAATATTGTCACACTGAATATTCATGTCCCACAAAAGCTTATGACTGTCATCCTCTATCACTGCCTGAGGGGTGTGTTCATACCATTTTTCAGNGTGTCAGCCCTTTTGGGACATGCACAACCGGTTAAGGTCAGGCAACTGACTGGCAAGTCTGCGGTTTGAGCGGGAATGTTTGATCTAGCCCATTCATAATTACCAGGCAAAACTAGTTATTATTATTATTCGCATAGTATGGGTGTTAACTTCCGGTATTGTCATCCTCAGCATCAGGTTCGTTTCATTGGACGTGAGACACTGAAGGTATTTTAAATACTGAGAACTTTTCGCAAAATGTGTGCAGTTCCCAGTAAGGCAGCCCCTTTGGAGAGTACCAATATCATGCTCTATGTTCTGTTGCTCCGGGAATCCTTTCAATTAGGGTGGAATACTTCCCAGAGCTCCAATTATGATTGGGATGACAGTTGCTTTAACATTCCACATACGTTGGATTTTAATTTTCAGTCCAGAGTAGCTTACGATATTTTTGCATTTTTTTTGGTATCACCCTATGGTCACCTGGACAAGCAGCATCAATAATCAGACATTCCCGGGTATCTTTCGAGAGGACCGTGGTGTCAGGTTTATTATGTTCAAGTCGAATGTCAGTCTGTATTTTAAAATCCCACAGAATCTTTAACTTACCAGTCTCAATGACTGGTTCAGGTACATGATTATGCCATTGATCTGCCACCTGGATTCCGTACTTCCCACAAAGGTTCAAGTGAAGGTTCAAGCACTCTTTGTCATGTCGCCTTTTGTACTCGCGTTGAGCAAGCGGTGTGCACTCGCTGACAATGTACATGATTCCCTCTGGGTGTTGGACACACATTCGGCATAAGTTACTCTTGACAGTCCTATAGTATTTGTATTTCACAGAGATTGTGGCCAATGCCTGTTCTTGCGCGGCAATCAACAAGCTCTACGTCTCACTCTTGAACTTGCTCCGTGACAATCATAACCAAGTGTCGTCAGTTTTTACCTGCTCTGTGTCCCTTGCAAATATGCCATGCATATCCATTGCTTTCCAGTGTTTTATCCGTTCTTCCTCTATCCTCGATTTGTATTCCAGCTTTCCTTCAGTGGCACCTTGTAGTTTAAGTGCCGAACTCGTATGCAGCAGATCTTCCCCGCTGTTCACCAGGTAGTAATCCAGACATCGTTTCTCTGCTGCAATACAATCGATCACGCTTATGAGGCCTCTTCCTCCTTGCTTTCTCTTCATGTAAAGGCGGTCTAAGTTGAGATGATGCGCCTTATACTTGTGGAGAAGGTTGCGCGTCTGTCGGTCCATCTTCTGGGGTCGTCTTGCCCCAAGTCAAGTATAGTTGCACTGTACCTAACGACACCAACAGCATATACGTTAATGGCTGAAATGAGGTTATTTAAGTTCAGTTTGGTCTTCACCAGTTTATGCAAACGTTCAAAATAGGTATTATTTACCCGGATTTTCATCTTTGTTTCTAGAATATCCTCAGCTTCCAAAATGCCAATCACCAATGCACTGGTCACTAGGCAATTCAATAATTCAATGCCATCAGTTGCCACACGAAATCCTTTTCTCATAGCTATTACTATTGTTATTATTATTATCTTGATATTGTGCATAGTTTTAGAACTACTAATCACCCGGCTATTGCTCATAGCCTAAGGTATTTGTTTTGGGGAGTTTTTTGTTGTTGTTTTTTAGGAAAAAACATTTCAGTGCTACCTGCATTTCTATTAATATGTAACATGTTGAAAAAGAAAAATATTTAAAATAACTACCTACAATAACATCTATTTTATTTACAAATTAAAAAGCGTACTTATACTCTTTCCAAAGTCTGATAAACTTTCAACTTTGCGGTATTCAATGGGCAGCTCGTAAATTTTTACACCCATTGAACGGAAGCCAAATTTTGCAAGTTGCAGCTTCACCTTTGGAATCTGCAAAAAGAAACCATTATTCCTCGTATTAACTGTATGTTCTCTTAACGACAAGAATCCTTTAAAATTTTCACAAACTTCACCGTTCAGACATTTGTTGTAAATCGTTTGGAAGTTCGTTCAAAATGATAAAGTTTGATCTGGTACTGTTCCTAGGTACTCTTTCTCTTTTGTAGATGTGCTTTTTCTATATCTGTAGTTGAGGTCAAGAGAGTCGCAACATCGGCTCAACCTCTTCCCTGTTCCGAAGATGATGAACTCTGTCTTTCAAGGCTTCATGTTTATGACGAGTTCGTTTTTATTGAAATAGTTGGCTACATTTTTCAGGTCCACATTTAAGTCTCTTTAAATTTCTTTGTGAGACTTTCTTGACCGATAGATAACCGTATTATCCGCAAACTTCATAACTTTCGAATGTTTCAGGCAGCATTCAAAATCATTAAAATGGATGAAAAACAGTCCCAGGATTGACCCTTGGGAAACTCCGCTCACAAGTGGGCGTGGTTCGGATCTTTGACCATCCACCTCACAGATCAAAGGACGATTAAAGAGGTAGTCCGTAAACTATTGAAGTACCGCCCCTCTAACATCATAAGTTTTTATTTCCGATATTGACACGGAATGAGTATCGAATGCCTTCGACAAGTCAATAAAGACACTGCCCACCAATGGACCATCATCAATATTTCTGCTTATTTCGTCTCACAGAAATAGAGTGGCAAGTTCGGATGAGTGACCATTCCGATATCCAAACTGTCGACTTGATACAATGTTGTTCTCCTCGAGGTCTTTGAAGAGTTGATAATGCACTGATCTTCGATAGATATTCGATATCACTGGTAATATCGAAATGGGACGATAATTTGTCATTTCCTTGGTGCTGCCTCCTTTAAATAGAGGGACAACTCTGGCTACATTCCATTCATTAGGCTCCATACCTGTTTGTAGTGACATGTTTATCATAAATGACATTGGTTTTGCTAGCACGGACGCAGCATCTTTAATCATTCCTGATGGTATGTCATGGACCCCTGCTGCTTTCTTCCTTTTCAGATTTTTAAGTTCTTGTTTAACAAATATCGTTGTGACGTGTGTAAACGCAAAAAAGGTTTTGATTTCTTTGAAAGGGTACTGTGAGGGTTTCCAAATAAAATCTGCAAGAGGCAACGCTTTTCTTTTAAGGTTTTCCGCTACTGACGAAAAGAAGTTGTAGAACTGGTTAACTTTTGATTACTTTTCTGATGGACTGTTCGTAGTGAATGAATTACTAGGTTTCTCGTTGGTTGGAAAAATTTCCTTGATTTTTTTTCAAAATTTTGCCGGATATTTACTATTTTCTCTAAGCAAGTCATTGCAATATTTTCGTTTTGCATGCTTTATCATGTTATTACATCTATCGTTTATAATTTAACCAATCTCTGTTATTTCTTGATTTCCATGCTTTTCTCAGAACTTGGTCTCGTTCATTCATTATAGTTTTTATTTCTACGGTTAACCAAAGGCTTTTTCTCCTTTTAACATGTGCTTTTAACTATGGGGGCATGATCGTTTGCAACTATAACTAAAATATTTTTGGAAAACTTCCATGCACCATTTACATCAGTGAACGAGTACAGCGGCGACCAATCACGTGACTTCAGATCTTTTGTTTGCGTCATCATTTTTATAATTTCTCGAAGTGATTTTTTATGAGATGTTTTGATATTGTTCGATTTTCTAACACAAATTTTGCAGTCATGATCACTGATGCTTAATGGAACAACATCAGTTTTTGTCACAGTTGATGTTTTATTTGTAAACAATACATCAATTAACGAACTCGAGTTAATTGGGAGTTTGATAAGTTGCTGAAAATCTTGTGGTGAAATGAAATCTTTTATCTCACGATTGTTACTTTGTTTAATGTAATTCACATTAATTCACCCAATAAAATTATTTCTTTCTCGATGTCATTTACACACGTTATCATTCTGGAGAAAATATTTATCCAATTTTTGATTAGATAAGTTGAACTGTCCGGGGTTCTATAGAGGCAGCCGACTAAGAAACTTTTTGCCTTTTCTGGAAGTATTTCGATGCAAATACATTCAACCTTTTCGTCTTCGAGATCATTTCGGTGCTTCCATTGAATATTCTGTGAAATATTAATTGCTACTCCATCTCCTTTACCATTACATCGATTCCTTCTGATGAACGTAAACCCCGAAATTTCGTACAGACTGTTGTTGTCGTATGCAAGATGAGGTTCAATGTGTGTTGCAGAGAGTTATGATAAAGTTTTTCTGTTCAGAAAATAATGCTGTAAAAACCTGTAAAGTGTTAAATAATCCCTGACAGTTTTGATGTAGAATTTTAATTCCTCTCATCTCCATTAAATTATCCAAAGAATTAGGTTCCGGACAACGTTCTGTCACCACACTAGCAAAAGTAAAGCAACTAAACTCTTGCATTTAAAACGTGTGAAAGCCTAGTTTTTAACAACAAAGAATAAGTAAACGTTTCTAGTAAATTTTTAACTTCAACCACATATATTCAATGTTATTCCAGCACTGCCAGACGTAAAGACTGGTTTCTTAAGTAAAAAACAAGCAACATGAAATAAAACAGCTGCAAGAACAAGAACACGTACTGTCGCCTTCTTGACACGCTGTTATAAAATGCTCTCTCAAAGAAAAATAACTCGAAATCAGTATAAACGTGTCACTAATACTGTCAAATAAAAAATGAATATTTAATATAGCAAGCCAGCATGTTAATGGAAGCTATATCCTGCGAGGATTATAGCTGACGTTGATACAAAATCTCGTCCACTCGTCACAGCAACTGAACAACAAGCCAAATCGAATCTCAGATTGTGTTTATTCCAAATGAGTTGTCCACTGCTACTACTATTATTTTCCTTTGTATATCCGTCAACATTAAACCCTTTCAGTAAATATTTTAATCAAAGTAGAGCTTTAGTAGCTAACATATACATGTCTGTCCTCAAAAATTCCCGCCAAAAAAAGAAAAAAAAAACATGGCAAGATTGATCTCCTTCTTAATGTCGTAGAAACGCTGAAGCATATTTAAAAAGCTATTCCAACGAGTTTTACAGTCCAAGAAAACTGCCACTTCTTTACCAAAAGACTGAATATTTTCAGGCTGAAAAGCTTCATCATTCCTTGCTGGGGAACGGCGGAACAATTTGACCATTCTGCAAACTTTCACAACAATTTTGTTCAAATCAAGTACCAGGTCAGGTCCCTCGGTGATATCATTGTTATCATTTAAGTTCAGAACCACGTTCATCATCTTGATCATTCTCTTTGGTCTCGGGAACATTAGCAAATGCTTCATTTAATTTTGGTTTCTTGTACAATACGTCACAAACACAAGTGTATAGCATGGACCAGACATGCAAAATGAATAGGTGCAGTCTCACGACCAAATCTCATCATCAAGCTTTCTTCGTCTGTCATTGTAGCTATAATATCAGTGTTTACGTCCACTCCAAATGACTTAAGTCAATTCTGAACGAGATTGCCTGCTTGGTCAGTGTTCATTCCTCCTTTGACACGAACCATTCCTAAAGATTGAAAGCCCTTAGGAAGATGAAGGTTCACGTTCTATTTGGTACTGAGCTGTTGCATTTTCCTTTGCTTTGCACAACTTCTGCTTTCCAGCATTACAACTATCCACCGTGTTGTTAACATGCTTTGTTTTCCATGACCTCATTTTTGTTGATTTTGATATAACATATACCCCCACCTCCTAGAAATGTATTTGCTAGTTTGGTTTTTTTTTTGTAATTTGTGGTTACCTTTATTAATCTTCAATTCGAGATTCTGTGGGGTAGTGTTGCCTTTTCTCATCAGGTGCTTCTGTCTCTCGCCTTAATCGTCTGCACAGAACCCAATGTTAATTCTTCACACTGAAATGCCTTGAGCTTTCTGGAATCCCTAAAACCCTTTCGCATCATTGGACTCCCATTTCTCATATCACCCTTAAAAACTATTGATTGCATTTCTTGTTCTTCAATGAAGCTTCACCTATTTTCTATTGGGGTTTCCAAGTGCAACAGATCCACTTTCCTGGGTGCCATACCCCAAAATGTAGGGAATCATGGATTGCAACTGCGGTCTGTCTTTAGCCATCTCAAACACTAGCACTTTTTGGTACTCACCATCTCTTTCTCCCTTCCCTTTGTTCAGACTGAATATCCAGGGTATTCCTCTTTATCTCCTCTCCCTTCCTTGAATCCTTTAAGTAAGTCCAAGGATTTTCACCTATTCTTTCTTAACACGTGCCCTACAAACTTCACCGGCCATCTTCTTACCCCCATAGGTAACTTATTACTTGTTCCAGTCCGTTTCAACACTGGTTACTCTTTCTGTCCATGGAATCTTAATCATTTGCCTTTTGAACCACATGTTACATGTCTCCAAATGCCTTTTCATATCTGATGTTACTGTTCAAGCTGCATTACTGTACATTAGGACAGACCAAACATACCCGTTTAAGACAAGCAACCTACTCACGATGCTTAGTGATTTGTGTTTTAGGATGTTGTCAGGTTTAAAAACACTGTTTTGGTCATTGTAACTCTTTTCATCTGTCATGCATCTTGCATAATCTGTGATAGTATTTCCTACAAAATTAATGCGACCACTTGTTTCGTTATTTGACCCTTCACTTTTAAATTGCATTTCCATGTACCCTTCTCCGTCGAGACATCCATGCATTCTGTTTTCTTGCAAATCAATTGATAATCCCTAATTTTCATTTTCTCAGATTGCTATATCTAGCAGTTCTTGAGGGCCTTCTCCTGATTCAGCGAATAAGACTACGTCATCTGTATACCGTAAATTATTGATATACTGCAACCAACGTTTAGGCCTTTTTTTTCCTTTCAGTTCTTTTTGAATCACTTCATTGTAATAATTAAAAACATCTGGGGACATTTAATTCCCTGTCTTACACCCCTCTTCATCTGTGTATACTCGCTACACTCAGCTTCTTTACTTGGGCATGCAGTTTGGTTCCAGTAAACTTTTACTAGTAAACGGATACCTTTACAATCTAGGTCGAGTCTCCTTAAATATTCAAAAAGTTTTTTGGGCTTAACTTCAGCAAATGCGTTTGCAAAATCAATAAAACATGTTTCCATCTTTATGCATTTCTGCTTTCAAGGCCATCAGTGAATCCAAATTGTTTTCTTGCGATCTCAGATCTTATATTGCTCCTTGCTTTTAAAAGCAGAATTCTTAGTGCGATTATAGTAACATGGCTCATCATCTTTCTGTGCATCTCATAGTCCATTACACCAGGCGCCTTTGGAAATCTGATAAATATGGACTTATTGTTTTTGGAATTATTTGTATTTTAGCTTGAGTAGCGTTAAAGGTGATTACCCCGGTTTCTCAAATACCATTATACTCCCTTTCTTAAAAAAGAAAAATCCATCATTTTTTGTTTGAAGTCTGTTCATAACCAGTCGTAGAGTGAGAATAACAGGATTCAATGTTCTAGACGTCAAAAGTTTGGTCAGTAAGGGATGTCGTGAAGATTAGATCTAAAATTCTATCCCTAAAATTTCATCTTCACTAAATTTTCTTATCTTGCTTTGCAACTAACAATCGTTAATAGTTATGATGAGTTTGTCTATTGGATCTAGAGTTTACCAAGTAGGTTTTAAAAAAAATTTGCTATTAAAAAGGTTATGTTGTTGTCATCTTACGAGTTGTTTTCTGACAGTTGGTAATTAGCGATCATGATACAAAATTTCTGCAGGTGATGGTCATTTCCGTAGTTTTCGTGATCTGTAAACCTCTAAATGTCGCAGCATGGGCCTATGATTAACGCATTTTTTTGGAATTTACTGAACTAATAAAGATAGCTCCTGATGAAATTTTTTTCCTTTGCTCTCATCACATATATTTTTCGCCTACATACGCTCTCACCATTCTACACAAAATTTTAAAATGAAATCCCTTGTTTTCATTGCATAAAAAGCAAGCAACCCCCCCCCCCCCCCTCCGCATATGACAGCATAGAATTTATTTATGCAGAAGTAGAAATAAATACCTACCCTTTTCATCACCATGATATTCCGTACCGTAAGAATGTCAGTGTTCTGGAACACAAATTTCAAACTATATATTAAGAACGATACTGCAGGCAGAAATTTCAAGTACTTGGTTAATTGTACTAAGTGTGGAAAGATGGACAGTGAAAATGATTATTTAAATTTGAGTAAGCTGAGTTTCGTTTTCTACCAAAATTTTGCCGAGGAACAAGCAAAACACAGCACAGGCACGCTACTCTCAGTAATGATAAAGTCATTGGCGTATTTAGGTGGTAGTTTCCACAATGTTTGCCAATGATATAGTAGTTCCAGTAACTGGCTTTTAAAACTTTGTAAGGTCCCATGTATGAAAAGATAAAGGAATTCACAAAGAAAAGAGGAGGAGACAATTGCATCAAAAATAAGAAAGGTGAAATATTGTTCGAAGCAGAAAAGAAAATGAAGAGATGGGTCTAATATGTAGAAAAACTTTCCCATAAACAGATAAACAATTATCCTAGTAGATCATTTCTTCGCGGAGCTGAAATTATGGGAGAGGAGATGGAAAAAGTTTTAAAATGTATGAAATTTGGACAAACACAAGGAATTGATGGCGTAAGAGGTATATTAAAAGCGTTAGATGAATTTGGAATTACAACTCTGATCGATATAAGTAACAAAATGTACAAAACAGCTTACATACCTGCAGACCTCAGAACAGCAATTTTCATATTGCTACCCAAGAGATTGAAGGCAACAGACTGTTCAGATTTCAGAACGATTTATGTGTCATGTATTAAAACTTATATTATCCCTCAACCTAAAACCCATGACGAATACAATAATCTTTGAAATACTTGAAGAACAAGCTAATTTAAAAAAGAATTCAGGCAAAAGAGAAGCCATCTTTAACTTTAAAACGGTCACAGAGAAATAGCTGGAAAAACAAAAAGATCTTTATATTTGCTTCATAGATAATGCAAAACTTTTGATTCTGCAAACCACGAGTCAGTAATCAAAACCCTTAAAAATTTTGATATCGACGAAAATAATCTCGCAATAATATATGGGTTATATTGGAACCAGCAAACAAAAACCAGAACGTCTGTAGGGATGGTCGACCCAGCAAAAATAAGGAGAGGTGTCAGGCAACGATGTATATTATCTAGGTCGCTTTTCAGCATGTATACAGAAGGTATATTCAGGGGACTAGAATCACTTCCAGGTGTAAAAGTGGGAGGTATGATGATAAATGATCTTCGATATGCTGACGACACTGCTCTCCTGCCTGACAACAAAGAAGATCTCAAACCTCTGGTAAACATTGTAAACATTGAAAGTTTGAAAATGAATATTAAGAAAACGAAAACAATGGTTGTTTTTTGGAACGAAACAACACGTAAAGCAAAGTTAATTATTGATGGTTGTGAGGTGGAGCAGATAGAAACTTTTGTATACCTGGGACAACTGATAACAGCAGATGGGAGGTCAGGCTTAGAGATAAAAAAAGAATTGGTATGGCTAAAAATACCTATTTGAACCTAAACACCTGCTAACTAGCGAATACAGTTCATATAAAACCAGGATCCGTCTGTTGAAATGCTACATATGGTCAATCCTCACTTATGGCTGTGAAACCAGGATGACAAAGAAAAATCTTCTTCTTCTTCTTCTTCTTCTTCTTTGTCTTTCGGCTGTATCCCGTTAGGGGTCGCCACAGCGGATCAGCCGTCTTCAGCCTGATTTGCTTGTCCCATCAGCATCCATGGCACCAACAGCCTCCATATCACTGTCAATCACGTCCTTCCACCTTTTCATCGGCCTCCCTCTTTGCCTTCTGCAGGGGACTTTATAACTCACTACCCTTCTTCCTACATAATCTGCATCACGCCTTGTTATGTGCCCGTACTAGCGAAGCCGTTATTCCCTCATCTTGTCTCCAAGTCTCCTGATATGGGATGTTTCTCGAATGTGGTCATTAGGAATTCTGTCTAGTCGCGTCACGGCTAGTGACCACCTCATCATGCCCATTTTAGCCACTTCTAGATCGATTTCTTGTCGCTTGGTGGTAGTTACAGTTTCCAGACCATATAACAGAGCTTGGCACACCACTTAAGATAAAGAAATGTACTGAAACAAAAATAGAAGCCTTGGAAATGTGGTGCTACCGTAGAATGGATAGAGTGTCTTGGAAACAGAAAAAGACAAATGAAAAGGTTCTGAAAGATATAGAAATAAGCAAAATATCCCAACCAGACACAAAAAAAATTAAAAAAATTACATTCTGTGGGCACATAAGGCGGCACAATTCCCTTCAGAAAATGATAATGGAAGGCATTGTTAAGGGTAAGCGAGGAAGAGGAAGAAAAAGTACCATATGGACAGGCAACATTGCTGATATGATGAAGAAAAACATCAATGTGTGTGCTAAACTAGCGTTGAACAGACGAGTGTGGAGGACTATGAGAGCCGATCTCTTTGAGATGCTACCCGGGTAAGGTAATAATAGATAATTTAAATATTGCATTGCAGTGTTGAGTTTGATCCATCGCTGGCTGTAAAATGGAAATTGACTCCTCTAAAGAGTCAATACAACCACCATGTTGTTTTCGCCAATTCGTGTGATTTTTGTTTAGTCATATCTCTACCCTCCGAGCTTTTCTGCTTGCTAGGACCTTCAACAAGTTCCACTTTAGCCGGAAAAGCTACTTGGATCGCTTGGATTAACAAGCCCACTTACCAGTGGCGTAGCTGAAGGGGGGCAAGGGGGCAGCTGCCACCCCACCACCACCAAGCATTTCCAGCTGCTTATCGGAAAATTTGTCAGAAAATTTACCATGTAAAAAATTCCGCCAAATTTTGAACCTTCGAAGAATATCAATTTAATTATAGAAAAAACTTGAGGAGAGGTTTACACACATTTCATTCCGGAATATCATAAACAACTCAATGTTCACATAACGTATTTCAAGTGATTAACATTGAATAGCCTCTTAACATTGTACAGTATTATGTAATGTGATGATGTGACATAATTAGTCAAAACCAAAAGTTCTCATGTTTCAAATGTACCTGCTGACACGAAAATTGCTTTAGCTCTCATTTCATTTGAACTTGACAAAACAACGCTACAGCTAATACTAAGTAAAAAAAGATGGTCGGTCAAAGTAAAGTCAAACGACAAAAGGTAGAATGGTCCGTTTGTCATATGTCCTACCACAATGAAAAATACCATGGACAAATGATTTCTGCACACCGAAGCATTCCATATAAATTTGTTGGGGCCCCGGAGAGTCCATTTTCTCTTTGTAAAAAAGAAAGAAAGGCCATTCCAGAGACAGATTCGATAGAAAGAGCACAGTCGACATCACCGGCACAAAGTGTCCAGGAATCCTCGACAGAAAAATCAGATGAAGCCTGTTCGACTTATAGTGAAGTGAAACATCAATCGGATACTGATGCACGAATGGACGACCATGCTGCAGCCTCTGCATTACACTCTTAACAACAGGTGACTTTGTGGCCAAATACATTTGGTGAGTTTCCAACGGATCCGGCTAACTTCCGAGGTACAAGAATAACAGCCGAACAACGTGCCAAAATTGTGCGACATGGACCATGCCAACCAACTAACATCTCTTTCTCAAAAAATATTGAAGGTAGATGCTTTCAACAATCATGGTATAAGAGAAATAAGAGTTTATGCGAGTGGTTGACATATTCTCCAAAAGAACAAAAAATGTTCTGTTTCTGCTGTTGGCTGTTTCCTTGCATATCAGAGAAAGATTTAAAGAAAAATTGAAGCCAGATAGGAGTTGGAAATTTCAAGAAAGGAATCGAGAAGATCAGATTACACGAAGATACAAGGCTTCACTGTATTAGTCTTGCACAGTGGAAATCTTTTCAGCATCGACTTCTGCATGGCCTAACAATCGGTGGAGAACTTCAGAAGCAACTTGAAACAAATAGGGAGAAGACTTTAATGATCCTAGATCGAATCTTCTACGTAACTTTATTTTTAGCATTACAAGAAATTCCATTTAGAGGTCATCGGTTTGAAAGCCAAGAACAAATGTCTTTGTTTCAAAATAGTGGTAACTACCTGGAATTGCTCCAGTTGGTGGCAAAATATGATCCAATTCTGGCTGCTCGTCTTTCAAGCACGAATTCGGGGTAAAGTACACTTCTCCTCAAATTCAGAATGAAATTATCAGCTCAATCTCTACAGCTATCCAAATCAAATTATCTCAGAAATTCAGGAAGCAAAGTTCTTCTGCATAATTTTAGACACTACCCCTGATATACGAATACGAAAACGTACACGCTCTCCTCAATGCGTGGGAGTTTAGTAATGGTGAAGCTGTTACGAGGGATCAAGAAGATCTCCTATTTCATATCAAGAATTGTCTTCTAGATCAGTTTGAGAGTATTGTTACCCTATTAAAATTATCTCTCACTTTGCCTGTATCATCTCCACATGATGAAAGGGCTTTTAATTGTTTAAAGCGAGTGAAATCATACTTGCGAAGTTCAATGATTGAAAAAAGGATTTCAGACCTTGCTGTCATATCGATCAACAGAGAGTTTGTTACAGATTTAACAATTAGAGATCTTGAAAAACCATTTTTGCAAGAAAAAACTAGGAAGATTTTTCGACAGTAAGTCTGGAAGTCGTCGATGACTTTTAATACCTTGGTGCCCACTTAGCTGACTGCCATACGGACTTCAAAAGACGAAAAGGATTGGCCTGGAGTCAGTTCTGGAAACTAGTAACAATCTGGAAATCAAAAGACATCTCCCTGGCAGTGAAGTTACACCTCTTCGATTCACTTATAGTCTCTATTATTTTCTACAACTCTGAAACATGGGTTACAACCAAAGCAATGAAGAAAGAAATCGACTCCTTTGGAACAAGTTGTTACCGGTTCATCCTTGGGATTAGAAGAATAGACAGAGTAAGAAACGATGAAATACTCAGACGTGTAAAGAGAGGTAATTTGAGCGATAAAATGTTCCAACGTCAGCTGAGATCGCTAGGGCATTGGATAAGGAAGGATGGTATCATAAGTAGATTCGCTTTGTTCGAGCATTTCCAAGAAAGAAACCGACGAGGAAGACCTAGGCTAAACTTTATCAAGCACATACAAAATATCACCATGCTGACGCCTGAAGAACTCANGCATTGGATAAGGAAGGATGATATCATAAGTAGATTCGCTTTGTTCGAGCATTTCCAAGAAAGAAACCGACGAGGAAGACCTAGGTTAAACTTTATCAAGCACATACAAAATATCACCATGCTGACGCCTGAAGAACTCAGAAGAGGAGCCCTGGATAGAAGAGGATGGAGAAGAGATGTGGTCGGGAGGTTTGACTTACAACCTCCAGGCTGAAGTAAGTAAGTAAGTAAGTCTGTAAACACTGTTTTTGTGTATTATTTCTACTTGTTTTTGCACATATTTATGCCCTGAAGAGAATTTATCTCCCAGGAAAAAGATTTTCTACCAAAAAACAGGTTTTATCACAAGTGCATAAAAAGTGTTCCAAATAAAAAAATGCGCCGTTTTAAAGTATTTCCAGGTTATACATTCATGTACACATTCATAGCACCCATTCATGCACACATTCACAGCACCCATCTATCATGCGAATTTTGACTGGGCATAGCTTTTTATTGTGTTTTTATTTATCATGTATCTCGTAGTGTTAATTCGCTGATTTTCTGTTGTAGTTGTGTTTATTAAAAGGGAATCTTTCTCTTTGCGATATCTTTGTTTTCCTTGTGTGATCTACCTACCCAATGGATACGCCTAAATTTTCATACCCCTTGCCCTTTTGTCAGAAAAAATTTCGGTTTCGCCCCACCACCGAAAATTCCGAGCCACTGCCACTTACCACCATTACGACAATGGAAGGGTCCTAGCTGGATACTCATAGGTGGAGTACTGTACTTCCAAAACTTAAGGAATTTTTTTGAATTTACATAAGACAGCGTTTAGTTTCTACCTGTTTACTGTATCGAGTTGGTTCTGTTGTATTGGCACTAAACCAAAGTAAAATGAATAAACCCGAATAACCTCATTGCCTTTGGAATTTAATATTTTGCCGTCTAGGTGGTTTCCAGTCACTAATATATATATATATATATATGTATATATATGTATAAATAAATATTTATACGTAAACATATAACTATTGCATAAGAACCTTTTCCACAAATCTGGTTCCAAAAATGCCTGATGGTAGACTGGTAAGTGGGTAACATAAAGGTTCAATTTTTCGATTTATTTTGAAATTAAAAGCTGTAGAATAAAGTGTTGACAACCAGAATAAACAATTATTATGGATTTGACATTTAGTTCCATTGCGTAGCGAGGAATACTTTTCATCCTCTGTTAGCTGCTTTGGCAACTATTTCAGGAATTTTAAGCTAATGTACTCATTTTAAATGTTGTTCCACAGCATCATTCCTGAGGTAAGAACTAATTGCCAATGATCTCCAAACTATGTTTAGATCTACAACGGACTGAAATACAAAAGTTTAGAAAAGCGGGAAAGTGTTGTCAACTGTTATAGAAATCTCCCGATGATTCTATCTCTCTTTTACTAATTATAATTATGTGTTAACACCGACTGACTGGTCTTGAAAATAGACCTACTGTTCACTGATATTTGTATTTTTACTGTGTTATTGCGTTTCTTCTCAAATCCTTTTTCAAAAGTTTGTGCAACAAGAATTCTTGTCAACCCAAAAAGTTTGAATAATTTTCTGTCAATTTTTGTCTGAACAATATAACTTCTACTGGAAAAATTACTTTCTCTACTCGCAAAAGTAAACTTTTTAGAAAAGGTTGGCGGATCAACACTTTGGAGCTCCATTTGCAAAAGGAAACTAACATTTATTGGTCACATTGCAAGAAGTATGGGTATTGGACATGATATATTAGCAGGAATGGTAGAAGGAAATAGAAGAAGAGGAAGACTGAAGACAAGAAAAACTGATAAAATCAAAGAGACGACTGGAATGACAAAGGCTCAGATGCTGAAAAATTCAAGAGACAGGGAAAAGTGGAGGAGAATTGTTGGGCGTGTCACTGCTGTTCATGACAATGATCCTAGTGTAGAAGCACTGGGATAGACGTTTAAAGTGAGAGAGCGCAAGTTTTTAATGTATGTTGGGGTTGCAAAGTCAAATATAAAAACTAGTACAACCATATTTTATGTCTAATAAAAATCATTCTATTTTCGATTTTTATATTTTCCGTTAGTGAGGACCTTGTCATAGATGCTTAGCAGGGGGTATAGAAGCACTGCATTACTCCCCCAAAGAAGCAAAATTGAGTCGATTCTTCTGCATATGATTCATAATATTTCTATGTATAGTATAGCTCAGAAAATAATTGATGTTTTAAAGCTTATCACAGCAATCATTATGTAATTTTATCATGTAATAAAAGCATATATATAATCATTGCGATGATTTCATGACATTTAAATGTTAAATGGTTACTTTTAATCTCAGATTGGGGATCAAAAAGCGGAGCTTTTTGTGAGGAGATGAATTGCGAAACGAAGTGAGCAAGAGGAAAAGTGTTTTTTTTGCTCCACTGATGGTTTTCATAATATATAATTGTATAGCTCAGAAAATAATAGATGTTTTAAAGCTCATCACAGCAATCATTTTGTAGTTTAATACTATCAGAAATAAATAAATAACCTATTAAAAACTTAATAATTCAAGTTAATCCTTTTATAAAGCAGATTATATTCATTGTCTTTTACATCACATAATCCAATGTAGTATATATATATATATATATATATATATATATATATATATATATATATACTGGCAAAAGTATCCGGCGTTGCTCGGATTAAAAAGTACAATTAAGCAATTTAGTAGGCCAGAAAGGCCCTATCAAAATAATTGTAAGGTATTGCTCGATCAGAAATGTGATGGTAGACCATTCCAGTTCAAAGAGCTTCAACTACCTTGACATTTGGGGGGTGGTATAGAAAGAATAGGTAATTTGAAGTTTGGTAATCTTATGTTAGAACTCCAAATAAAAAATGCTATGGCAATACATTGGCAAAAGAAAGAAGATTTTAAAAAAATGAAGAAAGTCCTCCCCGGCGGGGAACCCAACCCTGGTCTCCCGTGTGACAAGCTAGGGTACTCATCACTTTTTTACCGAGGACTTGTACGGTCAAGGAGTTTACTTTATAGTAAATAATCTCTTAATTTTAAAAAAGTTTTAATATTGTTTTATTTTTGTTTTGGAATTTATTTATTAAAAATAATCCTGAAGTTTTATATTTTTAATTTCCATAATATTTTTATTCAAAGTCTTGACTGGAGGCCTCCTTTACCCTGAAAATGGGATTGGCCACCCCCTAAGGCCCCAGAATATGATCTCCATGGTCAGTCTTTTATATCTCAGATCCTCCTCCGGATAAAGATAGACTCACACTCCAAATTTCAGCGTCCTTGGTTCAGTAGTTTTCTCATAAATTTACTTCAAACAGACAAACAAAGATACTCACCTTTATATATATAGATATAAAGTAAAAGCGAGTTTGTTTAATAAAGTAAAGATTTTTGTACATATCTCTTACAAACATTGCATTTTACACACATTAACTGACAATTTCAAACTAAATGTGCTTGACTATTGCGTTTTCTAACAGCAGTATTACATGTATTTATTACATCATAGTCCTTTTGTATTGGTACTTCAAATAATTCACAAAGTGGACAGCTTTTAATATTTCTGTACTGAGTTTTTGAACCATTCGACATTTATATATTCTTTATTTCAAAAAAACTATGTACTAGCCTTTTTATCTTGTTGTTTGTATCCATTTCATTTTTGGGTGAAATACTGCTTAATCCAATACTTTTTAAGGGACATAACATCCTGTTTGGAGTGTTCAAATATTTGTACGTTTTTTAGATCTTCTGCTCTTGTTAAAGCCGTCCACATAAATCTATCCACATAAGGGGTCAAAATTGTCGTTTTTTCACTTGAACTTAAACTTTAAACACTGTTTCATGTACTTGCATATGGTAATTTGAAGTGTTTTTCTAGTTTGTCTATTGTTGATATCATGCTAACATTTTTAACTGGTTCAAGAATTGTAAAGTTTTTTTCATCAATCAGTACAATAATATGGCGATAATTTACATATAATTTCATGTTTGTTTTATGGTGTGATTTACATACTGCTTCAAATCCTTTGCAAAATCCATCCTTTTTTATTATGTTTTTAGATACATAATTGTTTATCTGTTTGCATATGAAGTTGAAGAGGCATGTTTTTTGTTGTTTTTATTGATTCAAGTATATTTTTTACCATCATAACCTGTTTTTCTGGGACATCGATTGTTTTTTTATTTAGGTTGAATGAGACGTTTTTTAGCATGAACTTTAATATCATTTTGCCACAATTTTTGATACGTTTGATAACACAGGGGAACAATTTTTTGGGACTCTCGTGTTTTCTTTAAAAATTAAAGTGTTTCTGAACCAACTTTTCGTGCTGAATCCAAAAATGATATCCATTTGTTCCCATCACGTCTAGTTTTTTCTGCCCATGCTACACCTAGTTTTCATCAAAAATTCTGCTTTAGAATTGGGAAAAACTTTCTTCTGGTCATGGGATGTCCTTTCAAACCAATAAAGAGGGCTAAAATGTGATTGTTGCCATTCTTCTTCATCTAATTGATGCTGATATTCTGATTGAATCACAATTGACCTCTGGATTCTTTTGGTTCGTTGTTAATCCTTTCATGGGGCCATTCACATAGTATGCAAGCAGTTTTCCCTATTATCGCTAATTGGCGGAGTATTTACAACAAGGTGACATTTCAGTCAGTGGGTCAGTCAATCAGTTGCATTTTTTGTGGTTTCCTGTTTCCACTTGAGATCTGAGAAGAGATGGATCGGTTGTGTTAGTGTGACAGCTGT
>RDPX01000037.1:2269513-2313887 GCA_003991215.1 Morbakka virulenta
TGTCATCCGACGATCGGTGACATCATCATATTTATTGCCCATTGGAATTTGGCGATTTTGGCCAAAATATTTCAATCGCAGAATGAACCAAATTTTTGTACAGAATGGCCCTGAAATGAATCTGATCACTTTTTTAAATGCATTTTTCAATGAATGATGAAAAAGAATGATGCCATCAATTTCACAGTCAAAAAAATCACATGTTGGCCGAGTGCCAACTTTGACCAAAAGTCCGGTGACAAAACGGCCATAAACTTGGACTGGTTCATCACATACAATTGAATATTGCAGTGAAACTGTAAAAATATGCCTCGATAAAAGTCAAAAAGCTTTGAGTTCACAGCTGGTTCCATTTGGAAAATATTCTGGAGAAGACCGAGACGGTGGCGCCAACCACCATACGAAATAGGGTTGAGTAAAAAAAAGGAATCCTATTCCGCAAAAGCTAGACGTGGTGGGAACAAATGGATATCATTTTTGGATTCAGCACGAAAAATTGGTCCAGGAACACTTTTATTTTTAAAGAAAACATGAGAGTCCCAAAAAATTTTTGCCCTGTGTAATTATTTTTAAGGCACCGATTTCATAAATCAGCTCTTTAATAGGCAGAAAGGCGTTGATTGATTCCTTTTCTTCAGAAACATGTAATATGTGAATTGTGTCTTCAATGAATGTTTTACAGGTAGTGAGTAGTTCCCCTTCTATGTCATCATAGTTTTCTTCTGAAATAGTTTTATCTTCTTTATTAAAATTATATTTCCTTTACCTAATTTTGTTTTGTAATAAAATGCTTCGTTATAGTTTTTAAACAACCTTGAAATCGTTTTTGGGGGTTTTCTTTTGCTTTTCTTTTTTCCTCGATGAGCCCTAGGTTCTTGTTAATAATGAATTTTCTGAGTGGTGTATCTAAAATTTGAATCAAAAATTTTTTTAAGAAGTTCTTTACTGTTTGATGGTATGAGTTTTGAGAGTTTTTTTTTATTGAAATATATTTTTTATTTTTCAGTGATTCTGTAATTAATTTACTATTGAGTTATCAGTTTAACATCGAACCCAATCGTTTACTTTCCAGTAGAATTAATACTAGTATGATACGAGATTTATTTTACAAACTGCACAAATAATATAATCAATTTAAATGCATATGCATATGGCATATAGGCACGACATTCCTTATTAAAGAAGGTTTATCTCCTTATATATATATCATATATATTTTTTATATATATTTATATATATTTATATATTTACATCATCATCATCATCATTTATGTGCCGTCCCCGATCCGGAGGTTGGCGACCCTGGATCTCCATCTTCGCCGGTCCCTCGCCTCGCGTCTCAGCTCCATTTGCGTTAGCTGTGTTGTCTGTGATAATCTATCTGTCCACTTCTGCCTTGGTCTGCCTCGGGCCCTCTTCCCAGGAACCTTGTCATCAAGGATGTCCCGCTGTATTCTAGTATGCCGTACTATGTAGCCGAAGTTTGACAGCTGCCGCTTCACAATATTCACCAGTAGAAACTTCCCTGTTCCCATCATGTCCAATATCTCTTCATTTCTTTTCATTTCTTTCCAGCTCACTCTTAACAGTTGTCGGTAACACCACATTTCGAAGGCTTGTAATTGTTTCTCCATAGCAGATGTTGGTGTCCAAACTTCACAGCAATAAAGTAGTGTAGACCAAACATAAGCTTTTACTATTCTTAAGCTCAGCGACAGATCAATTTTGCGACAGGTCAGGGTTTTACGGAAGCAGTTGAATACTGATTTTGCCATAGCTGTACGAATCTTTATTTCTTCTTTACACCTACAATCACTGGAAACTGTGTGTCTTAAGAGCTTGAACCTGTCTACTTGCTCTAGTTCTGTTTCATTTAAGATGACGTTGGTGGCTATTGGTGTTGGTAATTTGTGCACTGTCATTACTTTTGTTTTCCCCCAGCTTATTTCCAAGCCAATGCTTCTGCTTTCTCTATCAATGTCGAGTAAGATGTCTTCCAGGTTTGCATCCGGGTTGGCAATAAGGGTCGTGTCATCCGCATATCTTATGCAATTGATGTTTCTTCCCCCTACTCTTATGCCTTCCTTGTCTGCTACACTTCTTGTTATTTTTTCGGCGTACACGTTATATAAGGTTGGTAACAGGACACGTCCCTGGCGAACTCCTTTCTCTTTTACGACTAAGTCACTGCAGCTATTCTCCATTCTTACAGAAGCCTCCTGGTTCCAATATAGATTGATGACGATCCTTAAATCCTTTCCGTCAATATGTATGCCTTGTAGATGGTCAATAAGCTGATTGTGTCTTACCCTATCGAATGCTTTTCTGTAGTCTATGAAAGACAGGTACACTGTATCCTGCATCTCGATTGCTCATACTAGCAAATTTCTTATGTAGGACACAGCTTCTCTTGTTCCTTTACCTTTTCGATAGCCGAATTGATCCTCAGCAAGTTTAAATTCCACTTTTTCCCTAATGCGTTCTTGAACAATTTTTAGCACAAACTTGGTGACCTGACTAATGATGCTGATTTTAATCTGTACATTTTGTGGCTCCAGGTTTCTTTGGCAGCGTGATAAAAATGGACTGAGTCAGATCCTTCGAGATATAACCTGAGTTGTAAATTTGCTGACAGAGGAATGTCAACTCTTTAAGACAAGCTTTTCCCATGTGCCTCAAAAGTTCAGCGCATATTTTATCCTTCCCTGCTGCCTTGTTGTAACGTAGCGTTTTTAACGCTGCGACAATCTCATTCCCCATGATTTCGGGACCACTACTGTCGTTCTAAACATTCGGCTTGTCCTTCGTTCTTGCATTGTCTGAATAAAGCTCCTTAATCTATTCCTATCAACGGCATGCTACATCTTCAGTCTTGAATAGCATTTTCCCATCCTTGTTCTGGATCCAAAAACATGCTTTCATATTCTTTTTGTCTGATAGCTCCCTGGCAAGCTCATGAATGTTTTTGCTATTGTGCTGCCGATCTGCTTCCTCCATCTCTATACATCTCTTTTCGACCCATTTTTCTTTGGCTTTTATGCATTACCTCTTCACACGGTGATTTAGAGCTTTGTTTTCACTTTTGCCTTTGACTTTATGCCTCTCTTCCACGAGCTTCAGAACTTCGTCGTTCATCCAACCTTTTCTTTTCATTAGCTTCTTTTCGGGCAATACCTTCTCTGCAGCTGTGGTAATCACACTTTTGAAACGATCTCAATGGGCTTTTATTTCTGCTTCCGCTCCTCCCTTTACTACTCTTTTGTGTAGTGTGAACCTATTTGACACCTCAATATTGAATTTTGACTGCACTTCTTTTCTTTGCATTTCCGCAAAATCCAGTAACCGTGGCTTGGCGATTCGCTTGACAGGCCTCTTGAGCTTTGCCTGCATCTTGCAGGTTACAGACACATGGTCAGAATCTACATCTGTTCCTGGCAAAGTAGTACAGCTTTTGACTGCGTTTCTGAACCTTTTCTTAATCACAATGTAATCAATTTGGTTTCTATGAAGATCACTGGGCTTCTTCAAGTGTAGAGTCTTCTCTTGTGCTGCTTGAAGTATGTATTTATGATTACCAGCTCATTCGCTTCATAAAAACTCGATCAATCTGCTTCCTCGATCATTCCTTGTACCAAGATCACAATTTTCCACCACACCATTGTGTTTGCCTGAAACAACTTTAGCATTCATGTCGCCCATGATCATGAGCACATCATCTTATTTCGTTTCCTTCATCACTCTTTCCAAACCTTCGTAGAAAGTTTCTATTTCTTCATCGGGGTGATCTGCGGTTGGTGCATATACTTGAAGAAAACAAATGTTGAATGGCTTAGCATTGATTTTTACTAACAAGATTTTGTCTGAGACTGGCTAAAAGCCTGCCGTGCTTTTTAGTATCGATGAGTTGACAAGGAAGCCTACTCCTCTGCTATGCCCATCTCCACTGGAATACAAGAAAGTATAGTCTTCGCTATACTTTACTTCGCTAATCCCCATTAAATCACATTTTAATCGTTTGGCTTCTAGAACCAGATTATCAAGTTTCCCTGGCTGGTTTAAAGTGCGCACATTCCATGTGCCTACTGACAGAGTTCGTTTTCTGGAGTTCATGGTGATTTTATCAAGCATAGGCCTTTCGGAAGATTTTAAACCTGAGCTGCCATTAATATCATCACTACTGTCCATAATCGTACCCTCATCCCTGGAACTATGTACAAGCGTGTCCACTGCAGGGGCCCAGATTCTACGCTATGACTAGCAGAAGTAATTTCGAGATCCATGGTTGACTATAAAGTATACATGGTAGGTTTTCACACCTTTCCATGGTGGCTGACCACAGACGTCTATCGCGCCTAGATCGTGTCCCATGTGTGCCACACACTTCGCTGCTCTACCTTCAGTGCCAGTGGCCACAAATGAATCATTTGCAACTTCCGCTGTCACAGTCTTTGTGCACTAAGGGAAGGCGACCCTTGATAAATTGGACAATTCCAACCCCCTCACTACGTTTAGTTCGCCAGTTGAAGCGATTTACCGGGTTGTGGCCGCTGCCGTGCACAAGCAGCTACTTGGAGCCAGTAGTGAGAGTTGAGTGATTGAGTGGAGGTCCCATGTGTCTGGTCATTGGTACAATACCAACGCAGCTGCAAAAAAAACATCACAGGTAGTACCACCACCAATGCACCCCATACAACCCATATATGCATTTATACAGTCGACCCTCGTTATCTCGAAGTTGGAATTTTGTTTGAAAATCGAATGAAAAGCGTTCCATTTCTAATGTTCGAAATGTAGAATTCTTTTAAGACAAGGTTTTGGAATTTTTCGTTCTTTCAAAATGGCAGCCAAGAGAAAGCTAGCTGTGAAACCCTTAGCTGAATAATGTCAGGCTTTAAAGGACTTGGAAAAAGGCGATCCAAATAAAGATGTTGCAAAAAAAAAGTATGGGGTGCCAAAGAACACTGTTTCTACTTGGGTTAAAAACAAGGAAAAGCTTCTCTCTGCACTGGAAAAATCAAGCGAAAAACAATAAGGCAAAGCAGTTACGCCAATGTAGATAATGTTGTCTTTAAGTGGTTCTTGTGACAACGAAGTAAGAGTATGTCAATCGATGGGACGTACATTAAAGAAAAAGCGATGAAGTACGCAAAGGAGTTAGGCGTGACAGACTTCGAAGCTTCAGATGGATGGCGGGTATCAATTTTCGGGAATTTAACCCTAAATCGTGGTATGTTTTTAAATTTATAGGGAATTTCTAAAGCTTCTTGGAAATTTTGTTTTCGGCGGATATGAATTTTTGCGCAATCGGCCAAAATTCGCGGAAGGTGCAAAAATTAGTACCTGAGAAAGTTTCTACTCCTAAGGTAAAAAAAAATACCATGTATCTAATTTACTACGACTTCAATAAATGTGAATGCCTCGACTCAACTTCCTTTTCCTTCTTTTATATCCAGAAAAATCTCTTTGGGTTTTATGAATGACGTGATCTTATAAACTGATTTTGATTTTTTCACTCAATTTCAAAACTTTCACTATCTCGAACCTCACACGACTTGCATCCCTTATCTCGAACATTCGCTAGCTCGAACTCTTTCGCCGCTCTCTTGAGAGTTCGAGATAACGAGCGTCGACTGTAGATATATATATATATACTTATATATATATATATTTATATATTATATATATTAACAAATGAATATGAAATGTCATCAACAACAGTTCTCTACCACATTAAACCGTAGGAGCTATCATATAATATATAATTATATATATATATATATATATATATATATATATATATATATATATATATATATATATGTGGTAAGGGTACATGAAAGAGATCATTTAACTCGTGAGGTTATATTGTATGATCTAGCCACTGGTAGAAGAATCGTCCCTGATACTTATGAACCGATCACTCCGATCACACTTCTAAGATAACAAACAAAACTGCTAAGAGTTTAGCCACAAAAACAGCTTCAAAAGCAACGGAAGAAGTTAGATCAAGAGTTGGATCTAAAATAGGAAAGGTTGTAATAGAGAAAGTAGATAATAAATTCATCAAAAGCCCAATAATTAAAGAAAACAATGGTGAACAAATGATCAAGTTATTGAAAAAACATCCTAGTAATAAAAACCCACAACTTACAGAACAAATACCAAATAAAAAACATACTTTCTGACGAATTCGATAAACTCATTTTGATGTAATTTTATCTAATCTAATAATATATATTTTTAGAACTGTATCAAAGTTGCAACGGTATGAGTATATCAATTATCATCTCAATAATTCAATCGTTATGCAATCTGCTAATGCCTTGCAAGTAAAAAGCGGGTGCCGTTTTGATGTTGATACCACTAATGAGGGTCGTCCACAAGATCATTATCAGAGTTTTCTCGAAATTGATAACATTCTTCAGAAGCTAGATGGAACAGAATACGTGGCTCCAGGTCAAGTACCACCCATCAATGGAGTGTCTGGATTAGTTTAATTTCTTAGTGTTATTTGTAATGGTACGACTATTTTGGATTATCGGCAAGCTAATCATGGACAAAACCTCAAGAATCTCCTAGAATTTTCCCATGATTATGGTAAAAGGATGGGAGGTTCGATGGTTCATTTCCCAGATACTTCAACAGGAGCTGTTTTACAGAAATGTACAATATTAAATCTGGATGGGAATGCAGAGAATGTTATACCAACAGAGAATGTTAATTATAATGATGGTTTTGCTAAAAGATATGCTATCATAACTAGTGGAGCAGGAAATAACACAATAAAACCGACATTATCTCTCAATTTGTGGGGGTGTTTTAATAGTGTCGAAAACCAAATTCTCCCAAATGGAAAATTGACTATCGAAGTTACTTTAGAAGGAGACGATGATGTGGTTTATAAAAACAGGGCATCAGTTGGTGGAAGATATGTGATCACCAGAATGGTTTTATGGGTACCAAAGTGATTTTGTCTTGAAGTTATCAGAAAGTTTACCTTGAAACGCTTTTTACTCTACTTAACTGGTTATTTTTAAAAGAGAGAATCCACACTCTAACCTTCAAACATCTTCAGGGACATTCAGAGTTAGTAACTAGATGTCAAAGCCAAGACACCTTTTTTGGGGGGGGGGGGGATTAAATGAAGATGTCCTGAATAATCAAGAAAAAAATATGTTTGTGTTTAACACATACAGTCTTGCATTGGTTGGCCATTGGTTGGCGTCAGAAGGGGCATCTGGCCAAGAAATTCCTCACTACCAAAACAAAGTCCCTCTCAAGGGCACGTCTGAGCGCCAATTGCTGGGAGGAAATGACGTTAAAATCTAACAAACAAACATACAGCCCTGCAAACGGTCTGCAATTTTCAGAGGCCCAGCTTGAAACACGAGCTGGAACGTTCTATCAGGCTAAGCGAATGAGACCCAATATAGATTGACTAAAGCCGTCAAACAACTAATGGAATACAGACCTGGGTATAGTAAGAAAGAATTTGCACCAAGAATTGCGCTCGACATGTTCAAAAATCTCTACAGATTGTTTCACTTTGACCTCACTAAACAGGAATAGACAGTTCGATACGGTGCGACTAGTCTGTTTTTCAGATATACCTTCGCAGGAACACCGACTAGCAAATATAATTTATTTGCTTTGGTCCTTAACGAGGAAGATGTTTATATTGATGTTAGTAGTGATAGGGTTTTCCTTCGTAAATAAACAATTTATTGAATTATGCATATTTTTTTATTTTTTGAAATAGTTCTAATGAATTTACATTATGACAGAATACATTAGTTTCGGTGTATTTCTAAGGAAAATAAAAAAAAAACTAGCTAAAGCATTGGTTAATAAAACTATTACTTTGAGGTTAGCAAATAGTGAACTAAACGAATCAGGCGAACTGCTCCTTACAAAAACACAGATTAAATGGATTCAAAAAGCTAAATCTACAGGCATAGGGGTTGACTTGAAATTTTCAAGAACTTTGTCTTGTTAAAAAAAGTGGATAACTGTTCTCTAGCTTGGTGTCACTTGAGACTAAATTACTCCCCACTGTAATAAAACTAGCTTCTAAAGCTCTTCCTGCGATTACAACCGGTACTTACAAAGTCTTTCTAGTTTTGGAATGGATAAGGTAATAGGCTCCGGCCAATAAGGTAGTTTCCTGATTCCACAAGATAAGATCGATAGATTGATTGAACATTAAAACCTATTAACGAAGAAACAGAAAGTGCAGATTATGACACCTCTTCAATCTAATAGTCAACTAGTGATTAAACTAACTAAATTCAACAAGGTGGTATATTGGGAACGCTCTTACCATCGATTGGTGTTTTGATATTATTAAATACTTTAACAGAAACCGACCGTACAATGTCTCAGTACTATATTAACAACCTTCCTTGGCATGGGTTTAATGACTGAAGAAAAAGAACTCAAAAAGGGACAGAAAGCGGACTCCTACTCGGATAGAACAGTCCTCTGAACATCATACCAATAATTGGACATATAATTTAAGACCACGATTTGTTAATAAACCGCTAAGTAATACTGATTTACTGAATTGGATTAAATACCTTCAGATTAAGAATTTTATCCATATTCTTTCTAGAGATTAAATATTGAACATTGCTAAAAAAGGTCATTTTATCATAAACCTTGACAATTCCAAAGTTTGTGTAACTCACTGGATTGCAATGCATATTAAACCACATATCAGTGAATTTTTTGATAGTTTTGGATTAAGCTGTCGAAAAGAAGTTGTTCGATTAAGTAATAAAATGAAATTTAACTACATTTATAATAGCTCACTATACCAGTCGAATGATAGCATTTTGTGTGGGTATTTCAGCATTTTTCGGATCAGAGAAGGGAAAAACATATTCTGATGCGACAAGACCGTTTTCACATACTGATCTACAATACAATGAACGATTCATCACTAACTACTTAAAAAATATCTAATCCTGTTATGAAATGATGGGTATTTTTGAAAATGATGTTATTATCAAAAAATCAAACGGATGGGATGTAAATGATGAAATAACTGTGAAGGTTAAAGATACTGTTGTCGGTCGAGATGCTGTTAATTTAGTCTATCTAAACAGAAATTATATCGATAAGAACACAGGCGGTAGTTTTCCAAGTGGCATTAATACAAACTGCCAAATCGAAGTCCCTGTGAAGGGCACCGTCTGAGCTCCAGTTACTTGGGAAAATGACGTTAAAACAAAAAAAGGATCTTTCCGACCTCGAAAATGAAACAAAATTTGATTCATCGGCAGTATCTTTTAGATATAAAATTTCACAATTGTTAAATCAACCCTGTGAAACTCTTCTATGGGAACATTAAATGACAAAAGAAAGTAAGAATGATTATTATGGAAAAATATATATGACAAGAAGAATGACAAAGAAGGGTAATAAGATGTGATAGATTGAAATAAAAGAATAAGTGATTGTCTGGTGCTAATTACAGAAATCATGTATCATCAGTCGATGACCATGCCAACCATTTCGTGCATTTAAAATTGAAATGATTTACACGACATGACTATTCAGCAGCACTGATCAGATGCCACCTCCATGATGGTTGCGGATAACAAGAAATGAAGTATGATAGAGACATGAGCGAAGATAATAGCGATAGCGTGAAAAGACAGCAAAATGAAGGGTAGAGAGGGGAATATAAAGAGATACAAGCGAGAGATGAAAATTAGAACATGGAGAGGTTTTATGGATGTTTTGTCAAGTCATATTGTAGGTTATTGATGTCTTTGTTGAACGAAGAAAATGCATCACCATGAATAATATGAATTGTACCGAATTTTGGCATCCTCTTTTTAGGGAAAACATCTTGTTTCACCATTTTCATGGCTACCGTTGTGTTCACATTTTAGGTGTAGTTCCACTGGATAGATTTCATGAAAGCTATTTTCAAATTCATTGTTGTCATTAATGATGCATTCATCCGAAATGAACCCTGGAGCTTGAAGCCGTGGTACCACTCAGTACGAGAAAGTTTAGTTAAAAGACCTTTCATATTTATATTTATAATAAGACACTCTTAAAATTATGCTCAAATGCATTATAATCAACTCAATTTTGATTTTTAGGGGGTTGTAATGCAGTGCTTTCATAGCCCCTATTAAGCATCTAAGATAAGGGTCTCACTAACTTTTTTCAGGTCGTTAAACAAAAACGCAAAATGGCTTATTTTCTTTGCAAAATCGTAAATTTAAGAAATTGAAATATCCAATCGTGCAGAATGTAAGGGATTTGTGTCTCTGGACAGCCCTGTCGATGTTCCCGCATAGACTAGTCGTTCAATGCTTGTAGAGACAGTACGGGAGGTATTTCTGACGTTGCTCTTGTTATGTACATTACAATTTTAACTTCTTGTTTAGGAGAAACTAGTTTTTTGATTTTCCTTATTTTTACGTGTGTGTTGAGGATGTGGATAAATCTTATCAAGTTTTCAGTTACTTAAATCAGTAATTCTGTAGTGGTGATTCAACGTAATGACGTCTATGGTAAAAGGAACTTCCTGTCACACCACATTACATCTCCCAAAATTTGCACAAAATTTGGGGTTATCTCTGCAGAAAGAAAGGTTAAATGAGCCGAGGTAACCCTGAAGTCTTACACGAATCAATCATTCACAAAATTAGTAAAAGAAAGAAATCAAAAGTTAAAATGTTTTTTTCTTCTCTGGTACGTTTTATTAACATACAGGATAAAATCTTAGAGGCTTTTTCATTTAATGATTTGTCACCATCCGTCCTTTTTATTTTTTGTTTCGCTTTAATGTCATTGCATTACACACGGCCAGATATTGTCCACTAAGTAAGTTCTTATTGCCTGATGGCACCCCTATTGGGGCCAGAGACTTCATCACTGGTCTGAAACATGGGTTATTACTTCACAATTAAAAATCAGATTAAGGCAGGGGCAGAGCGCCTTGTCTTGGTGATAGTGAGATACGAAGCTGTGTTGATCGTAGTCAGGGGAGTGGCTTCTAGACTTTGAGATGAAAGTCAAGTTTTGCAGGCAGCAAACAGTGAAAGGATTACTGTATTGCCTTCAAAATAGTTGCATAATAGGAATGCAACAGAATATTTTCGACTGCTTTCAGGAAATTTTGATGCCTGTTCTGGAAGGCAGACATATGGACACTGGTTTTCCTATAGCCTTGCGATTTGTAAAGCTTTTCAGGTGAATATTCGCCAGACAACCTCTCCTTACCCCCAAATATTAGCATTTAACCTTTTAAAATTGCAATGCTCACTGCACATGCGTAGTTTGAGCACTCTGACAGGATCCCACAGTAACTCTTTAAGCTGTGTTTGCTCCGGCAATATGGCCAGAGAGTTATGTCTCAGAAGCTCTGTGCTGCACTGATGAGCCTACAAAGGGCGTAACGGTTCTGTCTGCAGATTGAATAAAATTGGTTACATAAAGATTCTTGAGTGTGTGTATATGTGTGTTTGCGTGTGAGTGTTGACATGGCTCTATTCAGTTTTTTAACAGTGATGAGAGATAAATATGCTATAGACGATCTTTCAAAAACTGTACCACAAAGTTTGAACCATTGTTCATTGGGATAATTGTAAAAAAGTGGAGATTTTAGGGAGTTTTTAGCGCCAAACGAGGTTCAGAAAGAAATGCCAGAGGATGACGCTTTTTCAGTTTACAATTACTCTCAAATACGACTAAAATTCACAAGTTTTTTGATAAAAATTTTCCTGCAGCTTATGTTATAGACGCTTAATTTACTTCAAAGTTTTATTGACATCGGAGAAAAATTTTTATAGAGTATCACTATTATTTACCGTGGCTTATCCGTAATACTTAATTAGCGAAAGCTTCGATATCTTACTGACAAAAACTGTTGACGTCAAGAAGAAGATGAACAGAGGAAACAATATGAGCGAGTGGAACTGACAATTTGCAAGACACTTCTTTCTAAAACTAGGTCAGCAAAAAGTAGCCTGTTAATTACACAGTTCAACCCTTTGACTGAAAACCAAAAAAAAGCATAATGAAATAGGTTTCAAATTAGTCGAAAGCTGATTATGACTTTGAAGGAAGCAGTTTATCAATTAAATATTTTTAAAACAATTCTATACCCTTTTTTTGAAAAAGTAGGTATCCCCAAATGTATACTATCCTATGACAGACACACATTTGTGTTTGATTTAAATCTCCTATGATGTGTCAAAAATGACTCTGACTCATACCCAAAATCTAAGATTAAGTTTAAAGCGAATCAGTTGGACGGTATCATTATCTTACGAACTCTTTGTTTTACACTAATCGTGATAATGTTGAACAGTTAAAAAATGTGGCGTCTCACCAGCCCATATAAGCAAAAGATGTGTGCACCAAGCTGGGTTCTTACCAGTCCCAATGGTTATGAAGTTCATACACTATACCACCTTAACTATCGACACTTTGCTCTCAATCAGGATATTTTGCGACCATATCTTTTATTTGAGTCCGTCAGTCTTTTACATGGATCCTACTATTGAACATCTCTCCATAATCACCCATATAGGCAAAGTCGCCGCCACAGAAAGACGATTTCCCGTTTAAAGCCAGATTGACTGATCCTTTGAAGCAACATTCAGGTCAACTTCTCTCACCAAACATTCCTGTATTCCATTTATTTTACAATGATGTCAAGCCAACGTGACAAGCTTTATCACGAAGGTGGATTTAGTATCAGAAAGAAGGCCGAGTTAAGAATGAGAGCTCGTGAGCAACACCAAGGCCACAGAGCTTCTTTGTTGATGTTCAATCTGGGGTGTAAGAGATCCATTTGTGTTGATTCAAGTTTACCCTAGGTACCGGATATCAACCACTGAAGCACCATCCACATCCTAAATATTTGGGCGTCACTCTGGATCGAACACTGTCTTTCAAATCACACTGCTCCAATGTTAGGGCAAAGATCGCCACAAGGAATAATCTATTGCGCAAGTTGGCAACCCCCGAATGGGGAGCCAACCCATCAACACTGCACACCACTGCTCTTGCCTTATGCTTTTCAGTCGGCGAGTATGCATGTTCCACCTGGGGAAGGTCAACACATGCTAACCAAGTGGATATTTCACTCAAAAACATTTGCAGAATAATTACTGGAGCAATACGATCCACACCAGTCCATACTCTCTATGCTCTGTCAGGCATAGACCCACCACATGTGAGAAGGAAATCCGCCTCTAATCGGGAACGATTAATACAAATCACCAATAAACGTCACCTGTTGAATAACCATGGTACACCTCTAACTTGACTGAAGTCAAGATAGCTTTCTGTCCATACCAGATGAAAATACCTCATCTTCTCAATATCAAGGAAACCATGTGGAAGGCACTGTGGGATGAATCACCAATCTCAACAGCTTTTGAGAGCAGAGATGTAGTACCCAAAGAACAACTTGCTACTGGCCACAATCTTGGCTGGTCAACGTGCTGCAGTCTAAACTGGCTACGAACTGATTCTGGTAGATGCAAATCTCTCATGAAAGTAATGGGATTATCAACATCTGACACCTGCAGCTGTAACGCCACACAGACTATGAACAGCCTCTTGCAATGTCCAGACGCCCCAAATTGCAACCTTGCTGACTTAAAGGAGCCCACACTATCGGCAATATCATGTGCCCGCTACTGGGGAGAGACGCTGTAGCCGAGGCATGAAAACGAAAGAACGATCGCATACATGTATCTTAGAATTGAAAGTGTTGTTATCACGAAAAATTTGGTGGGGAAAAAGATAGAATTATAGACAAATTAAGGCGCCCTAGCAGCAAAGTGTATGAAAGCAAAGTTGCCGGTACACATAATTGTTCTTTTATGACTTTGGTTCATTTATTGCCGGCCAGAAGCGTAAACTAGATTATCAGATTACTTTGATGTATTGACAGCCTCTGGTCCAAGAGTAGTTTGAATTTTGTTGAGATCGCATTGAGGGAGAGGGCCAGTTTTTATCTTGACTACTCCCCAGGCCTTTTGCATCGACAGCACGACGACTTCACAAGCCAAGATGTCGACGATTGGTAATGTAACTCTCCGTGGCCTTGGCGAACACATTGCTAAGAATGCGTCACCCCTGAAAATTGTGAATGGGTGTTACAGACTTATAGAAGGATGGAGAGGAAGACACTTAGCTAAAAGGCAGACGAGGATAATGCCAATTTTTCAAGTAGTTGGAGTAGTTATTGCGCTAAATTATGCACTCACATTTTCTCACATTAAAGGTAAGAAAGTTAAAGAGTCAGATAATTGTTGGTTCAAAGATGGTTGTAAAAAGACCAGTATTTTCTTAGGTAAAGACCAGAATTAGCCATATCAAACAAAATTCTTGAATGCATCTTTTTGTTAAGGTAAAACATGCTTATACCATTACCCGGTTGCCTATCACTTGAATAGACTATGCTAACTTTTGTCAACAAAGTTAATTCTAAAAATTTGTAGAATACTAAGTTGCTTGGTTGCAATAAGCCAACAGTGGAGACAGTTAGGTACATCACCAATGTTAGAGTGCCTAGTCAGCAAGGTATGATAAAACTTTTCCTCAAAGAATTGTTAACTTCTTTTATTTTTGAAACTCGTGTGGAATATTTATTAATTTGTATATTTCAAGTATGAAGTGGTGCATTGACTCTAAAATTTAATTAATGTTGGTGACAAAATGACATTTGGTGCAGACTGTTCCATGACCTGTCTAGTTATGCATATGTGACAGTGTACTAAAACAAAATGGCTGACAATCTAACTAACTAGAAGTTGTCACCTACTTGGCAAATTGTCAACTCTCCTTAACACTAAGGATATTCAACCCTTCTACTAACATTTTTTTCATTTTAGTGGCCTGTTTACTTGTTATTGGCAGGAGGGTGGCTATAGGCTAAGGGTTTCTTGCCAAACAAATCGAGACATGGTGTAGGAACAGGCAATTCTAAATAGTAATAATAATTTGTAGGAAATGCCAGGTATAAAATTTGCTTTGTATTAAAAGTACAAAACCACATGCCCTGAAAGACAATACATCATGGGGTAATTATATTGATGAATATTATGACTTGATTTATTTCTGAAGCAAAAAGGCAGTTACTTTCTTGGTCTCAAAACTTTAGTCAGATAGTACTTCCATTAGGAATGTGCAGGATGCTTAAAAGTAGGATCAGGCTTTAACTATGCCACTGAGAGAAGTGTTCCAATATTTTTCCCAAGACATTTGCCCATTTTCATACTTGCAATTGTGAAGGAAGGTTTTCCTCTGCCATGGTTCAGATTTAATGACTGCTTCACCAGAAAAACTTAATCCTCCATCTGAAAATTGACCAATTGTTATGATCCCTCCCCCATTAAGAAAAAATGTTGGTGCTAAAGAATTTTTTCCCATAAAATCTTGAAAACAATTTTTATAGTTTCCCCTAATTTATCTTTAAATTGGTAAAAAAAATTACAAAAATTATTCACAAAATATACAAAAATCTGAAACTGAGTTTTTTTAAACACAACCCTAAAAGGTTAGATCCCCACCTATGGTTTGTCTGGAAATATAATAGCACTGTACTTTAACAAAAGAAGTGTATGGTCATCAGACATGTTTTTGCCAAATTTAATCCTGTTTTGTTCAAAACTGGTTTCACCTTAAAAAATATGCTCAACATATACCAATATATGAAAATCTGTTTTATCCTGTACCATCTCCTGGCACAGGATATAACAGATTTTCTGTGCAAAACTTTGCCAAGTGTAGGGCCTGCTGGCAAGTGAAGTGAGCCAGTAAAACAATAAATCTATGACTTCAAGAAGTAATAAGGAGTCAAGTGCACAGTTGATTTGAAAAACATCAGTTAGATGTTGACAAGCAGAGAAGTCTGTAATAGACAAAAGTCATAGAAGTAAACACACAGCAAGTTTTAGTGAAAACCCAGTGGAAAGCAAAGTTGTGGACTTTCCAGCTTGCTCCAAAAATTAATTCACATCAAAACATGCCTTAGTCTGTCATAAACCTTGAAGACATGGTGCCAGCTACTTTTGCAACATTTATTCAGTGTGAAGAAGTACAGACTCATGAACAAAATAGATAAGGTGAGCTGTTAAAATATGTTAATTTGCATAACTTGTGTTGTAATAAAAACCCGAGTCATTGAGTTGAGCTTCAATTTACACAGGTTTAATCAATCTTAGAATTTGACAAGACAAACATGGTTACCTAGTGACAAAGGTAAAGAACAAATTGTTACAAGCTCATGGATAACAAAGATAGTAAAAGTACATAATAACAATTACAGTTAATCAACATATATCACAACATTCACCCCTCCTTCAGATTGAGACCTATAACTTCTTGAGTTCAGGCACATAGTCAGCAAACTCAGCTGTTGATAATTATCATTATTCTACGTTACTGACTCTAGATGAAATGCCTTAAAGTAGACTTGTTCCAGTCCTTAAAATATAAGTTTCCAGTAAATTTTCTTTTAATTACTAATAATTATGATATCTTAGACCACTAATAAAAGTCCTAAAGTCATATAAATATTGAAAATGTTGTCCGAAAGTTAATGTATACTTAAGCTGTAAAACACCACAAACACACGCTGTAGGCTATGTTGCCTCTTCAGGGGAGGGCATTATTATGGCCCAGGCTGATCCCCCTGGCTTTAATACAATCAAACAGTTCTATTTCTGAGTACATATGGCCGAATTCTTTGCTGCTTTAAAAGATGATCATTTACAGGAGCTGGTGTGACAGCTGGACTATTTGAAGTACACTCAACAGGATCAGGTGATGGCTGAGGATCAGGTGGAGTTGACTCAGCTGATTCATTGGCACTTGTTTCTTGTGCAGTTTCACACTGTAATGACATAGGATCCCTTGTTGTAAGGTGTCTCCTGGTGGAGCCAGGTGCCGAGTGGACACAGTAGATTCCCTACCATCAGGATACCGGATATGAGCATATTGAGGGTTGCATTCCAAGAGCTCAACCTCCTCAACTAGAGGGTCNGAATTCTTTGCTGCTTTAAAAGATGATCATTTACAGGAGCTGGTGTGACAGCTGGACTATTTGAAGTACACTCAACAGGATCAGGTGATGGCTGAGGATCAGGTGGAGTTGACTCAGCTGATTCATTGGCACTTGTTTCTTGTGCAGTTTCACACTGTAATGACATAGGATCCCTTGTTGTAAGGTGTCTCCTGGTGGAGCCAGGTGCCGAGTGGACACAGTAGATTCCCTACCATCAGGATACCGGATATGAGCATATTGAGGGTTGCATTCCAAGAGCTCAACCTCCTCAACTAGAGGGTCGTACTTTGAATAGCGCACATTTTTATGCATTAAAACTGTTCCAGGTTTTGTTAACCAAGTGGGGAGTGTTGTACCAGTGGTAGATCTTCTATTGAAACAAAACATTCTTTCATGCGGAGTAGCATTGGTAGCCTTGCACAAGAGAGATTGAATTGAGTGCAAGGCCTGTGGAAGAAACTGTTCCCAATTTTCTATGTCTGAGTTGTGTGATTTTAATGCAAGGGAAATAGTCTTCCAGAGGGTACCATTAAGGCGTTCAACCTGTCCGTTCCCTCTAGGGTTATAAGGGGTAGTATGACTTATAGCAACACCTTTCTGATGAAGAAACGCTTTTAGTTCAGTTGACATGAAATTGGCTCCTCTGTCAGAGTGTATGAACACTGGCATTCCAAACAAGGAAAACAATTGTGTAAAGCATCTGATGATAGTTGTTGTACTCATGTCTGAGCATGCAAAACCAAAAGGAAATCGAGAGTACTCATCAGTGATGGTTAAAAGGTATTTTTTTGAGGTCTTGGTTGGAAGAGGTCCTTTAAAGTCAACACTTAGGCGTTCAAAAGGTTGAGTTGCTTTTATTAGAGGTGTATTTTCTGGCTTGAAGAAACGTGGCTTTAATTCTGCACATATATGGCAAGTGGACATGATTTGCTTAACCTGTTCCATTGATTATGGCAGATTCCTACTTGAAATGAAGTGGTACATTCTGGCTACACCTGGGTGACAGGATTTGAGTGAAGCTCTTTAAGAGATTGAAGGTTGTCAGAGGAAATTGATGAGCAGAAGGCTCTGGATAAAGTATCTGCAGCATGATTCTCCCCCTTAGGTCTGTACACTATCTCATAGTTTAGCACGAGAGCTCAATTCTCCAACGTTGAATTTTTTCATTTTTGAGTTTTGATTTCTTTGTGTTGTCAAACATAAATGAAACACTTTTCTGATCAGTCACTAGTCTAAAATGTCTACCAATAAGGTAATGTCTCCATTTCCTTAAGGCCTCTACAATGGCATAAGCTTCTTTTTCCACTGAAGAGTGATTCTTTTCACTTGGGTTTAAGGTTCTTGAGAAGAAAGTGACTGGCCTTTCATTCTGATTGAGTGTCGCAGCTATGGCAATGTCAGAGGCATCAGTTTCTACAACTAGAGGAGAGTGATGGTCAATAGTCACTAAAACAGCCTTTTCTTTCTCTTCCTTAAGGGTAAGAAAAGCATCCCTAGCTGCATTGGGTAGTGGAAAAGTGTTGTTTACTACCAGTGGGTGGATGTTATCAGAGAAATGCGAAGTCCATTGTGAATAGTAGGCAAACATTCCAACTACTCGACCTTGAGATTTCAAATTATGTGGCTCAGCTAGCTCTTTTAAAGGCTTGAGTCGCTCAGGATCTGGCTGGATGTTACCTTTAGAGACATTGAATCCAAGAAGTGGAATTTCTTTCACAGAGATTATGCCTTTGCTGTCATTGAATGAAAGATTCGTCTTTTTCGCACTTTCCAAGAAATGATTCAAATTTCTGTCGTGTTCTTCTTGACTATTTCCACACACTGTTACATTGTTGAGATAAGCAAAAGTGTCACAAATATTTTCGTCAGATATTATTTTATCAATAATCCTTTAAAAAACTAGAGACCCCATTGGTAACTCCAAATGGAATCCTCTTGAATTGATAAAGATTTCCCTTTGCTTCAAATGCGGTGTAAAGTCTTTCTTCTTCCTTGATGGGGATCTGGTGATAAGGACTACGCAAGTCTAGCATTGAAAAGTACTCATAATGTGAGATTTTCTCTATCATCTGGTCAATTCTTGGAAGAGGGTATGCATCCAGTAGTGTAAAGCGATTTATGGTTTGACTGTAATCTACTACAAGTCTCTTTTTCTGTCACTCGTTTGCAGTGACTAAAACTTGTGCTCTCCATGGGGAATTCGAAGTCTCAATTATATCTACTGAAAGAAGCTTTTGTATTTCACATTCAATGAATATTTCATTTGGTTGTGAAAAGCGGCACGTCTTGGTTGCAATTGGATGACAGTCTGGAGTCAAATTTCCAAACAGAGCTGGAGCTTCAACATTAGCGGTAGCCAGGCTGCAGATGGAAAAGAATGGTTTATCACCTTTAAAAGGGATATGCAGACCTTAGTGCTGGTTGAGGAAATCGTGTCCGAGGATAATGTCTGCACATAACCCTGATAGAACTGACAGTTTTGTGTTATGATAAAACTCCTCTTGGTATTTTAAGGAAACCAGACAGTGACCTTTTGTTGCACTTGACAGGTTCATCGAAGCCATGGAAATTATCTTCTTTGAGGCGTGTATCTTTAAGCTTAGGGTCTTTGCTTTATTTTCGGAAATATAACTTTCCGAACTTCCAGTATTTATTAATGCTCTACAATGGCTTCCATTAATAGTGACATTTATCATGGCTTTTGAAAGACTAGAAGGTGAAGCCGCTGATATTGAGAGTATTTCTGTGTGATCAGTAGCTGCACTAAAATCTGGATTTTTTTCCAGATTTACATACTTTGGCAAAATGTCCCTTTTTACCACACAGTTTACAGCTTTCCTCACGAGCAGGGCACTTAGAGCGAGGGTGTTGTTGGTACCCACAGAAAAAGCATTTTTGCATGTTGTTTGCAGCTGCAGCATAAGTACTACTTTCAGCTGGGCAGTTACTGTGCTCTTGTTTTGCTGTAGTGTTTGCAACTATAGATGAGGACTGATAGGTATGACTTTGTTTTTCTGCCAGTTCTAAGGATCTAGCACTTGTAAAGGCAGTGTTCAAGTTTAGTGATTCTTTTTCCAGAAGTCTCTGTCTTATCATCTGGGAGTAATGGCCACTTATGAAGGCATCTCTTATAGCTTCGTCTCTGTGTTGAATTGCACTTACAGCTTTAAAGTTGCAGTCTTTGGCAAACGACTTGAGCTTTTGCAAGAAATCATCCAGAGTTTGTCCAGCTTCTTGCTTGTATGTGGCCAAGAGGTGATGTGCAAAGATTTCGTTAATTGGCTTATCATATGTTTCTCTTAGAGTCTGTATAGCAATGTCGTAGTCCTCACAGTCAGCTATAATATCAAAAACTGTAGGAGTCACAAAGTTTATAAGAATAGAGAGCTTATTCGTTGGTTTAGGAATAAGGCTGCTGATTAAGTTCTCAAATGTCCTATGCCAATGTCTCCAGCTTTTTGTTGCATTTGATGAGTTTGGGTCTACTTCCAGTTTGTCAGGTCTTAGGTTGCGCTCCATTCTTACTCTTTTAAGATTGATTAATTGTTGTAATAAAAACCCGAGTCATTGAGTTGAGCTTCAATTTACATAGGTTTAATCAATCTTAGAATTTGACAAGACAAACATGGTTACCTAGTGACAAAGGTAAAGAACAAATTGTTACAAGCTCACGGATAACAAAGATAGTAAAAGTACATAATAACAATTACAGTTAATCAACATGTATCACAACAACTTGTTTATTTAGTAGAGGAAAATATTTATTTTCAGAGATAGAACATGTTGCATTGAAGAAGCAGGGGGAAATTGCAGCATGGACACCATCACCACAGAGGGCACATCCACAAGAAGGGTATGATAAGAAGAAGGAAGATCTCTGGCAACTCCTCTATGCAGACAACCTAGTCATTGCTGCAGAACAAAAGGAAGCTGCAGCAGATGGGTTCCAAAAATGGAAAAAAGCTCTAGAATACAGAGGACTTAAAGTAAATATGGAAAAAAGAAAAGCCATGATACTAGGACAAGAGACATCCACAAAAAGAAAAAATGTTAGATATCCATGTGGGTTTTGTGGAGAAGGAGTTAGACAAAATTTGGTTCTCTGCTCAAACTGTCATATGAGGTGTACAGGACTGAAAAGACTACCAAAAGACAGCTCAACTTTCAGATGCAAAAGTTGTAAAACCCCAAGAATGGAACCATGAACAAAAATGAAAACACCTGAAGGTGAACTAGATTTAGTTGAAGAATTCTGTTACTTGGGAGACAATATGAGCTGCAAACAGGGATATGATAGTGTTGTGAAAACAAGGATTGCAGCAGGCTGGAGGAAATGGAAAGAATTAGCCAGCCACATAGTAAATAAGAAGATTCCCCTAAGAAGTAGAGCTTACAACTTCTTAGCCTGTATCAGACCTGCCCTTCTGTATGGATCAGAAATGTGGCCCATATCTAAGAAGCAAGAAGACCAAATCAGAACCTGCAATTGTCACATGCTCAGATACATGAGTGGAATTAAATTGGAGGAGGGGCTGTTAAATGAGGAAGTAGTGGAGAGATGCAGAATTGTTGATTTAAGAAGATCTTGAAGAAAAGAAGGCTAAGTTGGTATGGTCATATCAGACAGAGACCACCAGAGCACAATTAATTTAGCCAAAAATCTAGAGCTGGAAGGAAGAAACCCCCATGAAAGACCCCTAAAGACCTGGAATGACTGCATAAGGGATGATATAAGAGAGCTTGAAATATCTGAAGAATGGGCCATCAATATGGCCACATGGAAGAGACTCATTGGGGAGATCTAACCCAATTCAGTTGGAGACATGATCTGATGGATTGATGATGATGGTGGTGATGATGATGATGATGATGATGATGATGATGGAACATGTTGCATTAACCTCATTGACACTTTAATAAAATGGCAAATGCTTTTTTTCCCTGGTTTTGTCATGATTTCATAGTTGTGTAGTGAAGACCTTACAATGATGAAACATTGAAAAGGAAAAAGAGGCAAATGAAACATTAAAATGAATAATCAGAACACCTGGTGTAACAAACTCTTTATGGAACTTATCAAGATTCTACAGGCTATAAACAGTAGGAGCCTGTCAGTAGTATTTACTTAGTAAGATATTATGCTGCTAGTGCATATTCCACTTTCACTACATCTTTGTGTGAAACCCATTTTGGTATTGAATAGGCTTTGCACTTACAGATACTAGCATGTTAGTAATAGTAGTCCTCCATCAGTTGATTTTGACTCTGGATGATGTGTGGTAGTGCTGGATTGTGTCATTTATTCTAAAGCAGCATCAGCTATGGCTGATGAAGCAGGTATGGAAGTAACAGACTCTTCGACATCTGGTGCAGATGTGGCTTGTTAAAGGATTTTCTTCACAAGTATGCACTTTCTGCCTGGTTCTCTTTTCTTCAGCTAGGGTCTGGTTCTTCTCTTCACTTAAGCTGAGCTGCTTCCAAGGCACACTGTACCATCTGTTACAGTCAGCTGGTACAGTTGTACTGTTGTCGCTGAATCCCAATTAATAATTTTGTGTCCAGTCTTGCACTACTTTTTTTAATAAACTCAATTAGCATAAGGGTTTTCCCTGTAAACAGGAGAAGCATTTTTGTTTTATTCTATCCTTAAACTGTGGAATTGAATAACTCCCACCACACTCCCACCTAGTGCTTGTTGCATTTTAAACTCACTGGTTTTGAAGAGGTGATAGTTTTTTCTACCAATTGCATCTGATGAGTGTTCTGTTGATGCAGCCATTACTCCGGGTTCAATTCTTGGTCTGAATGCCTTCCTTCTCTTCATTGGTGATCTTTCTGCTAATTTGTTTGAGTTTGTTAACACCTGTGCATTTGGCACTGCCCTGTGCTTGGGCATTAGCTTTTGGATGCCAACAGGAATAAGTCAAACTTGGAAAGGCTTTGGAATTTGACCTTCAAGGTGTCAGAGAATGGGAAGGGAGATAGCTGGTTTCTTTCAATGTGGCAAACAAACTGATGGCATTCAATAGAAAGCAAGGCCCTTATCTCCCTCCCTTATTCATGGAATGTAGTTCTGATGCTGACCCTGGTGGGGTTCTCTATTCTCTTGAGGAATGTTAGTCAGTGAAGATACTTAGTTTGTCATTTCCACCCAATCTTTCTTTGGGTTTTTATATTCAATCTGTTGAGAGACCTGCCACCAAAAAAGGTTTTTTTCTGTATTGTGCTAGAGATTGTCATGTCTGAAGCCATATTTTGTCTCTTGAAATCTGCTATCCCTGATTGCATGAAGTGCTATTGTCTGGATAGGTACTCAGCCTTCTTACTTTAAATGTTCTTGATTGTGCTTAGAAACATGTTTGTAACTTGATGGTTCCAAATCTTTTTGCTGCTCTTAAACTTTTGTCTCAGATGGAATGTGGCTGGTCTTGGCCTTTTATATAGTTATTGTCATGGGAATTGTTCTGTTGAGCTTTTCATCAGTACCAGCTGAGTTTGTTGCATCTTACATGCAATTTTTGCCAAAATTTTAGGAAAATAGGAAGTTTTACAAATATGGTCATATTACATACCATTTAATCAGAATATTTTTTTAGATTATAACATAAGAAACTGTCAAGAATGTGTATTATTTTTGGTTGATATTTTCCTTTTTTGTTAATTTTTAGCCAAAATTTGAAAATATATGAAGTTTTAAAAATAAGATCAAGTTCCTTATCATTGAATCAGAAACTTTATAGTGATTCTGAATGGTTATCTATTGCAGGCCTAAATTTCATATTATTGTTGATTTTAGTAACTTTGGCATACATAATTATTTTTCAAAATGTCAATAGGGAGGACATGCTTGAATAGGAATTGATTATGCACCTCCAGCCTTAGTGGTTGGCTGTACTGATTTAACAAAGAGTGTTATATCTATGACTCAGAACTCCAGACATGCATGCAGGCTAATATACAGGCAAAATAATCCTACCTAACTAATTAAGACGGAATTATTGGCCACAAATCTTCCCCTTTGGGGTACCAGGTACCATGCATAAAAAAGTTTAAATCAAGAGACTTTTTAATAGCAAAGTAGGCTGTTGATTATTGTTGTTTATAATAAAACTGTTTGAAAATAATAAGATCTTTGAAATGTTGTATTTAACATTTACTCTTCCATAGCTGTAACAGTTGCAGCCACACATTGTTGTGCAGTTGGAATTTTTACAATTACATTTCACAAATGTTTCCTAGCAACCTTTCACAATATCAGGAAATGTTGACCAGAGGAAAGATAGTGCCCCATTAATGAGTTATCAACCAAATTTTTGAGTAGATGAAATGTTTGGTAATTTGACTAATGAATTGGTCCTTATGATACAGTGAAACATGCATTGCAAGATTTTATATTACAATACGGTTTTAGTGGGGACTAATTTGTCAAAACCTACCCCTTTTGACAGAAACATCTTCTTTCATGCTTCATTGATTTCAAGAGTGTGGAATGATTTTAGACTCAGATGTAACAAAATTACAAAATATTCCGTCAGTTGAAAAAGTTTTTCTGTTAATTCTTCAAGTGTTGTATAGAAAGACAGTCTAACAAAAACTTCTGCAAACTCCACATGGTAATCTTCCCGTAGCTTTCTTACATGAAACCAACAAATGCTACAGTTGTGTCACATCCCATGAATGAATGAAACAATGCAAGAACTCTGCAGTGAATAAGACCCAAAAAAGTATGTATCTTATGATTAGTATGCAAATGTAAATTTTTCAATCCCCCATACCTAACCCAAATGTGTTCAGCTCCTATCTCAGTGAAAACTGAAAGGCAAATGACCACCATATCCATGTTAGTAGCTGTCAACAAGATGCTTGTAAAGCCTTGCATGGCTGCATCTTTCACATATTACAATATACATTTTTCTACTCCTTTGTGGGAACAAGGTGCCATATTTTTAGTTTGTACTGTTGAAATAGAAGCTACACCATCACCATCTTTGGATGTGCATATGATCTGTTTTCCTTCAGGGGGAATTAGAGCTTTAGCAAAAGTCTGCAACAAGTCTGTTCTGCCTTGTTTCTGACTTTCTTGTAAATTGCTTCCAGTTTCTAGGGATTTAAGTGTTTTATACAGTATGGTAGCATCCTCCATCACTTCTATTACCCCAAGTAATATTCTTAATGCTATTCACAAAGTACCATTCAAACATGTAGTATGGTAGTATAGTGCATTGTATCCCAACAAAAGGGGGTGGAGCACAAGTGTAGGAACATATATTTTTTGTGCTCCAGGCAAAAATCAGTGTAGTATGGTATGATAAATACAAGCTTTCACAGCTGTACTCAAATTTGAGGTGTCATTACTTATTTTTGCCCTCAGAGTCCCCACTATTTTGAACTCTTTGGCTACTTAGTCCTTTCCTGCATCATGTGGCTTGGATGTTTTCAATTATAAGGTTAGCTTGTCTCTTGAATTAACGTTTTTTTCTTTTTTCGTTTATTCCCCCCCCCCCCCTTTCTACACAGTTCTGTACACCCAGTTGCATTGTGCATGTTTGGTTCTTAACCATTTAAAAAAACATCTAAAAATAGCAAACAGTCCTATTCTTTTTCAGCAGTAAACACTAAAGATGGATGAAGATTGTTAAGGATTATCATGAACTTAGTGCTACCTTGCACATTGAAAGAGTAGATGCAAAATTGTGTTAATTGCTTTCATATTTGTCCAAAAAATATTAGCCAAACCCAGACTCAGTGTGAGCCCATGGCAACATCATCAGTTTGTTTGTACATAACATCTTGAAAGAAAAATTCAACTGATTTGGTCTCCAAATTCATTAATACTACAAAAATATTCTGGGATAGGCAGTGACTCATTGCTTTTGTGATATAGAGCTTTGAGAGCAGATTTAGATGACCTTTCCTAAAGGAATGTCTGTAGATAGACAATCAAAAGAGCTACGTTTGGAGATATTCATCTCCCATTGTCAGGCTGAGCCTGATGATGGTATAGGTATTTCTCAAAACGTAAATGAGAAATATCTTACAACCAATGACATAAAACTTTACACTCATGCCTTTAACTACTATTCAAGAGATAGTTCTCTCATTTCCAGGCATACCACTAGCTGCCAGGTATTTTGTTTGTGTCACTTTTAACACCAACCACTCCCTCTTTCCTTGCAGTGTGATTCTACTGCGAATTTTTTTAAATAGTGCTCTTGGATTTCTTTGAATGTAGAATGCTATTTTAAAAAAATTTTTACATAAAGCCATCTGTCAAAAATTGATGAATCTTTTTAGAAACAAATGCTTGGTATTTTTTTCATTATCTCAATTGTCTCCCCTATTATTGTATGTTTGGGACATTGTTGAAATACAAAATTTTACTTTTTTATTACAGAATCAAGGATGCGAAAATACCATTAAATGTAGCAGGTACATCACAAAAGAGATGCTGCCACAAGATGTAACCAAAGAAGCTGTGTGATGATGTGTGAAAATGTTACTGGACACTGTTCATAGTTGGTTTGTTTACGATTTTCGTTTCAAAGCAGAACAAGCAAATTTATCATTTCTTGAATAAAGGCCATAAAAACTGTTAAAAGTCTAGTTCTTTTTATTTTTCATGTGTCTCCAGTTCTTTTTTCTTGAATGGATGATAGCAGCAACGCTACAGCACTACTTTTATATGAAGAAACTCCCACATAGAACAGTGGTCGTTACAGCAGTGTATTCACATATTTTTTTCTCCCTACAGTATAAATCTGTTAAGTGAAGTATAGCAAGAAGCACACGAAATTTTTGCGATATTTGAAATTAGGTTTTTTAGAAGCATCTAAGCCGCAATTCACCCAGTCGGCCCACGTGTCTTTTAACCGGTCTTTGAAAGACTTGTTAACGTGGGTATCTAAGAATTGGAGCAGTGGGGTCATTCCACCGTCGATATACTTCACATCTGTCTCAAGATTTTGAAACGCTGAACCAACTTCACCACCCATGTGTGATTTCGCAGTATCCATGATTAACAACCTTTTCGTTTGCTTAAAAAAAACATCCTTGTCTTTTCTTGAACAAACCATTGTATTTATCTAACATCTTGTCCCTTGTCATTGTTCCTCCCTTTGATCCCTCTATTACCATTCCTGGTGGATATGTGCCTTTTGGAGCTTTTTTCAGATTCTTAAAAATAATTATTGGTGGAAGTTTGAAAGCCTTATATTCATCACCTTGCTTTTGAACTCCTGCGGTTAACACAGCAGTAAATCTTAATTTCTCATGTCCTGTTGTTGCAACTTTTACAGTTTGAATGCCGCTGAAATCTTGGGTTGAAGATCTCGGCACATCGAAATAACATGGAGTTTAATCCATGTTTAAAATCATTTCGTAATCTTTGGAGCAATCTTTCATCTCAGCCAGAAAACGGTCTGCTCGTTCTGGTGCATCTACAGGTATTTTTTGTCCTACACTTGTAAGACGGCGGTAACTCAAACTATTTCTGTTCAGCATTCGAGTAAGCCAACCATTTGATGCCTTGAACGTTTCTGCTGGATTAGGATAAATATTTGGAAAAAGTGTTGTTGCTTTTCTTCTAATCATTTTTCCTGTAACGGTTTGACGTTTTCCTCTTTCTTCTNCACATCGAAATAACATGGAGTTTAATCCATGTTTAAAATCATTTCGTAATCTTTGGAGCAATCTTTCATCTCAGCCAGAAAACGGTCTGCTCGTTCTGGTGCATCTACAGGTATTTTTTGTCCTACACTTGTAAGACGGCGGTAACTCAAACTATTTCTGTTCAGCATTCGAGTAAGCCAACCATTTGATGCCTTGAACGTTTCTGCTGGATTAGGATAAATATTTGGAAAAAGTGTTGTTGCTTTTCTTCTAATCATTTTTCCTGTAACGGTTTGACGTTTTCCTCTTTCTTCTTTTACATATTGCACAAGTGCATCTTCCAGGAGTGGAAACTTTGCCTTCGTCAGCCTTATTCGTCTTTTAGATCGAGACCACCCCCCCTGGTTATGCAAACTTTTTCTATTGTTGTGCGTTGGTTTTTCCATCGACGAATGTTCTTTCTATCTACAGAACAAATTTTAGATGTTGCTGAAATATTTCCATTGTTTTCATCTAATGTTTTAAATACTGTTTTCTTGAAGCTCAACGTGTAGCTTTTCCAGGCTTCCATCTTTAAAAAGAATTTTCACTGCGCGTTCAAATGATATTTCTCCTTTCCGCGTTCGAATTCTAATTCGAACGTTTGCAAACGAATAATCTGTTCTCACTGTTGCAAGCGTTACACTTTAATATCATGGCAAGAACATCAGGACACAAACCTTACAATATTTTAAAAGTTTTATTACTGGTCATCATGTGTACAGTACAAAGAGGTTTGGTCGCCTGTTTTAGGTGAAGATTTGACATGTTTACCTGAACCAGAAAATTCTCATGATAAATATGCTATCAAAGTTTTAAAGAACAAAACTGTTGTTGGTCATGTTACAAGGGAAATTTCCCGATACTGCTGTTACGCATTAAACTCAGGAGGAAAAATGAAAGCTACAGTATGTGGTCAAAGAGAAAATAAGCGAGGGAGTGGTTTGAAGGTATCGTGCAATTACTTACTGAAAGGACCAGATAAATATCTTGGAAAAGCAGAGTGTATTATAAAAGATATTGTTGGAAGAGAAAAGTTCGTCTAATGAAAAGTATCCTTAATAAAAAATGTCATTCTTGAAAATGTCTCTCGCTTATAAGCCCAGTGGGCATATACCCGGGTGTATGCCCATGGGCTTTTATGCAGGGTGGGCATATATGCGGGGGAACAGGGTATAATTACGCTATTTCGAACCACATTTCGAATAGATTCAAATCGTTTTTAGGGATTGCCGTGACTGACAAACATCAACACACAAAAAAGGTAATAGCGGATGCGCAGTCAGTGCAATATAACCCTTCCATTGAATATATATTTATACATATATAACAATCAATATACAATGTATATAAGCAATAAAAATATATAACTAGAGTATAACTTATTTGAGGATTGTGATATGGGCTTTAAATCTTTTCGGAAGTCAAACGGTTCGTTTAGGACCTTCCGGATTTAGTTTCTTTAGTTGTTTTGATGGGTGCAGTAGGCTATGTCGTTGTTGAAAATGGGTGTATGGGAGGTTTCACACGGTTCGAATAATGCCCCGGAACTCGAGGCTTTGTAAGACTATCTGAGCCATTGATTAATTTTAAGAAGCTTGTTGGAATTGGTACCAGTTGCAAGTCTGGGTTGCCTTGTGCTGGTGGACAAGGACCAGTGGATTTACATCTAGTGGAGCAGACACCACAGCAGCAGTGTATTTCGTTGTGTGGCGTTCTCGTGGTATATGATGGATAATTATTCTCAACTTTTTCTCTGTACACCCAAGGTTGTGTGGGATTGTGGTGGTGGGGAGGGAGTTGCATAATATACTTGCCAACATAAGGCTTTAAGCTGGTCCCAGGTTATGATCAGATTTCCTTTGCTACAATTAATTTACATAAAACTGGTTGATTTGTATAATCTGGTTTGTTGGTATTAACGCAGCTTAGCAATTGGTGATAATGTTCGAGTTCCACGATCCAACCTCAGCAGGGAGGTATGTATGCCCCTCTTTGGGGTGTCAGTAATTTTACAGTGCGGCGGATAAGACCCTTTATTTCTTTAAAATACTCTGCAACTGACGAAGGCTTAAGCTCTTCCGTTCCCTTGGAGATAGTATGATTTGGGTCGAGTGTGTTGGAAGCTGGAAACAGTGGAGAATGTTGTTAACGAATTCATCATTATCATTATCAGTGTGACAAACTTAATGAATACCAAGACGAAATAAGTATACTTTGGTAAAGTTGATCACGGTAACAGTGTGGTAGTGTCATTGGTTCCTTGAGTGCACATGTCTGGATCTTGGTGCATTCTGAACATGCGTTTGACGTAATTTCATTACAATGTGTGGCCAAAACAATATTCTCATCGCCATTCTGGTTTAAAATGTGGCACCTAAATAATGGGCATGCAGTTCTGTAATATAATTTTAATAGCATCTGGGATTAAAGTGCAATGGGCTTTGACCAATTTTTTCTCAGCTCATCACAGGATTTACAAAACGGTCCAAAATAGTGATGAAATTTTAATTTAACTCGCCATTCCTGAATCATTTAAAGATGGGATCATTTTTTGTTGCTCCTTAAAAAGGGAGTACGATAAGGCGAAGCAGATTCTACTTTTAACTGTTAAAATACTGGCGGTTTTGCAGTCTAAGCAACAGCTTTTGTCCTTCCCCGTTTTGTTTTCACTGTTTCAATTTGGAGATGTAGGCACTGACCCTATATTTTGCCAAAAATGCTCCCAACAGTAAAATTAGGTAGTCTAAATCAGCCTCAAATTCTTAAATTGATTTAAATGAGGTACACCAATGTTTTTTATTTTCACTTCTGTTTATTTAAGTTGCCAAATACTTCCGACTCGAAAAGTTTTTGAACCTTTTAGTTTTAAATATTGAACGAGTACATGGTAACCGTATTCCATACCATATTTAAAGATAGAAGGCCTGAGATATCTAGTATGACCAGGGTCAGCATTTTTTCATAAGTATAGGATAAGCTTTACTGGCTTAAAGTTTGGAATTAAGAGAGGATAATCTAGCGAGAACATTTGAAATATTGGTATGTCTGTGTCATTGGGAACTTATTCTTCCCAGTTCTGCGTAGACGACATCTAGTGGTATTGGATCCCGAAAGCATATTTAAAAGCGTCTAGGTAAAGACTGTCATTTAGACCAAGCTTGACAACCCCATACTTAAGACGCATAATTTAGGATAGAAATAATCGAATAAAAAGAGGAAAAAACATAGATGAAACCCATCCCATTCTCTGCCTTTCTTAGAAATAAGGGAAAATAGGTCTTAAAGCTTTTTCTCTTGTTTTTTCGATGTGTTCTGAATATCAGCTGTTCCATTTTAGTGTTACTTTAATATTTATAAGAATCACATGCCTTAATTTCTTTACCACTTGTCTGTCAAAGTTTCTTTTTCGAAGATTGAGGACGGGGGTTTCGATTTGTATTTTTGAGTAATCAAAACTTGTTTTATCCATGTTTCCATGTTCACTTTCTTTTGGAGAGAGATGAACACTTGTCTAAGGCATCCAAATGTGACAAGGTATTTTATATCTTTCGCTATTAGAAATAGGTAATCGGCATATAATGGTAAATGGACACGTTTATCATTCACCATTACCCATTGTGAAAATGCCTAAATGTAACTGTTTAAATCGTTCAAATATAAACCAAAGGGGACAGTACTAAGAAGACACCCTTTTCATACATCTCTGTTACATGGAAGTACATTGGTCAGGCTATCGTTACTGCTCACATATGATTAACCTTTTTCATAAAGCGAAAAGATCACTTTTAAGAAAATGCCATTTATTCCATACCTAACAAACTGTTTTAGCAGCCTCTTATGGTCTACGAAGTCTGTGTCCTGTAATTTTACTGCATATGTTATGCTGTAATACAGTATTTGCTTATCATAATATGTATAATGTATAATCAAATGCCTGTTCATTATCCTTTAACTTTATTGGCTCTTCCCATGCGGTTTCTTTCAAATTGGGTGTCGGTCGCAGTTAAGTGGATCTAACAACGTTTGTTTGACGTGAAAACAGGGAGTCTGTCGTCATGCAGATCCATTTCTGCTGGTTGTTGGTTGAGAGTTGTTGTGTTGACTATTCCTGTTGCCTGAAGCTGGTTGTTGGAGGCATACTCGTCTCAATCCACCACATCTAGAACGCCCATTAGCTTGGCACTTTGACCACAAATATGGTCCTCTTGTATCTTCACTTCACCCCTTGCCCAGCTGTGACTTATCTAATCCTTTGGAGGTATTGATTTGTTTCTCTTTCATGCATATTCCATTTTTCAGCTTCAGTTATCACGTCTCCAATAGCTTTCGGGGCATCACTAGATCTCAAAGACAATTATTTTTTACTAGTTCTGTTGGTATTGCAGCGTCACAACGACCAAAAATCACATTTGTTTCTACACATAATGTTGGTAATTTCCCCATATTCACATAGGCTGTCTACTTGTCTGATTTGTATTTCTCAATCCTGAAAGGTCTTGTTTTGATTCTGGAAAGATGCCAAAATTTAATTCGATCAGGGATGGGTGTGATCCTGTGTTCCCTATGTAATGTTTGCTCAATTTCTCCATTGAAAAAACCAGTTTTTTTTATGTCAGCTTGTGCGATATAAGGATATTGAAATATCTGGGGGCGCTTGATCAGGCATCGTCAATCTGAAGGCAGAAATTTTTAGGCAAAAGTTTTATGGAATTTTGTCCTTTTTCAGGGTCGGGATCCTTCTCCAGACCATTGTAATTAGATAGAATACAATAACTACACAGGTATACAGCCAACTACCTTGAATGAAGAACATATTTTTTCAGAATTTTGAATTTTTAAAATTTTTTCTTCAAAAGAACATTTAAAAAAAAAAGACTTTGACGAAACTAATGAAGCGCCGCCTTACCTAACTGAAAAGAATGTATCATTGCAGAGAAAAATGCATTTAAATCGTTCCCAGGGAACAGATACATTAACACAGGCTTGTTTATTTGTTCAGCTTGACGAAGAAAGCAATTTCTGATGTCTTTTTTCCGGCATGTTGGAATAAGAACCCAACGTAATCAACTAAATAAGCATTGCTTCACATTTGAAGTCGTGCTGAAACAGAAAGGGGTAATTTGTGTAATTCCTTCAACTTTTTATCATTCCGCGTGAATGCCGAAACAAGCCAGACAACTTCTGTTATGTTTGTGGTCAGCTAGTATTTTCAGCTCAAAAAACGCTCTCAAACACCTTATTTGTGGAGAGTAACATTTATACTTTGAATGTGAAGTTGCTGAGCAAGGGAAGACATGGCTTCCTCGAATGTATTACAACACAAGTGCAACGAAACTACGATTGTTGTCAATCTATGGCAATATGTGGGTTTGGCAGTGCCTATGATTGGGAGAGAAACGATCATACTGACGACTGTTCTTTCTGTATACTTCCGGATGTCACAAAAGGTATTATACAAAAAAAGGAAAGCCCAACTGGAATATCCATAGAATAGCCAACTATAGAATAAAAAGCAGAGCTAAGAATAGCCTTGTTATTTGTAGGGTTGACTCGAAGAAATTAACATGATTTTTCAAATTACTTGAATTTTTTTATACGATAAAGACTTGGACATGTCCAAGTCTTTATCGTCCAATGAAGGCAAGCCGAATAGCTGAGGGAATGTTCGGATATGTAATCTTATGTTGGTTTTTCTTCCCAACAACCGTTGTGTTTACCATGCAAAAACAACAGTCAGTTACATGGTTGGTGGGTTCACGCCAAATCATTGGAACTCCAAAAGATATACCTTTGCGTTTTCCTTTAGTCCAGTCTCGAAGCATGTCCTCACAATTGTGCCACACGACACGAGAAGCCAATTTCTTGTCTTGATCACCAAGATGAATTTCAAAATATGCCTTGTAGGCACGCTTGACGAACGGGGATATGTTACGTCTCTGACGATTGAGTGTGTAGGATGTACATATGTAGCAGATAGCATCCGGCTTGTTTCTGCAACGATGTCTCCTTATGGAAGCCATGTTTGAACTGGAACAAAAGAAGAATGATCAAAATATTAGAAGCTATCTTTATATATGGATGTGAAACTGCTTATACATGGTTTACGCAAGTTCACATGTGTACAATTCCATTAACCTCAAATTGCATACAAACTAGAGCTTGTGGAGAAAGACTAATTTCAGATTTGAAATCAGCGCTTAAAACTCCTTCAGAATCAGTTGAAATATCCAATGCAACTCAAAGTTACTGAAAAATTGTTCTCCAGTGTAATTAGTTTTGACAAAAAATGACAAATTTCGAAACTTTAATGATCTTCAAATCTAAATGAAAATCACCATAAGTTAGTATTTTAAGCCACGAGATTGACAGTATCTATAAAAACAAATACTAATTCACAAAGCATTTATATACAAGGAACTGCAAACCTATGAAAGTGACTCAGTGCCAGCTGTAACTGCCGAATTCTGTGTATCTGGGACCTTGTACAAATCCTTAGATCTTTGTGTTAAAACATGTTTGTCCTTGTGCTTATATCCTTGTTCCTTAAGCAATGAGCCATGACATAAAAACTGCATGTCGAAAATTCTAGAAAATGTATGCGTACGTACTAATACTTACTCAAATACATGATATTCAGTACGAACACTGTTTTAAATAAAAGATCTAGAAAAATATAACTACATGCTAAAAGAAAGGAAACGATCAAATTGACTATAACAAATAATATAAGCAAGAAATATACAGTGAAGACTAAGGTTAAGAATAAGAATAACAGTTGGAAACCTAGAAATTACTCTGATAAAAAAAAGACTGGGGTTGACACAAGTGAAAATTATGGTTGTGAGGACAATTTGATTGTCATAGCAGAACCTCTATTGGAAATCTGATCAACATGAGAACGCCGTTGTAGAAAAAAAAAGCCTATTTCTACCTTTCAGCTTGATTCTTGGGATTTTGGAGTGTTTTCTTGTCTTGTGTACTAATATAGTGGCACAGTAAATGGGGGCAGGGGGGTTAAGAGGGAGGTCGCCTCACTAAAGGTTCTCAAGTATCAGTAAGGTCGGCATTATCTCAATCGCGATTAATTTAATAATTGTGTAGAAAATACAAACTTTATTTTAAGTAGAGAAAATTAACTTCAACCAATTTGATTCTTTGTCTGCTTTCACCATGAACATAATCTCTGTCAAGCGAGGTGTTGGGTTCTAATTGTAAAATCGTGTTGCACAGGAAAAGAAAAACTCTTTTGTAAATTTTTTTTCTTTCAAAAAAACAAATAAAATGTTTTTCCTTGGTTCATTGATCCGCAGTAGAGTGACTTCCGGTTTCCATAAAGTTGAAAACGTTTTTCAATCAGCAGATAAAACAAATGGAACGAAATAATCACATAAAATTTATACAAATCCTTTATATTCGTTTTTACTGTGATGAAAGGGAAAAACCCAATCTTTGAGGCGAGCTGTATTTGTTTGAGGTGAGTTGTCATGTGTCAAAATTGCAGGACGCCAAGTAGACAAGAACAAAAGAATTGAGAATTGGAGTGAGTAGTACATTACTGTTGGAAACTTACCGATGTTAAAAAAAATCCAAGTCCTCAGAAGAATTTTCTAACAGTAGACATGGAGCACAATGTTAGCGCTGGTAACAGGAGTGAAAGTTAGCTACTTTTTACAAATTTCTTATATCACATTAATTTTCATATTTTTTCAGTTTCAGGTGGCCTTGAAATGTAAGGTCTTATTATATTATGAGGAGCCGTGGCTTAATGGTGAGTGCAACTGCACCGTAACCAAGAATTCCGGGTTCAATTCTCCGAGCGAGCGACTTTGAAAATTCACAAAAGAAAAAGCCATTGGTTGCCGTCAGGAAGGGCATCCGGCGAAGAAATTCCTCACTGCCATATCCAAATCCCTTCCCTGTGAGGGGCACCTTCTGAGCCCAAATTACTGGGGAAAAAATGACGTTAAAACCAAACAAAATTAAAAAATTATATTACATATTGTGTTAAATTGTTCATTTTTTATTCAAACGCCTCTTTCTAGATGCCTCTGTTGTGATGGCAGTAAACAACGAGACTTAATAGAACACCAAATTGATCCAAGACTGTTCAGTGACGGACACTAGAAAGCTATTCTGTAACAATGCCAGAGGACCGGGTGCACCAAGACACAATTTTCTCCAGATGAAGCACGCACAGGAATTAAAATTGATATACCAACCAAATAATTTTTATCCTAAAAACAAATTTTGGAAACTAAAAAAAGAAGAGGTTTTTTGCCTTTAATGTACGAAAAGTGGACTTGGCTCCATTGTAATGAGGCAGAAGATAGCATATATTGCCTTATTTGTAAATAACCCCATTACCAAAACATGCTGACCGACGTCATAGTAGAAGATGCCCTTATGAAAATAGAATGCAGTAACTGGAAAAATGCCATAAGTACAAATATGGGATTTCACCGACACGAATTTTCGAAATGTTACCAGAAAGTTGTCCAGAGACAGGCAGATACCCGTGTCCTTACACTGTTTCTACAATGCTGGAAAACACAAGCCAAAACACAACGTAAATACAGATTATTAATGTTAAAGCTGCTGTCACGTCTTCGCCACCTAGCCTGCTAACGATTACCATTTAGAGGGAGCGGTGGTGAATATGACTCCAATTACCAAGACTCCAATTTTTAACAACTGATAAATTTTCGTGCAGGGGATCCTGCGCTTGATGAATGGTTAAAAACGAAGGACCACTACACTCTCCAAGAAATCAAAATGAAAGCTTATTCGACGTGATGTTGCTGATTCCATTGAATATCGGATTTTCACGTTATGGTAGACAAATCCTGATATTTCTAATAAAGAACAAATCGTTTTCAATGTCCATTGGGTAGATGAAGATTTGTGTTTTCATGACAATTTAATCGGATTGTAGGAAATGGAGGTGACAAATCTTGTCAATGAAATAAAGCCATTTGACTTGGATCGCGAAAAATTGCGAGGTCATTGTTACGATGATTGCGTTACTCTAATGGGCAGAAAAGTTGCCATATATTCTTACGTATTTCCTCCACATTGCTAGGTGCATTTACTAAGCATTTGATAATTGGGTCAGGAATTCAATAGTAGTCCAAATTCATTGGATACATCTTACGAAATCATCAACCGGTCAAGTTTTCTCTCAAGCGTGATTCCCAATATAGAAAAATCGACGGAGAATATCACGGAAGTCAAGATAAATAGTAGTAAATTAAAACATCGAAACTGTTTAATACAACTCGTTTGACGTTTGGAGCCAGTTCATTAATAAGGATTTACCTAAATTACAAAGAACTAAAGGATCTGTGCAACTGGCCTTTAGAATATAGAGACAGAGAAGCGAAAGCACTAGTCCATAGTATAGTATCGCAGATGAGAACATTGGAATATTTCTTTGAATTGAGGCTTGCTATTCTTCTTTTTAGGGACATTGATAAACCAAGACATCGTTGCAGGGTAAAGATCTGTGAGCTGCCGAAGCTCAGACAGTGTCAACACACCTTTGCAACTCTAAGCAAAATGAGGAGCAACCAAAAGTATCAGCTCTTTTGGAAAGATTCCTCAAAATTGCCAGGAAAAGAAAGCACCACTTAAGAGTTGAGGCACGGAACTATTGTTTCTTACCACCGTAAAATCCACTTTGAATTGTTGGATTGTATAATCAACGACAGTGATCGATTGGACCATGTGGATATTTGGAATCTGTTTATTAAAACAGCGCAACGATGGGACTTTGATGACGAATATAATGGTGATATGGAAAAATATGGCAATCATTATGACGGAAAGCCGTTTCGTTTGCAGCTGGAAACCTTCTCAGAATACTCCAAATGAACTGAAACCGCACCTGTTTGCAAAATAACAGACTTTTTAAGAATTGTAATAGTAAGAAGCCGTCCCAGTTAAATATAGGATAACTGATTTTGGTGATACCACCAATGAATCCAATGCCTTAGAAAACATTCAGTATGTGGGGGCTCATCAAACCTAACTACAAAATCAGTAGAAAATGATCTTATCATCCCAAGCACCTATAAGAATCGACTCGACAAGTCGATTTATTCCAAAGAGATTTTACCTTTATTGGCAAGAATGATGGTCGCTCTTGTAAATTTCAGTTTACCGACATATTAAATTTTCTGTGGCATTCTTAGCTTCGTTACTTATCGACACTCTTAAAAAGTTCGGTTGAGTTTTACGTTCTATTTTTCTGTTGGTTACGTGCAAAAAAAGTGTTTTCTGTTTTTTCACTTCGAGTTTTCTAAATTTGTTTCTATTTTTGTTTATTTTTTTCCCCGCGTTGCCTATTTTATTCTAGTTAGATACATATTTGTTTTATGCAATATTATTATTATATCATCATTTTTCAGTCAAATGATCAGTTAAATTAACATGAATTTTCAAATATATGAATTGTCTTAAACAAGAGGTCCAGGTTTTCTATTCGTCGCCCCGAATGAAAATCTATGGCTTGCACTCCGATATAAATCCCTTATAAGATAGGATATAAATCCCTTAAAAGTACTGGTGGAAGTAACAGTCCACCAATGTAATGGTTCTGACGAGCATCGTACCTCAATTGGGGGTAGAAACATCTCTTATGCCATGCAGAAAAAGCCACCAAGAGTGTGCAGTAATGCTGGTCCTGGCATAAATTCCAAAGAAATCAAACAGAAAAGAACCACGGTCAAAAATGTTAAACCATAACTGTATACAATACAAACTGTCCGTGAAACACAACTTCACCTGGTTAGCTCCTTTATTACTGTTAAATGTGCACATTTATATCAAACAATAGCAGCTACAGAACAGCGTATTGGTTTTTCTCCTAAGTAGTTATTGAGATTGTTGAAGTTTATCCCTTGCCTTGATCTTCGATTAAGTTCTCTAGTTCAGTTTTGGAGTCAGTTATTGAAAATTGGCGTCATTTTTTTTCAGGCTCCAATCGGTAGATTTCGCAGCTGTTGCGAGTAACGCATTTTCTGTAAAGATTAAGGGGGATGAACTTTCCGCAGCGAAGTTCTTTTAGGAGGAAACGTGTTAGTTAAATTATCCCCTGGTGTTGTCTCTTTACAGTTGCTTTAATTCTTTTCCAACACCAATCTTTGAAATTATTTTTGTTTCATATTTCTCCATTATTGGTTATTTTAAGTAAAGTGGGCATCTATTTTGCAACAATCTGTATGCACCAAAACGGATTTGAACCAGTGGCTATGGCTATCATGACCACCTGCTCTACCACCCGAGCAATTAGAGCTCGTTCTCAACCAGATTCTTTTTTTTTTTTTTGCAATATTACCTTTCACTTGTATTTTCCATTCTTCTCACATGTCGCTATTCTTGGATATCTTATCCCAATCACATAAATAAGGCTGAGCCTCCCACAGAGCGACGCCTTTCTTTCCAAGGTCAGATCAAGTGACCTTAACATAAAAGGGCACATAATGGGCAACAGAATGCGGCAAAATGCCTTATCTTTTGTGTGTTTGAAAATTAAAAGCATTTGAGATCGAAGTAATTGGTATCAGCAGGGAAGTGATGTTAAACTTTTAATTATACAATAATCTACACCATCATCTTCTTTGAACGAAGAGAACCTCAGACGTCAAATACAACAACGACAGTGGTTCAAGACACTGGTTAACACCCATGTTGTGATTAAAACAACTATAAAAATTAAGTTAGTTTGTCCAAAATATGATATACAAATGTAACATGGTGTAATAGGGGAAAAAACCCTCGTTAGTCAAGCACAATAACGAGTGTTTCAAGACTGGTCAATACCCATGCTGTGATTAAAACAGCCGACAAAAATTAATTAATGCCGAAATTAATATCGAGCTTTTTCAAAAGCGTTTGTGTACATTCGATTCACTAATAAGGAGTAATACATTTCAGCTATTTCGTAACGTAGCCAAAAAATGTTGCCATAAGTGGGAAGGTAAAGGGATCACTCTCCTCTTCACCAAAATCACCCTTGTCAGGTGCCATTGGTTGAACATGCAAACACAACATTACTCAAAGGTACGAAGCAAAATTTATGAACAATTTACGAAAACTATCGAATATCAACAAAAAATATGACATTTACTTAATTGAAGATTTTAGGCTCACAATAAGGAAGTATAAAAAAACTGCTTTCAAAATTACATTGGTAACTACTTTTACTACTTCAAAGAGTGGGAATCAAATAAAAATGGGCGATTTTTACAACTCCTGAAAGGCATTTTGACACTTGTTGGAACAAAAAATTTTTTGGCAAAGTTAACTATAAAAATTATGCTTGGACCAAAATAAAGTCTACTTCAAAAGAGATGCTGCGGATAAAAATAATTTTTAGTACTATTACCTTCATATTTCCATAAAAGACCTGAAATATATTCAGAAACAAAACAATTTTATTCTGATTTGACGTAAAATGGTCAAATGTTGGTAGACAATGCCACAGACAATGAAACCACATATTTAAGGACTGATCATTCAAACATAACGTTGTGACTCTCAGCTCCAACTAAGCCAGTTATACCACTATTTGTCACCTACAGTAGAAGCTCAAAACACTCAAAGCACATGCGATTGTCATTAGTGAGATTTGAACTACGCCCACAAAAGTACTGTGTTGTACCCAAGCGTCTTAGCCACTTGGTAACTGTGGCGGGGAGATCAACTATGTAACTTCTCCTAATGAAATGTTAAACGATCTTTCTCCTTGACGTTCATAAATTTGTGTTTGTGAGCAAGTTTTCCAAAAACCTAAAAAATTCTGAAAATGTTCCGAACCGACCAAATCTTACGGGGTATACAGCAACATTTTTTCCATCTTCAAAAACAACTAACTCCCAAAAAACTGGTGAAAATTTTTCTTTGTATTTTTTTATTTTCTCCCATATTTCGTGTTTTCTTCAAAAGCTGTTACCTTGATATCGGCAAAACTATCCAAGCTACCATCAATGGCTAATTACATTTAAATAGAGTTTTCAATTATTTTCCTGAAGTAGTTTAGTACAATCTACGACTACCTACTTTTTCTGAAGGATTCTCTATTCTAATTCTAATTTTTGTATCTTCATTTTTGATTGGTTTTTCGAATATTCTTGTCGACACAATTGATTCATTTCAATTATGGCATCAATTTACCATAATTTTTTATTATTGTTCTCTGTCAATTTTGTAGCCTACAGAAAGGTGCATCAAGGGGTAAAACCTGTCCAGAGAAAGTAATGAGGAAACGATAAGAAAATGAATATTAATGTTATAAAATACTCTTCGTGTTATAAAAATACTCTGCAAAAAGGCCTTTAAATGGAACTATTTCTGTACTAAAGGCTGCTAACATCTATGGTTTTCTCTGTTGACGGTAAGGCCTACTGTCTTCATATTCTGGATCCGTTGCGAAAATCTGATGCAATTCGCCAAACGTGGGTCGTCGTTGTGGCTCAATATCCCAACATCTTAACATGATGGAATAAATACCATCTGGGCAATTTTCTGGTCTTTCTAACCGTTGGCCTTGCTCCAATAAAGTGATAACCTAGGTAGATAAAAAAAAAGTAGAGGTGGTGAGAAAAAGTGTTTCGCTTTTCTTTTCCAGGATAAAAACAGCTCTTCACTTGCCTCACCCAACTTTAGACTCTAAAATAGTCGTAAATGTTGACATTTCTCTGAATTCTGACTGAGATAGTATTAAATGTTAACTGATAAGCAGATCTGTATTTTCAAGTCCCATCATCTGTTCATGATTTGTAAATTACTGTTTTGTTGAATTTATGAACACAAAGGTGCAATATATAGGTGACACTGCTAGAGAGGCAGATACCGCTTTCGACTTATTTCACGTTTGCATTTGAACACAACCTGTTTATATATATTTATAATTTGATTTTTTTCCCTATCCGAATCATATGTATGCTAACGATTCTGATGAATATAATATCTAAATGTTAATAAATGAATCAGTTGTTATGTTTTTGTGAGTTTTATATGCTGCAGAAGGCTGTTTCTATATAGTACAGATATTTATTATCATTTGTAAAAATTAGCTAATATACGGTTTACCAACCAGGGCACTAATAAAAGCGCTAGGCAGCACCCACCCATCACCATACCCGCCTCCCAAAGTCCAACCCTACGTCCACGTCAAGAGGTGGAAACAGGTAATGCTGGCAAACAGGGCTCTGGTGAAACTGGTGGGAAAATCACCAGTCAGTAGATAAAACAGATTTCAGCAATGCAAGCAATCAACAACACTACCGGCAACCATCGTCGAGGAGCTCCTCCATGAGGAAATATGATGTCAGCTAGTGAAAGCCTTAGGGAAGCTAGAAGACGAAATGGGAATGTAGCAAAGGAGACGAGGAGCTATAAATTGCAAGTGCTAGGTCTATGTGAGACCAGGTGGACAAACTATGGGGAAACCAGATTGAGCGCAGGGAAGACCTTGCTCTATGCAGGTCATGAAGAAGAAGATGCACCACACACGGAGGAAGTCGTAATCGTGTTGTCAAGAGAAGCAGCACAAGCCCTTTTAGGATGGGAGCCAATCACGTAAAGGATGCTAGTTGCTAAATTCAGGACATCCAATAAGAGAATCACACTGAAAACCATAATGTGTTATGCCCCAAATGATCCGGACGTAGAGGCCAAGAAGGAATTTTTGACAGGCTTCAGACCGTAGTAAATGGTATGCATGAGAGATATAGTTATCCTTATGGGGGATTTCAATGCAAAGATTGGACAGGACAACCACGGCTACACAGCAGTCGTTGGGAGACATCGACTGGGTACCATGAATGAGAACGGCCAGACGTTTAGCAGACTTTTGAACTGAAAACAACCTAGTCATCGGTGGATTAGTCTTCCCTCACAAGGATGTCCACAAGATAACATGGGTGTCACCGGATGAAATACTGAAAACCAGATTGACCACATCTGTGTAAACAAAAAATTCAGAAGATCTCTCCTTGACGTTCGCAGTAAGAGAGGAGCGGATGCAGCTTCAATCATCAGCTGCTGGAAGGAAAGCTACAACTGAAGCTTAAAAGGTGCACCACCTCATTCACAAGAGTGAAGTTCAACACAGAGAAATTAAAGGAGCAGGAGCAGGAGCAGGAGCATATGAAACAATACCGGGCGACTCTGAGAAACAGATTTGAGGTTCTGCAGGAAGTGGTGACAGAAGAGGAAACTATAGAGGGATACTAGAGCAGGGTCAAGAAGAACTGGAAGGCAACATGCGAAGAAGAACTGGGTAGAAGAAAGAAGAAACACAAACCCTGGATATCACAGGCAACATTAGATAAGATGGATGAGCGGAAGAAGGTGAAGAATTCACTAAACAATACCCGGACAAGAGCAACAAAGGCGAGGCTTGAAGAAGAATATCAACAAAAGCACCAAGAAGTGAAACAGAGTGCATGTAGAACAAGAGGGCTTTTGTTGACGACTTGGCAACCAGAGCAGAGACAGCAGTAAGACAGAGAAATATGAAGGAGTTATATGACATCACCAAATCCTAGCAAGAAATAGGAGGGCCCCAGAGAAGCCAATAAAGGACAAGAATGGTGTCACTATAACAACATTGGAAGGGCAGACAGACCAATGGAAAGAGTACTTCAGTAAGCTGCTGAACAGGCCAGCACCCGAAGAGAGACCAAATATCGCTTCGGCGGAAGAAATGTTGCAAATACCACTACACAGTCCCACTAGGGAGAAAATCAAGAAGGCCATCATGTCACTGACGAATAGCAAATCAGCAGGACCAGATGGGATTCCAGCTGAAGCACTGAAGGTTGTGGACACTTCAGCAGACATGCTGCAGCCTCTGTTTGAACACATGTGGGAAGAAGAAGAAATACCTCAAGAATGGAAAGAGTGGTATATAATGAAGTTACCAAAGAAGGGAAACCTGCGTCAGTGTAAGAATTACTGAGGAATAATGTTGCTATCTGTTCCAGGGAAGGTCTTCAACAGCGTTCTACTACTTAGAATGAAAACGACTGTTGACAATTGGCTCAAGAGATGAGCAGGCAGGTTTCAGGAACGAAAGGTCTTGCACTGACCAGATCGCCACCCTTAGGGTCATCATAGAAGAGCGTCTTGAGTGGAACAGCTCACTGTATGTGAACTTTATAGACTTCGAAAAAGCTTTTGATAGTTTAGACAGGCAGGCACTATGGAGGTTGATGGCGCATTATGGGATTCCACAGAAATACATAGCTATCATAAGGAACACCTACGGCGGTATGGCATATCAGGTCCTTCATAGAGGTACTGCAACAGAGAAATTCAGCATCAAGACTAAAGTTAGACAGGGGTGTCTCCTCTCCCTATTCCTCTTCCTTTTGGCTGTTGACTAGGTAATACAGGAGTCAACAAAGGACAATAGGAACGGAATTCAGTAGACCCTTTGACATCAGCTAGACAACCTAGATTTTGCGGATGACATTGCTCTATTATCACACACACACACACACACACACACACACACACACACACACACACACACACACATATCAACAGATGCAAGACAAGACTTCCACCCCGGAAGCTACTCACTCAAAAGTTGGCCTGCGCAAAAAAAAGGACAAGCAAAAGGTCATGAGCATAAATGCAAAGAAGGAAGACAGCAGAAGGTTAACAAGC
>RDPX01000037.1:2313912-2435257 GCA_003991215.1 Morbakka virulenta
CACACACACACACACACACACACACACACACACACACACACACACACACACACATATCAACAGATGCAAGACAAGACTTCAACCTCGGAAGCTAATGCATCAAAAGTTGGACTGCGCAAAAACAAGGACAAGACAAAGGTCTTGAGAATAAATGCAAAGAAGGATGACAGCATAAGGTTAACAAGCCGGGATATAGAAGAGGTTATGTCGTTTACTTATCTGGGAAGCATAGTAGATGAGACCGGCGGGGCCCAACAAGACATCAAGATAAGAATTGCCAAAACAAGGGCAACAAAAAAGAGAAACTCAATGGTGAAATTTTTCAATCCAAGGCATGGAAAGAACAGTGCAGAATGCCTATGAAAAACATACTGACCAGCTTATTAAAAATCCTCCACGCACTTAAGTTAAACCTACAACAAATTCCCCAGGGGCCAAAACCACCTAGATCAAACCCCTAAGGTCCAAGTTTTTTACGGCAAAACCAAGCCGGCAAAAAAAGGCCTCATGAGCAATGTTCAAAGTACAACGTACAAACAAAGTCAACTATCTTTGGTTAATGGGCAAAAATCGATCCAAATGAAATATTTAAAAAATTAATAAATTACTGACTCTAAAAGCTCCCCTTTATGTGCCATGACAGTGCCACACTTTGTCTAAAAGAGGTCAGAATAACTCAACTAAAATGGAAGATTTTGGGCTCAGATACCCTTTCTGAAGAATATTCCTGCTTGGGGCCATCAGATTCACGTACTGTATTTTGTTGATCTCACACTCTGCACTTTAGCAGTTTAAAAGGAAAGGGTATTTCTAACAACCATTAAATCAGTTCAATATTGTCTATTTCTGGCACTGTTTTTGCATTTAATAAAAAATAAAACACTGAGCTGACAAGAACATATGATTAAACTTGGGCATTACTTTATGTGTCATCGTACAAAATTTTGAATTAAAATATTTCTGGCACATAACTGTAACTTACAGCGAAATACACAAGGGGTGGGAGTGCAAAGACATCTGGGTTGTGTTTCATCGTTCGATCTAAATCCTTGGTGGCTACTGTAGTAGGGGTCTGTTTCTCAAAATTGGGAAGAAAAAATATCCATTAATATATGTACTGGTATGCCAAGTGAACTCTATTTTAAGGTGAGTCTCATGGTTTTTTGTGCTTCCCTTCAAAAATGATACAGTAGTCAAGAAATAAAAAATTTAATCTTACAATCTGCGTCCTGCTGGTGTACATTTAAATATTAATCTTGTTACATATTTTCATATTACTTTTATCACACAGGTTATATAAAACACCGAAAACATGCCACAGTAGAGTAATCTTTTCTTTGTGGTAACACTATGTTTCGGTCCCTCAAATCCCTCAGTATTTTTCTGGTGTCTGTTCACTTAAAAATCTTACCTCCGCTCCTGTATAGTCTCCGTATGGTAATTCACCAAACGCGAACATTTCCCATAGGGTGACCCCATAACTCCACACGTCACTTTTATGGGAGAAGGTCCCATAATTTATGGACTCGGGTGCGTACCTGCAAAAGATAAATGCACGATCCTAATCATCATACGTTTACATATTTAAATACTAAAAATTAATAAACATGTTACATATATATACATTAATTACAGAGAAAATCGAAGGATGAATGCAAACCATATGAAATATGCTTCTAATTATCTCTATAATGTTGCTTTACTAAGACCACAGAAGTAGTGGCTCAGTGGCAAATCAACACCTTACCCTGCAAGGGGTTTCTCGCTCGCGCCTCAGCCCGGCCCTTGGAAGAACCGAACCCATTTCATATATCTAAGTGGCAGCCCAGTTTCAGACAAAGAGTTCGGTGAGGAAGGAAACAATTCGAAAAGAAAGATTTAGCAAGCGTCAGGTAAAAAAACCCACTAGACAAAGGAACTCTCTGCATTTAAAATGCCTCCTTAGGGTGAAAGATGTAAGAAAACTGTAGTTAAATCACAAAGCTAAGTTATATACAGCCCCTCCTCATGCACATCACCTCCTTTCTGGTTTCTGGAGCTAATAACTGTTATCATTAAGTTACATCTACTAGTTTTTATCTTGGTGTATATTCTTCTTGACTCTTTTCGTATCAATTTCGCAACATATAACTGCCTTCCTTCCTGTCACTGGATTCCAGTCTGCCATTAAATGACCTGTTCTTTTCCTAATTCAATCTTTTTATCCAGCTGCTCATGCACCTCATTCATTTCTCCTTCAAATAATAGATAAAATGTTATGATACATTCTTGTTTAATAACGGGAACAAAACCTACTGGTCATTTTACCATGGTCATTCTGAAGCAATAATGTGGAACACTCAGAGCTTTAATAACTTTCGCAACTCTACTTATCTCATATAATTCCAAATCCTCTCTGATCTCTCTCACTTCCGTAACGAATAACTGACACCACTGCTGAAAAAACCTCCTTTGTATTTCTATTTCACTTCAATTTTTACAAAAATATTTAGTTCATGTTTTAAAAGTTCTCTTCTTAGGTTTCCGGCTTGCCAAGTTTTAATTTTGAGTTCGCAAGGGTTTCGCTTGCTGGTGACTTGTACCAAGTAGACAAATGATCAGATAAACTAAAAGGCGAATAGAAACATGTAGATAAAAGAAAGAGACGAATAGGAGGTCCACAATTGAAAAATGAGTTTAACTAGGCAACGTAGAAAGTTCACTTTAGGTGTCAGTGTTCTTTGCAAACCTTCAGTGAACACCGTCTATACTATCTGCCGATATAACTAAGCCAGCCGACAGGAAAAAAACAGGAGGGGTTAAAGTTGCCAATTCTCAAAGATCCAGGCTTAAAACCAAAAAATGAATTTAACCAGGCAATGTAGAAAGTCCACATTTGGTTTAACGTTAATTTGGAACCTTGAGCTAAATAGGATTATGTTTCTTTTGGTACCATCGTTGGGGAAGAAAAATGGATTTTATGGGTCTATTATCAAATATAATAACCTATTTTACAATCGCAATAGAATTTAACCAGAAAGTCGTGAAAGCTCAAATTTGATCTCGTTGTACTTTGCAGCCCTGAGCTGAACATAGGCTATACATTTTTGCCTAAAATTACTGCCTTGTACACCATTCGTTTTAAACAAATCATATATTCAACATATATCATAGTCACATGGTAATACAAGTCTATAAGCAAGTAGTAGCCAAGAAATTTCGATAAAATGTCTACACTTTTTAATTTACTTCGGTAACTATGCTAAAAACACTACGTGGAATAAAGAAAGAAGTTTGCGATTAAACAGCTTAACCGATGGGGCTTAGAAAACTGGGCAATTAATATCCAATTTTTCAACTTGGATTTGGCTTTAAAATGTTCTAGATAGGGTATCATAAAAAGTGGCACGCGCATGTGCGCGAGAGGGGAAGGGGAGGGGGAGAGGGCCGATTCTGTTTTTTCCCTTACTGCAACAATACCGCTTGATATGCATTCACTCGCGTAATTTTCGACCAAAATAAATTTGACATGAGTTGCAATACTTACATTGTTCAGGTGTTTTCTTCACAAATACGATACGTGAAACGATAATGGAAAGCACAATCCTATTTTGTTTAGTGTTGGTAATAGCCTAATGTTAGCTTAATTCAACTGTAGCATACGAAAAGAATTGTTTTTTCAGCCAAGTTGACGCATCAACTTCAGAAGTATCCATGTGTAAACCATTCCTCAAGTGGGCAGGTACAAATGATTTGACTCTTTAGTTCTAATAGCTCAAGGGTCGATGCTTATCATATTAAACAAGCATATAAATCAGTACGACCATATTCCTCAGAAAATATTTAACCATGTCTTAACTAGTAAAGACGTGATTTAGTTTTAATCAAGCGTTTCGTTTAAGATACCACCCAATAGGGGGTGGAGATAGTGATTCCACCCCAACCGCCTGCAAACATTAACTCTCGATATCTCCGATACCTAGTTTTCTTCACAATTCGTAATTTCAAACGAAATCTTGGTCCCCTAGCTATTTGCTATTTCTTTAACAAAAGTAAATACTTGCCATCTCCAGCCTCAGCATTCCGGTATTTTCGCCATATCGAATGTTAACATAAGAATTCAAACGAGAACCAATCTTTATTTTTATTAGTTTCTAAGCATTTAAATCGTATGAAAATCTTAAGTGTTATTATGCTGTGAAAATTTGAAAGTCACGAGGTAAAAATTGCAAACATTAAAAATGGTAAAAACGTTTGTGTACTACTAAATTCTTCTGAACTCTGTTTTCCTTTAAAAGAAAACAACAAAAAATTACAATATTACAATGAAATGCGATAGAAGACCGAATGAATGAAAAAAATTTGATAAACCCAAAGAAATACTTTTGTATACTGGATCTGCATTTCGGTATTATATTCTCCTTACAATTTAACCACTTTCTACCAAATAAAATAAAATTGGTATGTGGTTCTTGTTTGTTGGTGTAGTGATGTTTTAAGTATTGGCATCTCGTATATTTTTTATTTATCATGTCAGGAAACTTGTAATTGACGCTCGGGCACATTTTCAGGGATACTTCTCTACTCATTTGGCATTCAAAGTTATGGAAAGTTCTTGTCAAGTACAAGACTTTTCGTAAGTACTGTATTTGTAAATGAAACACTTTATGTAACAATAGGAACTGACGTAATCATTTCCATCCGGGGTTTTTCTGGTTCCAAGGTCCGTAACCAAATGAGCGGTTGACGCTAAAAAATATCTTGAAAAGGCAATGCCGGAGGCGTTGTTTATGTTTACAAGCCGGAATCAGAAAAAAAGTAAAGCTGGTGGATATAAGGAGCTGCCTGAAGAACTAAAAGCAGTTTCTTGGGAAAGAAGGAAAAGTCGTTCTTCTTATTAACAACCCATCCTTTTTATACATAACTAAAAAGAGAAAGTAGATGTCCCTTCCTCTAAATGCAACGTCGATGCTTCAAATGACGCAAAAGATGAACACATAATAGAGATGAAAATCTATTATTATCGATGGAGTTGTACGAGTTTAACAATGTTTTAGATAAAATATTTCACGTCAAAAAACATTTATTTTCCGAACTGTCTAAGTATGTGGTCTCATGACACTTAAGTCGATGGGCTCTTTTTGCAACTATTTTAAAAGAGCTGAAACCAGTGACTCGCTTCAGTAGTCTGTTTCACTCGTTGACACTTACTCGTTGAAAGATTTAGATCAAGAGATTCGTCTATCATGGCAAAGAGCCCTAAAAGCTGTCCCAAATGTACGTCTGTCTAAAGTTTCATTGATGTTGGAACAAGATACTAAGACATAGCTTCAATTTTAAAAAGAAACGGAAGCTATGTCTTAAGTTTTAACCAATGACGGTGCTGATTTGGACAAAAAAAGAGAACTTAATGATGAAGGAGCAAAAGCGAGTCTTACTAACAAAGTGGACGGTACTGTAGAAGAAAGTAGAGAATGCTTTCATGTACCGTGCTTGAGTAAAGAGTAGTATCTATCCGGTCTCAAAAACAGAACAATATTTTTATAAGTGAGACTAAAGGTTCCAAAACAACCACAATATGAGCTATTTAAAAATTATAAAACCATATAACAATTTCATAGTTGCGAAAAATCTACAATTGCATTTTCAGCAGTATTTCTGTTCTTTTTTACCCCCTACTCAGTAAGTCAAATTGGATAACTCAGGCATTTGATTAAATCCCTTTAAAGTTAAAGAAAGTCAATTATACTATAAATAGTATACATTGTTGTCAAAACAAACCCACCATTTCACTGGCCAGCGACCACCTTGCGAGGCTTGATAATAGTCTGTTCCAGCACCAACTGCTCGTGAAAGTCCAAAATCACTTATTTTCAGCTGAAACAAAAATAGAAAGGATTGCGAAGAAAAATACGGATAGAGAACTACAAATAGCAAAAGGAAATCGAACCAGTTATTACGCCTTTTATGGTCACATGCCCTAACAATTGAACTATCAGTGCTACGAAAAGGTAATATTCTCAACCCTTCTTCAAAGTATAACAAAGGCTATTTAATTTACAAATTCTATTTAAAGTACAAGTCTCGTTGTGCACAGCTCCTGGACAACAGGTCAATGAACAGGACGATGGGAGAAGTATTTTCAAAACATAGCTCAGAAAAAGCTTACGACTCACGACATGATATATCCTATAACAATGGCTTCTTCTGAGTCCATTAAGTGAAGATTTTTAAGATCAATGAAATCATTATTACAATAAAAATAACACTGAAAATAAATAACATCAATACTGTAGCTACTATTGCTGCCACTATTACTTCATCTTTTTCTTCTTCTTCTTCCTCTTCTACTGCTACTACTACTACTACTACTACTACTACTACTACTACTTACTGCTACTACTACTATTACTACTACTACTACTACTATTACTACTACTACTACTACTACTACTACCACTACTACTTCTACCACTACTACTTCTACCACTACTTACTACTTCTACGGCTACTACTTCTACTACTTCTACTGCTACTACTACTGTTGCAGCTGTCACTAAAAATCTGAAGATATGTCTAAATCAAGTAAGCTGAACAAGTGGAAAACCTACTAAAGATGCTATTAGTTAAAATTTCATTACAATTCATTTAATCAAAAGTCAACAATTATTGATAAGCAACAAATTTGCTTTGGTATTTTAAGTCGTGAGAAGTCTCTGCATGTTGTGTTTGAAAAAAAATCACCAACTTATCATCAATTCATACATAGATTAATACAAATTTCATTCATTTATATATTAATGTAGGTTTACACTATTTCTCAAATCTGAAAATGAAAGAAAACCTACAATATACAAAAAAGTGTGCATTGGAAAGTCATAGGTTTTCTAATGCGCAAATGTACTCCGTTACCTCCTTGAGAACTGTTATTATTTTATAAGAATTTACTACATTTCTTTTAAATTCACATAATTTTGTATTGTATTGACCCTTTTATGTATGTACGGTAAATGCCGATACTACAATGCATTAAAAGGTTATCAAATTTGCTGCCAATCCGCTGTTTTATAACACTTAATATACTGCAATACTTTTTATATGTTGCTAAAACTCCTTAAAACATACCTGATCCTTCGACAGCAGTAAAATGTTGCGCGTTGCAAGGTCTCTATGTACAAATCTTTTCTGCTCCAGATACATCATTCCCCATGCTATCTGTCCAGCCCAAAGTTTTAGGTCTGTTTGTGAAACATCATCTGGGTAGTCGATAAGATAATCTAGCAAGGCTCCCATTGATACTAATTCTTGAACCTAGCATGGAAACAAACTTAAAACTCTTGACCACTAGTTTGTAACTCCTAACAAACAAACAATGACTTAACCACAAACCTATGGCTCAACCTACAACTCCTACCACATTAGCTCCAGTTTGCAGCTAGCTCCTAAACATTAGGCAAAGATACTTCACGTGAAGGTATGTCTTCTAAACTCAAAATTACTGTTTTTAACCATTAACCTAGGGCTTCCAGCCAGCAATCAGTGTCCTCTTACCACTATACCACAGCACGAATAATTAAGTTATGATTTATTATCATTAATCTAAGGCTCTTAATATTAAATCAAAGCTTTTCACTATAACCATACGCCCTCTAACTCCCGGATAGTGTGCCTTCTACTTACTTTTATTGTTGTTGCTAAAAAACTGCAATTCCTAGTCATTATGCTATAGTTTCTAACGATTAAGTTAAGTTTCTAACGATTAAGTTAAGTTTCAAACCATCACTTTTCTAATCTTTAAATGTTTATCTTTCAAATTAAGAATATATGGTTATTCATTCATCCTTCTCCAAATCCCAGTAACTTACTTGGAAAAATTCGACGTAAAAAAATAAAAAATTGAGGCTTGTGTAAGACTTTTGCAGTTCCAAATACTTTGTCACTTGATGGTAGTTATCTCTTTAGTGTACAAGTGTAGACTGCTACATCGAGGAACTCATCAGTATATTATTATCCACTTCCAAATATACAGTCACTACCAAAAGTTTAAGACCACTCATGGAAATACGTAGATTTCTCGGTATGAGGTCGTATTGCATCATCCTACTGTTGAGATTGCATCATACTCATTGTTTGCGCTCTGGTCGCTCATTACACGTTCTTCTTTAACACTGAGGACATCTGAATCGATTTTACTTTGGAATTTTTTTCACTTTTTATACTTCTTATTGCTACAGAAATGGGTCGAAAAAAGTCCCTCAGTGAAGTTCAAAGAGGTCAAATTGTTGCTCTGCATAGAGAAGGACTATCTGAAAGGAATATTTCTACGAAATTGAAACACCAAGCAGTTAAAAAGTATCAGCAGTATGGCTGCTACAAAGATTTACATCAGAGTGGAAGGCCAAGAAAAACCACTGTAAGAGATGACCACCTGATGAAAAGGATACTTACGAGGTCACCAATGAGTTCCATCAACAAAATTCGAGCTAATTTGGTGGAAAGAGGTGTGAGTATAAGTCGCATGACTGTTTCCAGACGTCTTTCACACGAATTCGGTCTAAAATCCTACAAGCCTGCCAGAAAACCACGCCTGACACCGGTAATGAAGGCAAAACGATTAGCCTTCGCTAAGAAGTACCAGAACTGGACACCAGCACAGTGGGGTAAAGTCATGTTCTCGGACGAGTCCACTCTACAGCAGTTTGTGGTGAGGAAACGACATGTTCGCCGGCCACCTGGAACGAGATTCAATGAAAAATACACGATTTCTTCGATGAAACACCCTCCAAGTCAAATGATATGGGGTGCAATTTCGGAAAATGGAGTTGCTGGGTTGTATTTTTTGCCATCTGGAACAACTATGAATGGTCTGCGGTACGTTGAATTGCTGTCGGATAAGCTAAAAATTCACATGGACATACATAAATGTACTATATTCATGCAGGACGGTGCCCCTTGTCACCGATCAAAAGTTGCTATGACTTTTCTGACTGAGAACAGGATTCATGTTCTGGATTGGCCGGGCAACAGCCCTGACCTGAATCCAATAGAGAATCTGTGGACGGAAATGAAAGATAAAGTTTCCCAGAAACAGCCATCAAGTGCTAAGGACCTTGTGGAAGCGATAAAAGAAGTGTGGGTGAAAGAAATCTCGCAGGAATACTGCAGAAATCTAGTACACAGTATGCCAAGACGCCTGCAGGCAATAATTAAAAGTGGACGTGGACCCACCAAATATTGAATATCAAGGAAACAACTATCAATATGGATGCAAATTTAATCAAAAGATACTAAAAAATATGAGATTTGTGTGTAAAGGAAATATTATCCACAATAAATCAGTTTTAATATAGATATATAATCAGTTGTATCATTTCAGAGTCAAAATTAAGGGTGGTCTTAAACTTTTGGTAGTGACTGTACACTTTAAACTAGGTTTAAACTCCATTCTGGTTCCACTCCGATGCTGCTGGCTTAATAAGAAGTGTGTGTGTGTGTGTGTGTGTGTGTGTGTGTGTGTGTGTGTGTGTGTGTGTGTGTGTGTGTGTGTGTTAGTGGTGGGGTTCAAGGATGATTCTGTGAAGTTGTTTAAAACAAGAGCAATTTCCTACAAAATGTTAAACTGCGAGACAACAATGTCATTGTACTGGTACACTAAAAAGTTTATTTTTTAAATTCGGTTGGGCAATAAGATAAACTAAGACTATCTAAAAATGTTAGATTTCACTGAAACGGCTGGTACTTTTAGCAGTACGTGTCAACTTTGGGTTACCCAATCAACTTTGAACTTCCTTCTGTAGTAAGATAAAAGAAGCATTTAAACTTCATTGTTTCGTCTACATAGTAAGTAAAAAGAAGATAGCAATGAAGAAAACATGACCCTTAAAAACAACTCATTAAACCATAAACTAAAACCACTAAGGCGAAGTAGCATTGAATCCTTACCAAAATCATTGGTGGCCCCAAACAAACACCCAGTAGGCGTACTATGCATGGGTGATTCAGTTGTGATATAACCCTAGCTTCCCGTAAGAACTCCTGCGTAGAAGAAATGCAAAAATTAAGTATCTAATTAGTAGAACTAGAAAAATATACTTTAGCAGAATAAAAAATTCAAAACTCACCTTTATTTTGGTCGAAAGCTATTTCGTTGGCGCTCGACAGGACCAAGACGTCAGAATAAGAAAACACAAGTCGTGAGATTTTATTAACACGGAAAACAAAGAGAGAATCAAGAAAGCCCGAGACTTTTTGTGATGGCAAAAAAAAACCCAAAAGGGATTAATGAGCGTCTGCCACTTTTTCTGCCTCATTGTCTAAAACAGTTGAAGAACATAAACAAATTCTTTTTGTCTACAGGGAGGAGGTGATGAAAGTTGAATCTGAATTGCCTCCACATATCCTATATGGAGGCTAGACGTGGCTCTGCCAATGCTCTGAACTGTTTTTGTACTGTATTCACGAGGGTCTCTATCATTTTGTAATACATCGGAATCAAAATTAACGGTTTTATATACACATTGTTAAATATGATTCGGCTATGACACAGCAACTACTGCTGAACGGCAAATGCAGTAAAATTGCCAGCTAAAACGGTTCAAAGTATTGCTGTGATATCGTTCTTATTGACTAAAAACTGGAAAAACAATACAACAACAAGAACTATAAAAGAAAAAAATACATTTCTTACGGCACAACAATCATATGAACAGTATTATCTTACACTCTTTCTGAGATATAGGTTCCGGTACTAAAAAAGGAAACAGTCCTGGCACAAAAAAATTTTCTTCTGACCCTCAAATCACAAGTAGATGTTTAAAACTTCTTACTCTTTTACAGCCGTTCTCTCTCAATATCATGATTTAAGTAACTGATTACCAAATCGTCTATATCCTTCAGAATGATTCTTGGTCCTTTTTGCTTATCGTGACATTACGCCCTAAACACAACACACCCAGCCTTTGAAAATGAAACTGGAAACTCAGCCGCAGCTTTGTAATGGTAAGACTACTGCCCTAATTGGCATCGCTTGACAATTTTCATAATAGCAGGTTGCAGGCAAAAACAAGCTGTTATGTACGATTAACTAACACCAGCAGCTAACGAAATTATTTTTATTCTTTGCGAGTATTGATTTTTCAAACAGGCTTAATAACATTCTTGGTCTCTGTGACTAGTCTGGATCTGAGTCCAGGTCATATTGGTTCAGTATTCCTAGTTCTTTGATGCCCGTGCAGGGCCTACGAATTCATGTTTCTTGTCTGTCTGAGGTTAGAGGGCAAAGCTTAGAAGCCCAAAAAACACCAGACTCTGATTTACGCTCAGGACTGCTTTACACTCTTTTACATTGGTCAGCTCCTGCAGGTTAAATGCTTAGTAGCATAATTAAAACATGAACCATATTATACAACAGTACAATTTGGTGACACTATTTCTATCTGGGACTTTCAATATATATCGTGTAGATTAACAATCTTACTGCGAGCAGGATCGATCTTCATGTAAACAGAGCTATACTTATGCTCTGCAATCTGATCTTGCTTAGATGATACATTTTTTAATTAGGTTTTCCCATAGAAATAACCAAAATTCTTCTTTCTTTGTTCCATTCCTCACTTCAAATCCAGATAAATGTTTCGTCATTTTCTTTCCTCTACCAGACCAATTTCAACCTAAATATATGTTGTGGCAACACATAGATGCTATTCTCTGCGACAATCTTCGTGTTCTACGTGGTCAACACATACATATTCTCTGCGACAATCTTCGTGTTCTACGTGGTCAACACATACAGGTAGACATGGTTTGTTTTCCACTGTCAGTTTTCAATTCACCCTAATGTAGTACCACAGATTACAGCCAGTTTGTTCACCTGCTATTCCCCAGTAGGATAATTTCTTCTCTTGAGGGGAATCTTTCGCTATTTCTGCAAGATTTCCAATAGTGTTTTGAATTCTGCCACGTCGATTATTTCTCCACTCTTCTGAGGGTGTTCGATTTTATCTTTCCTCCAGAGAAATGACATCTTTTTAGTAGGTTGCTTTCCACCAATTCTTCTCTAAAAAACACTGGTCTTTCTTTACCAGAGTTCTTTTTGCAAACTGATTAGATTTTGGATTCTGTCACCATAAATCCAAGGTTAGTTGCAAAAATTATTCAAGAACAGCACGCTGGTTTGCTTCATAAGCTTTCTGGTAATTATATTTGTGGAAGGGTCTTTCAATCCTTCAGTCCTTTTTCATAGGTCAGAAAATGCATGTCACACTGAATGAAATTACATCTGACGAGTATTCCATTACTGCTGGCTTTCCATAAGCTTCTATTCTTGGTCTGACTCTCTTCCTTCTTTACAGCAATGATCTTCCTAGTAATTTGCTTCAGTTTATCAACATCTATGCTGATGGTACAATCCTTTACTCTGGCATTGACCAAAAGGGAACTCAGCAGGAACAACGCAAACTGGCGGATGGTTTAGAATTTGACCTTCAGGGTGTAAGAGAATGGGAAAGGAAACGGCTGGTTTCTTTCAATGCAGCTAAATTTAAACTGTTATTCAACAGAACGCTAAGCCCTTATCTCTCTCGAATTTTCATGAAATATTATTCCGATGTTAAATCTGGTGAGGTTGCTTCTCCTCTTGAACCTTCTACTTGGAAATATTACCTATTGGTGCTGCTTTAATACGAATTTCATCATCATCATCATCATAGGTGTCTTCACCGATCCGGTGTTTGGCGAACTTCTATTCCCATTGTCCTCCAATTCGAGCCATTTCTTGCCAGATCCCAAATTTGTTGTACTGGGCCAAGGTTGAAGTTATTGAGAAATTGATTTCTCTGTCCTCCACGAGCTCGTCTTCTTAGGATCTTCCCACTTAGGCTCAGGTCTTCGAGTGCTTCTTTCTTATCGCGTGACCAAGAAACTCGAGTTGTCGGTTTTCGATCATACGTAAAAGCTGACGTTTCATCCCAACCCGTTCTAGAACCTCCTCGTTACTGACCCTGTTCATGTACGAGACATGAAACATGCGGCGATAAAACCACATCTCTGCCGAGGCAACATTGCGACGGGTCTCAGCAGTAAAAGTCCAAGACTCACAGCCATAGGTGAGGGTTGTCCAGGCATGGGTTTTCAACAGACCTTGATGGAGAGGGAAAGCTTACGATCACTGAAAATAGACTTCATCTTGGAGTAGGCATCTTTGGCTAGGCCGATTCGACGACGTATCTCCTTACGACACCACGAGTCTGATGTTACAATCGCACCAAGATACTTAAAAGAAAGAACCTGGTCGATGGTCGCAGAACCATGGTTAAGGTGGCAAGTTGGTGGGACTTCCGACTTAGAAATGACAATGACTTTCGTTTTCTTGCTGTTCACGTGAAGGCCGTGCTGCTCACTTTTAACGACGATCGTATCGAAAAGTCTTTGGAGATCGCTTTCAGACGTAGCCAGAAGTACTGTATCATCCGCATATCGCAGATTATTTATCTTGACACTGTTGATATTGATTCTCTCAGGTGAGTCTTCATGTTCTCTTAAGATCATTTCAGAGTGTAAGTTAAAAAGGTCAATACGAATTTCACAATACCCTGTTTGAGGAACAGTACGCGTCAGACCCTTACGATAAAACTGACAGCAACCTAGTAACAGGAGGGCCCGGTTTGGTAATCCATTCAAACATCTGGTAAAACAGGTTACGCCATTGACCATATTTAGAACAAGCTGCCGTCTAGTAAGCTTTTTGAATGCTAGTTTGGATGCTCTTATCAATACATAAACCTAGAAAAGTTTTTTACACCTTAGCAACAAAAACAAGAGACACACGTTGGCAGTACTCTAATTTATGACTTTATCTTTATGAAAAAGTATAGGGTCCAACTTATAGATTTTAAAGGCGGATACTGGCAAAAATGGAAACAAACACAAGGACTCTACTAAACAATAACATTTGCTGTTCCATTTAGCTATGCTGCAATACTACCAAATAGTAACGATTGCGGCAATAGAACAGTCTACTAATTGAGGGTAATTGAGGATAAAATGCAAAAATCATAACACTTTTTATCCAATTCCTGTACAATAACTTTTAGTTACTGAAGTTACAAAATAATTTTTCCAATGTCAAGTAACACCCGTGATACAATGAAAGATTTTTCATTGTTATAGCTCTTAAACTGTCATTTTTATTATTGCTAATATTATCAATATCATTTTTTGTGCCAGGAGTACTAGTATCATTGTTATCGTAATAGTGTTAAGCAGACTTAAACAGATTCTTTTTTACTCTGTTTCTAATATTATTTTTTCTTCAGGAAAACTGTTTTCAAACAAACTAAACCTCCAAGAATACCCAAGTCAAATAACGGTGCGAATAATAAGGAGAAGTGTCAGCGATTAAGGTCTTTTGAGGGCATACAGGGAGAATGGCACATGAGAGCTATATCAGACTGATATGACACCAAATAAAGCGGAAATCCTTCCCAGTTAAGATGCCCTTTTTACTCTGTTTTATTAAATATGATAATAACTCTCCCCCAGAATCAATTGTATAAGTACAGAAAAAAGTCCATACAAAAATTGTTCTGCAAGGTATAATTTTTTCCATACATTTGTGGAGATCATTCAGAAGGATACTGGTTCTGATTCCACCTCTTTTCAGCCAGATGCATACTTACAAAGATCCTAGTTCACCCGATCTTCGTTCTACATCAAAACAATATTAATGATGATGTCTTAATATGCTGTGAAGCACCATATATTCTCATGTCAATCAGTGGTTGACAACTTACCTTTTCACCTTGCTGAAGTTTATCTTGATGCAGTGTTTTCATTGCAACTTCAATCTGGATAAGTTAAAATTACAAAATTAAAAATATTACATTTAGGAGTGGAAATAAAGTCACCTTTCCCTTCCAGCCTTCCCATTAAGGTGGTAACAAAAGTGGGTTGTAAGCTTAAACTAATGCAATTCTGACTCCGTTTTGTGGGAGTTCTTATGAATTTGTTGACGTTTATCATTTTTGTTGGGTGTGTAGGGTATGGGAAAGAAATCGTTTCTTAACCACTGTGAATAAGTGGCATTAAGAAATTTCAATTATTTTGATATAGCCCCCGCTACACACGTGCACGCATGCAAAAAAATTAACAAACAGGAGAACGCTTTAAAAATGAAAACTCATTCAAAACCAAAAGAAAAAATAATTCCACTTTTCTCTCTTTTTTTTCAAAAGAAAGGCGAGGTCTCTGGGCTGGTCTTTGACAGTTAAAGACATAGCAGATACTTTAAATCAGCTCAAAGGAATATACATATATACCTCGGAATTTAAAGCAATCTATTTCAAGAAATACCAATTTTGAAGACACTACACTCCGTTACATTTTACGGATAAATCAATAAATAGAATTTCTTTCACGAAAAAATTGGGCACAAAGTATATTGCTATCTAATCTGTATAAAGGTATAAAGCAAAGCTCTCCAATCATGGTGTGTTATGTTGTAGTTCTACATGTCCCCTCTTTTGGGTTTATGATCCAAAGGGACATCGCCTCACTGTGTTATACCAAAAACAAAAGAGCAACAACAATTTACACAGAACTTTTAAAAAAATGCCCATTACTCCGGAAGTATAGCTTCAGTATAATATTCTGGTCACTTTTGTTAATCTTCCTCCTTTGGAACATCTATGAAACGTCGCTCGTGTAAGTGACCATCAAAAAATCTTTTTTTGCTTTACCAGTTAATACCTATTTGATATAATCTATACTACATTTTTATATTTAAGTAGTAGTAGCAGTAGTAGTAGTAGTAGTAGTAGTAGTAGTAGTAGTAGTAGTAGTAGTAGCAACAGCAGCAGTAGTAGTAGTAGTAGTAGTAGTAGTAGTAGTAGTAGTTTGTAGTAGCAGTAGTAGTAGTAGTAGTAGTAGTAGTAGTACTAGTAGTACTAGTAGAAGTAGTAGTAGTAGTAGTAGTAGTAATAGTAGTAGTAGTAGTAGTAATAGTAATAGTAATAATAGTAGTAATAGTAGTAGTAGCAGTAGTAATGGTAGCAGTGCAAACAGTAGTAGTACTGCTAAAAATAGTAACAGCAAAACTGTCAGTAGTAGTGGTAGTAAACATTTAAGTGCAGTGTCAAAAGTTCCGTAGCTAATCTTTGCAAATACGTCCTTTAAATCTGCCGTTACGTAATTGGTGAATAATAAAGAATGAAGTTTAAGATAACAAGAAAATGTTAAATAAACAAAATCGCCTCTATTATTTACGTCATTACATACACGCTCTCCTTGTGGGCTCTGCCAAATGCCTTTAAGCACAGATCCGAACTCTCCAACTCCTAACTCTGCACCAGTTACCAGTGATTCTCTGGTGATGATCGTTTGCTGTGAAATGTTGTTGTTATCCTGTTCCACTGTTCCTGTTAATTAGAAAAACAGTATATAATAGTACTGGTAAAAGAAAGGGGTAAAAGGAGAAGGAGAAATAGGATATTTGGAATGACAATGACGACAACGATCACAAAAAACAAAAAGATGATTGAATAAACAAGAATAATCCAAGTAGGGATTCCTTTTGGAAGGGTTCAATTCGAATAATCGAATTACAAACTACAAGCTGGGCTCTCAATTATCATCAGCTGTACAACAGTCGAACTCAGTCAACCATTCCGTTGACACAAAAAACTGAAATAATCAAATTTACGTGCCAGAGAATCCGCACTTTAGTGAGCCTGGACAGAGTCACTCACCAAAGCTTTCATTGGACAACTAAAACAGACCTAATGTTTCAATGGCATTCACCATAAATTCAACAAGTAAAAGAATACTGCATTTAAAGAACCTAACAACACTAAAAAAAATAATGAGTTCAAGGAATCGTTCTTTTCATAAAACAAGCTTCTCGTGAAGAATAATCCATATTTATTTTTAATCACTTTCCGCGAAAATAATAAAAAAGTTCTATCAATGCAATACCATGCTATCCTTAATGCCTGCTACGGGTCCAGTGCGGCAAAATTTTGACAAATCAAAATTTTGGAAATCAATTTTACTTCATGACATACATCTTTACATCTGACCACCACAAAAAGGGTAATTTTGTATGTGGTTTAATAAAAATAAAGCTTTTTGTGATCGTATCCATTTAGGCAACTGTGTAAGCATTCAAAAAGCGACCTGACCTAATTTTAAGCTTTTCTTAGATTGTTCAAATATACTTTCCAGAAAAAGTATTGAGCGAATATTTTACAACTAGTAATATTCATTGACTAACTTTAGGCAAAAACAGCTCTGAAGACCAGGATTCGTATTCGGCAATGCAACCTTTAATGCCGATTTGCCAAAGGGTTAGGGAGGCAAACGTTCCTGCGAATGCCGTCCTCTAACATAACAGGCCCTTGGCTGTTGGGTTTTTTTTCGAGCAATGCATTATCATGAAATATTCCAATCCCTAACTAAGTTTCATTAAAATCCCAGATTAATTAAAATAATGCCTGCAGTTTTATATTCCCTATATTTTTCCGAAAAATATAAGTTCATGTACCGTGCAAACTACAATTACCTCTGGCGTCATGGTGACATCCGTTACATCCTGCAATGTGGTTTCTCTGACGTGGCAGTTTAAAATGTTTTCAGGCAATCTCAAGAAATTGAACACATCTTACCAAGTCGGTGCAGCCAGGGCATATACGTTTATAACTCTTTTCTTATGCGAAAGTTTACCTTAAACAATTTTGGATGGCATTTTCAAATTCAATAAAAATAGAGAAAATCCTTTTTTTCCCCTTATATCAAAGTATCTGGTCCGTCCTAGCTTTTCGTTTGCCGAACTAGCGTGGTTGTTAAAACTGAGTGAATTTTTTGTTGTTGTTGATGTTTCTTTAGTGTCATAAAATATCTCTTGTAATTGTTTAAATCTTCTCTTTCGTGAATTTCATCACTTCTGGTGTGTTTGTACCCTGTATTGCTGGAATTTTGTGAGCGTATTCGCCTGATATAAAGTCATAACATTAACGAAACTTTCGATCATGAATATGGGGTTGAGATTATTGTTGCTTTCCAACCAAAGCAGCAAGATAACACTCCACTAGGGTATTGTTTCTTTTGTGTTTTAATTTCTTTGTTTCCAATGGCAGTTTCATCATTTTTTAGAAGTCATATACACTTCCAAATAAACGCAAAGGTTACCAGTGCAGCGTCTTTGTAAATTACTTCCAGCTACTGCGTCTCTCTCTCTTGCTGCTTGATCTACTTGACTATGACAATATGACACCAAGTTCTCTTAGTGTATATCTAACTTCCCCATTTTCAGGCTATTTTAATGGTGAAGGCATTACACCCAAATAACGTCCCTTGGTGCAAACTGTTACACAGTTCAAAAGCGGCAAACTAAGTTTGTGTCAGCAGTAGCCAACTACATATACCAGGTGATTTAAGTAAGGGAATAAAAGCGTTAATAATTTGAAAATAAAGTATTAGACGACTTAAATGGCAAATTGTCAACAATTTAAATAAATACCCCATCCAATAAGCGCAGTTAAAAAAGGTATTTACTGCTAAATGTACCTCAAAAAAGTAAAATAACAGTTTCAAAAAACAGACAAGAACAAATACAAAAATAATAAAACTGACCTGGAACAACAATTGTTTTTGGTATTGTTTGCTGTGTTTGGTCACCATTCTCTACTGAGTGCATACTGTCATAATCTTCCTGAGTTTCCTGCACCAAAGGTCTACGGCTCTGCATGGCAAATAATACACAGATATACGCACGAATTAAAAAACACACTTCACATGAGTTATTTAACCTTCATACACACCTCATTCCCCACCCTGAAAACAAACTTTATGAGCATATTTCAAAATATTTCCTAACTTACTGATACTATATGCCCATAAAATCTATCTATCTATCTATCTATCTATCTATCTATCTATCTATCTATTTATCCATCTATTTATCTATTTATCTATCTATCTATCTATCTATCTATCTATATATCTATCTACCTACCTAACAATCTGCGTATCTGTGTACCTTTCTTTGCGTGTCTCTGTCTCTGTTTGTCTTTGTTTCCCTCTCAAAAACGTTTTACATGCTTTTCACTTCCAAACCAATTAGCCATTCTATAGCTTTTAATGTCTGCCATATGGTTCTTTCCTCCTTCAATTATTCATAATTTCAGGACTTCATAATCATCTCCATATGTTTTGCTAATATTCTGAAAGCAAGTGGAACATAAATATACCCTAAATACACAGGTCATTTTTTTAAATAAAAACAAAAAACTCAAATGATACACCCCCATTTCCTCTTTACAACCTCTAAACCACCAACACCTCAGCAGCAAATCATGAAAAAAATCTTGTTTCAATTGAGTAGCTCTCCTTTATATTGCACCTTTCGTTTTACCATTCAGTCGACGTATATTGCTTTAAAGACCTGACGACTATTTGGTGTACATAAAAACCCTTAATTTCAGGTTTTTATTGTTCTTCTACCGCTTGTCGAAACGAGGCAAACTAACTGACAACCACGAAAAAAAATATTCTTTGCTTCCGATTAACTATTTTTCTGGTCTATTTTTTTCATTTCTATTTTTTTCTGGTCTACTTATACCTACATAACTTACCCCCGGGAGGAAATGTAAGTTTACTACTATATTTACAAATAAATATACAACTTACAACTGGTAGCTTCTCCGGAGGTCGCTGAGCAGCGGACGGTTTTGGTGCTAGTGGGGGCCTTGCAGGTGACTTTCCAGATTGATTTCTTTCTTTGGGTAGTTCCGGTCTTTCAGCTGATATTGGAGTCTTGAGAAGAGCTGGAAGTCCGTCAGCATGTGTTCTATAATGGTCTATTAAATGTGGCAAAGTCTCAAAAAGTGGTCCATCATCAATATAAAACCATCGGTCAGCCTAAAAGTTGGAGCAGGACACATAAAGGTCTCAGTTCAACACTACATTACATAATGTCACACGTGTATATTACAAGGCTCAAATTTGGGTAGCAACAGAGACATTTCAACTAAAACAAAGCTCTATCTACTGCAAACAAACAACAAGAAATCCCATTCTGGAACTATTAATTGACGTATTGTGATCGTTAATAAACAGACATCCTCTGCAACAAATTTCTACGGTACTTCCACAACAAAGATCAGACCAGTTGACCTTGACTAAGTTTACGTCATTGAATTTAAAAATGACCAGGAAAACGTCCAGCTGGGTCTTGTTTCAAAACCGAAACTTTTATTACATACATACATACACACATATATATATATATATATATATATATATATATATATATATATATATATAAAAGAAAAATAAGATATTTAACCAACTTATATATTAATTCAGCAAAGCCCATTTTTTTCTTTAAAAAAAGCTTATTTTAACCGACCTTAAAGGTTAAGGTAAAGGTTTACTTTTTCTATTACTGTATTTATAGGTCCTATCAATTCTATCGGTATCAACAATCCGCCATCTAGGAAGGCATGTACAAAAACAAAGCAAGGGTAAAAACTAATTTCTATTAACTTAATTTCATCTTACATCCTTCATTTACTCAAACAAACCTTATGAAATTTCTCGACCTACAATGGCAATCACGAATAGTATGAGAATTTCAACGCAACATGTTTCTTCGGGGAATCTGCTTTAGCGCACTCTGGTTTTGCGCACGTACATTGCAAGTAGTTCCGAGTGAATGGATAATTGCACGTCTTGTTCATTCATAACTTCTGCTAACTAGGGTAAAGATTGCATTCAAACGTACGCAGAAACGGGATGTTGATGATGGGTGTTATTGCTTTTTCAGAAGATGGGTGTTATTGCTTTGAACACCATATGTTATGCTACCACCTTATCTCCTTGACTGTGTTTTTATGGTGGAGCTCATTAAAATCACTTAAACATTAACCAGAAGAGGTATTCAGCGAGGAACAAAATGGTATTGGTGGTGCAGTTTAACAATACACTTTTACAAGAGCATGCGAGTCATCAAAAATGTTTATCTTTTCAAATTACCAGCTTGCTTCTTGTGATAATCTCTACGATCACAAAAATAGACTCTCAAAGAAAGCTATTAATTCCTGAGTAATTCACAAATAAACTTACTCTGCTTTTGATTTGAAAATTAAAGTACTTTCCTTCATGTACAACAGTCAGCACATAGAATCCACGGCAGTTGATGCTGCTGCGTACAAGAAACATCCCATCTTTCATACCATTTCGTGATAACAATGAAACAGCACCCTGAATAACAAAGATAACTCGTGTATTAATCACCCGCCTTGGTAAAAAAAATTCTAAGCATGGCTTTATTAAAATTAGCAAGTTAAACTGACAAGTTTTGAAATTTCAAAAATGATTACTTCCTTTGCTTTTAAGTCCCAAAATGACGTTTACGTATCCATTGTGTCCGTCTGAACTATCTTACAAAATTCGTGGTTTGAGATGGTAAGAAATTACCTCTAAGCCTAAAGTTAATCATCAAAAGCAAGATGTAAAGTCTTGAGAACATAACAGGAACACCCTCAAACCTACTACCATAAACAGCACTTAAGTCGGAAAGCATAATAAGCAAAGAGAAATTCTTAGATTGTAACCTCATCTGCGGCCTTCGTTATTGTAATACTAATTTGATAACGCGTCCAAACAGAAGCTAAAAATAAGAAAAAATGTAAGAGTCAGCTGGCCCCTGACTGTCAGGAGGAGCAACCTCATCAATATATCTTGACCAAGACACGACCATCACAGAACTTGATCCAGAGGGAATGTACAAATACGTAGGAGTGAAAGAAGGAGGCGGGATTAACCATGCTGGAATGAAGGAGAGACCCCTTAAGGAATACTACCGAAGAGTTAGATTACTGCTTAAAACCGAGCTGAAATCAAAAAACAGAATTGAGGGAATAAACACCCTTGCAGTACCAGTTGAAGATTACAGCTACAACATAGTAAACTGGAACCCTCATGACATTAAACGTATGGATTGTAAAGCTAGAAAGCTATTCATATCAAGTGGTATGCTCCATCCCAAAGCAGGTGCTGATAGTAGTCCCTATTTGCCTAGATGCGAATGAGGAAGGGGGGGGCGTAGACTCGTACAATTTGAATTGAAATGTCTTTAAAAACCACGACAATTGGAATGGAACAATATCTTCAATCAAAAGATGATTGGATATCAAAACTAGTAAATTAAAATGAAAGGACGTTCCTGTAAAATTATAGATTTCTCATGCCCATTTGACACAAAAGTTGATGAAAAGTTAAGGGCGAAGATTGAATGATACCAAGACCTGAAATGGGAGGTGAAAAGGATTCGGAAATGTAAAAATGTAAAAGTTATACCCATCTTTATCGGGGCACTGGTTTGCGTATTAAAGGGTTTCCACCACTGGCTTGGGCAACTCAGCGAAAATATCTGGTTCCGAACACTTCAAAAAAGTTGCCTGCTAGGAATAGCACGAACACTGTGATATGCAATGGGATCTGAGGTTGCCGGTTGTGACTTGATGTTTGGCGAAATTTACCACCAGTCAAATTTCAAATAGACCGTATTTACAAGTAATAATATGAAAAGGAAGGTAGGGAATAGGATTAATAATAATAACAATAATAAAGAAATAGTTATATAGAGTAAATCTTGTCAGTACTATAAGTACTGTTATCAATAAGGCTCCCCTTTAAATTAAAGAAAAAAAACTACATTGTGCCCTTCAATATTTATCGAAAAAATTCTGTAGTTAGGTAATTTGATTCCATGCTCGGCATGCTGTATTGGCACATACATCTTTCGCCAAGACCAAACACAGCATATGGTTTACGCCTGCAGCTTAAGCACAAGCCTGCAATCGTCGTAATATCATCTACGATGACGACTTCAGATCATTCTTTCCCGTGCTGACGACTATTTCATTTCTTTAGACAGTTCCTAGGCCTTAGCATTTGGTTGAAGTCTAACCCCTTGATCGGGCAAAATGACTAACCAAAAAGGTTTAGAATAGAAAAGATTACAAGAAAATATTTATTTGAAAACAATAATTAGAACACAAAATCCAACAAATTGAACAAATTCGCAACTTACGTGTTAAAATGTCTTTTTTACATTAAGTTTATAATTGGCAGAGGATGGCTTATTAAGAGTGAGTACATGCCTGCCCTAAATTGCTACATTTTACCAAATTATCAATTCAAAAACTATGTTTTTTTATGGAAGCCAAAGGGGTCAAAACGTGGACAGCCAAGAAATAACTGAAAAAAGGCTAAGTAACACAAGATCTATCAAAGACTTCGCTGTTTACACCAGCTGTCAAATTAAAATTGTTTGCTTGGACTAATCCTCAAACAATGTTATTTGAATCAAATAGTTATACTTTTATTTCCTTCTACTACTCAAAAAGGAGCATTCCATAAAATTTAAAGGGCATGATCTTGAATATTTTAACTGGCTCAGCGCTTATACCCAATTTCAATACACCTTAACTGGGGAAGCAAACCATAAAAATGGTAAGGTTTCACTTTTAAATTAACCTTCTCGCCTTTTATTCAACTAATAATGGTGTTACATGCTTGTCAAGTGTGGGTGCAACGGAACAACAAAAAAATTGGTGGCTGGACAGCCTAAATACAAAATGTTCATACAACCTATAGGTGGCTGGCCGAAAAAGGCATTTTTCAGAGTTCTGGAAACATGAAATATTCCTGTAGATTACTTTTCAATCCACACTTTTATGATTGACATATTCCCGTGTCATTTGGTAGAGTTATATTCCTTTTGGGGTATTTCATCTTTTTTAACTAAAATTCAATTCACTCTGATAAAACGAACGAAATATATTTACAGAAATAACAATCACTTGCTTTAAAATCTGCTCAATAGGCATTTATATATGAATAAAATACTTACACCACGATCGAGATTTTCATGCAGAAACATCTTCACGGAAAGTTTTGGAGGTGGAATAGGATAATTGTCTGCAAAAAGGGGGGAAAAACCCAAAATTACGAAAATTTACGGGAACAAATCATAAACTAATCAAAAGTTAAGAATAACAGCTGAATAAGACCGACTATGAATCAATAAGGGGTAGCTTTACAAAGTAAAGGAAATGGGGAAAAAAGAGAAAACGGAAAAAAGGGGAAAAAGGAAAAAAGGGGAAAAAAGGAAAAAAGGAAAAAATGGGGAAAAGGAAAGAAAGGAGAAACAGGAAGAATGAAGGAAGAACAAAGGGATGAAGGGATGGGTTAAGAAAGGAGAAAGAAAATACAAATTATTCTAAAACAAATTTTAACAAAGTTTAAAAACTCTATTTCAACAAATATAGCCTTAAAAAATACACTATACTGTATTTACAAATGTTCACATCAACTCAATATGTAAGTTGATCTTCAAAATGACTGACTTCTTCATTTCAATATATACTCTCTGTACAAGTGAACATTATAGCTGTATAGGTATGTTTTTGATTTAAAAATCACGTTAAAGTTCAAGATAAAGGATGTGAAAAGAATACCAATTTTTTTATCAAGAACAAAGACTTCTGGTAAAGAAATAATATATACATTCATACATGTAACTTTTTTTGACATTTGAGTCGTCAGAGTCGTCCATTAATTAGAACTGAAAATATCCTAACGTCAAATTTTATTTGGGGGGGGGGGGGTGTAACGTCATATTTCCCTAGTAACGGGCTCAGATGGTGCCCTTCACAGGGACTTGGATTTGGCAGTGAGGAATTTCGTGGCCGGATGTCCTTCCTGACGCCAACCATTGGCTTTTTCTTTTGTGAAGTTCCAAAGTCGTCCGATCAGGGAATCGAACCCGGAACTCTTGGTTAAGGTGCAGTTGCACTAACCATTAAGCCATGGCTCCTCTAAAATATCCTAACGTCGAATAAAATTAATAATTGAAAAGAGCTGTCTATTTTTTGTATTAACGACATCAAGACTATATTTTAATCACAGGTTATTACTTAAACCAAACTTGTTCTCTTTTGGTTAAATTCTAAAAATGGAGTCAAGCAAAAGACTAAATAGTTTATGAAAAAAAGCGTATGTCTATCTGTCAGTGTGAAGCTGTCTTTAATTGAATGAGACATAAATACTGGAACTTTATCATGTCATGAGCCATAAGCTCTTTCTGAGCTATGTTCCGAGAGGTACATTTTTCACTGTCAGGATACTTAAGTGTCCAGAGACAATTCTTAAATACTTTGAAAGTGTGGCCCTACATGGTGACAGGGATTCAAGTATAAAACAGTGCGATCTAATCATTTTAGTACCCTGACAAAAAGTATATTTTGAAATATAGCACAGAAAAAGGTTATAAATTATGACATGAGAAAGCTGGGGTGCATATATTGTATCATTGATATGCAGATGTTAAACTAAAGCAATACAATTAAACCTTACTCAATTTTGACAGTTGTCTTCCGTATATCTTTCAACCAAACTAAAACCGAACACGCATCCAATGAACTATAACCATTTCACTGTGGTGCATTATCTAGATGCACACAGCATTGTGGCTATCATTCAGTCAGTACTGGTGCTAAGGGGGCTCCATTGTGAAGCTACCTCATGGTGTTTGATGCTATGAGGAACTAAGGGGTGAGACCCTGTTGATGATCCTCTGATAGTCCTAATACATGCTGGGCTCAAGTGTGCAGCTGCTGCCCAGAAACCACTGGTGACAGTCACAGTGTGTATCTCTTCCTCTTTTTATCTTGACACATCTAATGAAGTTAGGAGTGGTAACAGCTTTTCGGATTTCTGTTAGGCACTGTGCATTTCAACTCCACAAGGGATGGTCCCAGGCCAAGCTAAAAAGGAGGACGGCTGAACATTGGCCCTGCAACCCCACTCAATAACCCCCACCCCTGAGCTACAGAAACATTATATACAACAACACACGAGCAAAGGACCTGGAAGGGGGAGGGTCCTGTGCAAGGAGGAGAATGACCTACTACAGTGAAAGCTAAGAGTAAGCTGCAACACTAATGATCCTTCTTCCCACCAGCAAGATTTTAACCAAAGGCACCTGGGGGATATTTTAATGCCAAAGACAACACAGGGTATGATGAGGTGATTAGAACCGACAAATTGGAAGAGACGAATAAAAATGGTTATCCTCTTGTACATATATATATATATATATATATATATATATATATATATATATATATATATATATATATATATATTTATATATATATATGTGTGTGTGTGTGTGTGTGTGTGTGTCCTAAGCACTTTTGTGATTAGTGGAAGTGTGTTACCAAACAGCAAGATCCACAAGCCACGTGAATTTCAGCAGATCATGTCATAAAGAATCTGACTGACTACAAATGCATCACAACGAACTTCACGAGGTCACTACAAGATGTCAAAATCAAGAGATGTGTTGACTTGAGCCTGACCATCACCTTGCTACAGCAAAAATGAAGCTCAAACTGAAGAACTGGGCAGGGCAGGAGAGAGAAAAATCAAGATACAATGTGGATTTCCTCAAGGATGCAAAGACCAAGGAGAGATACAGAGTACCCTTGATCAACAGATTTCAAATCGTAAAAAAACTTTATGGGGGGGGAGGGGGAGAGCCCAAACATCCAGACCCAATGTGAAACAATAAAAAAAGCAGTAAATGGAGAATGTGAGGAGACTTTGGCAGAAAAAAGTTCCAGCAGAAAGGATGGGTCTCTGCGGGAGCTTACATGGGGATCTTGGAACGTACAGAGAGATGCAGGAGCAGCAAAAGCTGGAGCCCAGGAGGAACATCCGGAAGCACAGAGGGCAGCGAAGCGAAGTATCAGAGCAGACAAAACAAACTTTGTTGACGGCTGCTGGGAAGGTTTGGCCAGCAGAATGATCAGTCAGGGAAAAGGATGGCAATGTGCTGAGGGGAGTTAAGTGGCAGTTCAATAGATGGGTTAAGTATTGTAATGAGTTGCTTAACTAACTTGCACTATCAGCCATTTGGGAGGCAAACACAGACTAAACCATAAACTGCAACAAACCAAAAAGAGCACAGATTAGGAAGGCCATAACAAAAGCCAGGAATGAGAAAGTGCCAGACCTTGATGAGATTCCAGCGGAAGCATTCAAGTCAGAACCAGATGTATAAGTGGATGTGATGTATGAGTTGTTTCAAAAGATCTGGTAGGAAGAAGAAATTCCAAGAGATAGAAAGGAAGGGCATCTTATCAAGATTCAAAAAAATGCCGAAATCACAAGAAAATCACATTCCTGTCTGTTCATGCAAAGATTTTCAAGAGAATTATCGTGGAGAGGTTGAAGGGACCTGTTGACCAAAAATTACATAACCAGCAAGAAGGTTTCCAAAAGACCAGGTCATGCAGTGATCAAATTGCAAATCTGTGGATCATAGTTGAGCAGTTCATTAAGTGGGGCACACCACTCTATGTGAACTCTGTGGACTATGAGGTGTTTGATAACCTGGGCAGAGAGACATGGTGGAAACTGATATGACATTACAGTATTCCTATAAAGTTTCTCAGCCTGATTATAAAGTCCTATGAGGGAATATCATGTTTGAGTTATGCACGGATAGCTATTTTATTGAACATCAACTGTGCTATTAAGACTATCAACAATGGGCAGAGAAATGGCATTCAGTGGACCCTGTGGAGCCCACTTGATGACCTGGCTCTTCTTTCCCACACCTACAAATAGATGCAAGAGAAGTCAATAGACTTAACTACAGCTTCCACCAAGGTTGGCCACAACATCCACATGGGAAAGACCAAGGTTTCGAAGGTAAACAAGAATTGTGATGGGTCAGTCAAACTGGTGGAGAAGCCTTGGAAAGTGCCCGACCCTGATGAGATTCCAGCGGAAGCATTCAAGTTTCTCAAGCAATAAAGTTTCTCAGCCTGATTAGAAAGTCCTATGAGGGAATATCATGTTTGAGTTATGCACGGAGAGCTATTTTATTGAACATCAACTGTGCTATTAAGACTATCAACAATGGGCAGAGAAATGGCATTCAGTGGACCCTGTGGAGCCCACTTGATGACCTGGCTCTTCTTTCCCACACCTACAAGTAGATGCAAGAGAAGTCAATAGACCTAACTACAGCTTCCACCAAGGTTGGCCACAACATCCACAAGGGAAAGACCAAGGTTTCGAAGGTAAACAAGAATTGTGATGGGTCAGTCAGACTGGTGAAGCCCTGGAGGAAATGGACCCTTTTTATACCTGGACAGTATAGTGGACAAAGAGGGAGGTGTTGCTTCTGAAAGCTTTCAATCAGAACTAACTTCTCTTGTTATTAGAAGCGTAAACAAAATAATACAACACAAAACAATAAACTCAAAACGGGTGGACGTTAAAAGACTCGGGGATTATGAGAAATTTCCCGCATAACTTTTCGAAAATATAATAATGCTCTTCTTTGTCAGTAATCGTCTGTCTTTGGACCAATTTTCTGTCTCTTTTTGGACACACTTTTCGTAGCTCGGTGTTAACGCCCCCTCCCCCCGGCCCGACAGTTTCTGGTTTCTTTACTTTCTTTGCCCATGTAACGTTACTTGTCAGTATATTATTGAACTCGTCTTTCAGTGTTTTTTAAAGACTTTTTCCGTTCAATAACTTCGTAGATCGTTTTCGAGTAGGACTGCGACATTTTATTCGACCTCTCAACTTCTTTGATGATGACGTGGCATCCTACTTTGATGTAACTCTCCTTGGCTTTCTTCTTCTAATCGTGGTACAGCTTGGCTTTGGTGAATTGTTTTTTTAATGATCTTATCAAACGAATCACTCGGCCTGACGATAGTTGAAAGTTTATCATTGAGCTTTCTGTTAACGGATAAATCTGTCAAAGATACTCCAGTGGCACTGTGAATACCGTTTCTGTACAGTAGAAGAGTAGTGTTTAGTTGGTCCTTCCATTCACATCCACTGAATGTTGCGGTGCGGAATGATCTGTTTAACACTTGCATGAAACGTCGCCTTCGCCTTCATGATGCTGTGGCGTTACATTCACATGAATAACTCCCGAGTTATCGAGGTACTCACGGAATTCTGAGCTGCTAGATGGCAGAATGTAATCAATACGGACTTTTGCGAATTGCTTCTATACTTTGTTGATTACAATTTCCGCATATCTATTTTTCATTACCTCTGCTAATGGCAATCTAGGATACATGTCGGTTGTGACCATCAACTCTTCGCCTGATGGGACTGGACTACAAAAATCAATTGCTATCTGTGTCAATACTGCTTTTAGGAAATCTGATGGATGTAGCGATTCCGTTACATTCTCCTTTGAATTTGCTTTACAGGAAATACAGCCCTCAACAAATTCTTCAACGTCGGCATTCATTTTGGGCCAATACAATTTCATACGGACCAACGATTTACACTTTTCCGTTTCCAACTGTCATTCGTGTGCTATTTGCATTACTTTTTTTCTGTAAGCTTCTCAGCAAAACGATTCTATCTCCTCTCAAAATGATTCTGTCGGTATCACTTAATTCGAATTTGATTTGGATGAAAGGTTGCATTAATGGATTTTCATATCAATGATCTGTCCGGATAGCGTGACGTAATGCTCCTATTACCACATCTTGCAGAGCGTCATTGCTTTTGGAACTGCATTTTAATTCACGACATTTGTGAAGTGTTTGGTGGTTTTCTCGATAGCGGGGTTGGTTTTGGTACGTCGAATTCTTGACAAAATGTTTGCAATGTTCTTTGAACCTTTCCGATATTCGATATCCAAGTCATAAAACATTGTAATCTAAGTTGCCATCTTGCGCTTTGGGGATTAAGTTTCGATCGAGATGCAAATATAAATTTCAGCGGCTGATTGTCTACTATGACTGAAACGTTTTCGACACACCAAATAACTGCATACGCTTCTTTTTCTGTCGGTCCCGAGTTGATCTCCAGTGACGAGAAGGATTTACTGAAATAACAGATTAGTTAATTGAATCCATTTTCATCAGCTTGAAGTAAAACTCCCCCGACTACATAGTCAATAGCATATTTGGTCTACAATTGACTCAAATGTGGGAATAGGGTAAGTTTCGCGCTCTATTGCGGTATTGATGGTTCTAGCATCCAACCAGTCTCACTTATCCGTTAACTTTTGATATGGGTACAACATTCCTAACCCATTCTTGTGATCCCGATACTTTTTCGATCACACCTTCACCTTCGAGTCTCTTAATTTCCTCTTTTATTGAATGGCAAATGTGATACAATTGTCGCCTGTGCTTTTGAGCGGTTGGTTTTATGTCTTTGTTTATGTACAGTTTCCATTGACAGTCTTTCAATTTTACTCTCCTTTTGATTACATCAAGAAACTCCTCTGCGATAATGCGCTTTAATCAATGGCTTTTTGTTCATCCTTGGTTACCATGGTTTCAGATGTCTCGTCTGCTGTTATTGTATTTGTGTTTAGTGTCTGTTCTTTTATTTCAATAAGATCAAGCTCTTTTGCTGAATTGAAACGCAAAAGACATCATGAGTCACAATGCTCAACAACAAAGACTTTTGATGTCGTGATTTTGTGTCCCTTGTGTGTTTTGATTACAGAGCTCTCTACAGCGGAAACATTTTAGATGTGGTCAGTAACGACTGTTTCCGCTCGACTTTTCTCATCATGAAGATTAGGTCGGCCACCATGTTGGTGTCTGACTCTATTTACAGCTAGATTCTCTTCAGACATTTCGTTTGCTTGTTTCTTGGCTAATTCCAAAGAATTTCCAATTTCTAAATAATTTTTAAGTGTCATAACTCTCAAAAGATTTTCGTTAAATATTTTTGAATGGCACGACGATAGAAGGTGGTCTCTAATCTCCTCAGCGGCGTTTGCAAATTCGCATGTGTCAAGCAAATTTCATAAATGAGTGATATAAGCTGCAATGTCTTCAGCTGAATTCTGTTCAGCTTGCTTGAACATGAAGCGTTCATATGTAACAGTTTTCTTTGCTCCAAAATGCAAATCTGACTTTCGAACTGCATCATCAAATATATCATTGTTTTTCTTCAAAGTTCTATACACAGTTTTAATCTCCTTTCCCCTAAGATGTAAAATCAAACCACTTTTCTGAACATCCTGAGTAACCCCAGTTTCAACGATATATAAATTAAAATCTTCTTTTCATTCACTCCATTTTTTCGAAATACTGTCAGCATTGTTTCCAAAAATAAAAGGCTCTAAAACAGGCATATTTCCAATCGTTTTGGCCTTTTTTTCTCTTCGTCGCCATGTGTTGCTTCTACAAGCTATAAATCAGAACTAACTTCTTTTGTTATTAGAAACTTAAACAATACAATATGAGTGGAAGAAAGGAATACCGTTATACAGTAAGCCCTACTACAATTTATAAAAAACATAACGGGAGGGGCTAACATAGGCATAAAAGCCAGGATCAGGAAAGTCAGAGGACCATTTCTGCAGCTCAAGAACATCTGACAGAGGCATTAAAATCCATTTCTTCAACTCAAATGTGAAGTCAGTGCTGCTGTATGAGTTACAACTCAAAGGAAGTGGAAAACAGAAAAAACGTAGACGTTATTTTGATTATCAAATGAAAAATAACGTGTTGCCGAAATGACGTGACCGGTGATAATATAAACATGATATAACAAAGATGGCGGGCGAAGTAGCGTATGCAACATCCCCCTTCCTATGAAATATTTTTTGTTTTGGACGTTCTGTGTTATACTTAGTCACAGTTTTTGGTGTTTCTACTAGTGGCTGTTTCATGGGCGTGGTTGATAAATCTGATTGTTCTGTTGTAGTATGAGTCGAATCACTCGGCGGACTGACACTGACATTGTGGGTTTTGTTGGTTGATCATGTACTGGTGTGAAGTGTAACAAGTACTGGTGTGCGTTTGATAAGAGGCTCTGACGAAGCAGCTGCTGGTGTAACATGTACTTTGTTTCGTCTGATGATTGTGTTGTGGGGTGTCTTCAGCGTGTATGATTGATTGTTAGATTCTATTATCTGTCCATACTCCCATGGTTTCCCCCGTTCATGTGGTGGAGGTTTTGCATATACGTAAGTACTGGCAGCTGGTTTAGAGTGTACTGGTCCTGCATGTCAGTCATAGTTGATCTTTGCTGCAATACGCTTATCAATAATCTGTTGTCTTGTGTTGGTGATGTCAATCGGTGATGGGGTGAGGGCACATTTAGATGTTGGAAGACGAGTTCTTGTACGACGACCCATCATCCTCCGTGCTGGAGAACACGAATCTCCTTGTTGTGATGTTTTTCTATAGTGTAGCAGAGCTGTGTGCAAGTCATTGGAACGTTTCGACATGTTCTTGGCGACTTTCACTGCTGCCTCAGCTCTACCATTTCCTTTAGGATAGTATGGGGCTGATCGAGTGTGTTTGAAATCATATTCTTTGGAAAATGTTTTCAATTCATTACTAATATACTGTGGGTCGTTATCAGTATAGCATATCTCAGGAATTCCATGGCGAGCAAAAATGTGGTTTGGTGCGTTCGATGACTTTTTGGGCGACCATGTTTGGAAGATGGTCAACTTTAATCCAGTCTAAAAAATGCCATACAGTCACAAGGTAATCATTTGTTCTCATATTCAAAAAGATCTTGGCTGACAATCTGCCAAGGGAGTGATGGTATCGGTAAAGATTGCATTGGTTGTCTTGGTGCTGTATTTTTGGTACTTGGTGCATTCTGAACACGCATTGCACATGTTGGTGACATCTCTTGACATATTAGGCCAGAGTAGTACTTCTTTGGGNCAGTATAGCATATCTCAGGAATTCCATGGCGAGCAAAAATGTGGTTTGGTGCGTTCGATGACTTTTTGGGCGACCATGTTTGGAAGATGGTCAACTTTAATCCAGTCTAAAAAATGCCATACAGTCACAAGGTAATCATTTGTTCTCATATTCAAAAAGATCTTGGCTGACAATCTGCCAAGGGAGTGATGGTATCGGTAAAGATTGCATTGGTTGTCTTGGTGCTGTATTTTTGGTACTTGGTGCATTCTGAACACGCATTGCACATGTTGGTGACATCTCTTGACATATTAGGCCAGAGTAGTACTTCTTTGGGCATTCTTGAATTAGATGCTGCTCCCATGTGATTAGCATGTATCTTTTGGAGCATTTCTTGTCGAATGGATTCTGGAATTGGATTTTTTCTGGCCATCGCTGTTGAATGGTAGTGTATAAGCATTGAAAGATACGATCACTTTTGGTGGCTGCAAGGGTTTTCATTTCAGTTTCATTTTTGAGTTGGTAGTGGTGTTCTGGATACTCAGTTTCTGTCTCTAGACGAAAAATTTCAAAGGAGTTGACATCGTTGGTTGATGAGTTATCAAGAGGTTCTCTCGACAGAGTATCTGCAATGTGTAGAGATGTTCCTTTTCGATAGATAAGTTTGAACTGGTATTTCTGAAGCCGTGACAGCATTCGTTGAAGTCTGGCAGGTGCACGGTTAACGGGCTTCTTCACGATCATCTCCAATGGTTTGTGATCACTATGAACTTCAATATCTGGGTGTCCATATAGCCAGTGGTGAAATCTGGAGAATCCATTGCATATATCAAGACACTCTTTTTCGATCTGTGAGTACCTTCTTTTAGTGTCAGTTAAAGTACATGATGTAAAAGCAACAGGTTGCAGTTGTTTATGGATATTCTTTTGCAGTAATGCTCCTCCAAGTCCTTTCTCACTAGCATCAACTTGAAGTACAACTGGCTTCTTTGGATCAAAATATTGTAGGACAGGTGTTGAAGCCTCAATAGATTTTGCTTTGTCAAATGCAGTTTGTTGTGTCTCAGACCAATTAAATATCATGTCCTTTCCAGTGAGTTGAGTTAATGGTTCCATTATGGTACTTAGATTCTGGCAGTATGGTGAAAGGTATTTGATCATGCCAATGAATCAGAGTAGGATTTGTTTATAATGTGGTGTTGACATATTCATGATAGAACTGGTTTTCTCGTGGTCTGCTTTAATTCCATCTTGTGTCAATATGTGTCCAACAAATTTCAGTTGCTTTTTATTGAATATCAATTTCAGTAAGTTGAATTTGAATGTTTTTATTTTTGCTCTCTCCAATAATGCGATAAAGTGTCAATCATGGTCAGCTTCAGCTTCCTCGTAGGTATTTCCACAACCATAAACAAGTGGATCATCCGCTATTGGTGCAACACCATTGCGGTCTTCTACTGCTGCAATGATACGTATTTGACATTCCCCAGGGCCACTGTTGATACCAAATGGAAAGCCGAGCCAGCAGTAGCACCCATATGTTGTGTGCATGGTGGTCATTTTGGACGACTTTTCATCTAGTGGTATATGAAAAAATCCATCTTTTACATCGATTACTGAAAAACATTTAGCATTTCTAAGTTTATGTAAATGTTCATTCAGTGTCGGCATCTGATATACTGGGCGTTCAATAGCAGTATTTATAGTCTGACTAGGGTCTATGCATACTCGAAATATATTTGGAGTTTCCCTGCAGAGGATGTTCGAGCACCATGGTGTCGGTTTGGTTACTTTTTCTAAAACCCCTTCTTCATATCGGGCAATGGCAGCTTTCTCCTTTTCACGCTTGCTTAGTTGGACCAGATGTATGGGCATTTGTACAGGTACGACATTTTCTTTGACTTTAAACGATATCGGTGATTGGAGGCAACCAACGCCAGTAAAACTGTCCTTATAATGTTCAACTAGTGCCTCCTTGGTGAGAAGTTTTGATAAATCTATTGATGATTTCTTTGCGTCTGTTGTATTCTGTTTGTTTTTGGCTTTTCGACTGTCTGACTGATTTGTCTGTTGAATAGAGAATACATTGTCAGCGTTAATTTTGATTATTCCCATATTTACACAATCCTTTCCAGAAAGGAGAGCTGATTTTCCTGCCATGATATTCGATGGTAGAACTTGAAACACAAGGGTTTGGTATTTCTTATGTTTCTCACATAGTAGGTTGACTTGTCCGACAGGTCTGGTAGGTGGTGCATCACTAAACGGATGTAGTAAAAAATGGGATTTTTGTAATTTGATGTTTGGGAATTCACGTTGAATAATATCTTGAGAAATTGTTTCATGTCTAAGCAGAGTCAATTTGGAACTTGAGATTTTTAAAATTTGAACCAGTATATGAGCAAGGTAGGTTAGCAAAATATTTATTACCTGCTGGGGTGTCCTTTTTAGTATGATTTAAAGCATAAGTGGTGCTGTAATATAACGGTTGTTCATCTGTATAAAATATTGGCTGTTCATTATTGCTCATAACTTGTGCTGTATCATTGTGCTGGGGATGAATCATTTGTGCTTGGTGGTTGTTGTTTGGCTTGGAAAGGAATGAAAAATTACCTCTCGGTTGGCTTGCTTTGTTTGGTGATGTTTGTTCCATACATACACGTGCAAAGTGGTCATAGCCACCACATTTTGAGCAGGTTCGTCCATTGGCTGGGTAGTCTGTCCATCTGTGCGGGCCTCTGGTATCTCCACACCAGTGGCAAGTGTGTGGTTCTCGTTTAAGTTCCATATCTTTATGTTTCTTTCGTGTCTGTTTGGATTTTCCTGCACCAGTCTAGTGAACGGTTTCTTCGGTTCCTTTAGATGTATCACTGATGAGTTTATTAGCTATTTTGGCTGATTCCATTGATTTAGCCTCAGCAACAACGTCAGCTAAAGTTTTTGGGGGTACCGTCCGGTTTAAGACGAGTTTTAAGTAGTTCAGTTCCTATAGTACTGTCACACAGACCAAATACAAATTTGTCTCGACACATTATGTCTGTAATTTGTCCATATTCACAAAGACTTCCGGCTTCTCGGATTCGAACTTCCCAGTCTTGTATTGTCTCATTTGTGTTTTGAGATGTATGCCACAATTTAAATCTATCAGTCATTAATGTTGACCCTGAAGTACCAGTATAGTGTGTTCGAAGTTTGTTCATCCATATCCAAAGCTTCTTCTTATCGTTCGGTGAGATAGAAGGTTTAATAGTATATCTAATTACTTGTAGAGCCTCATCAGGTAGTGCTGATCGTAAGGCTGAAATCTCCAGAAGAGGCTTTTTGAAATGTTCCTCTTTTTCTGTGTCTGGATCCTTTTCCAAATCCCTGTAATCTGATTGTATACAGTAATCGTGAAATCGTAACTCAAAGTTTTTAAAATTTCTTATATGTTCCCAGATAGTTTAAGTTCTGGTCTCTTGTGAGAATTCATTGTAAAATTACAGGAGTAATAACGAATAATAGTATATATAATCACTTCTGACACCAAGTTACAAGTCAAAGGAAGTGCGAAAACAGAAAAAACGCAGATGCCATTTTGATTAGCAAATGAAATTATAACGTGTTACCGAAATGACGTGACCGGTGATAATATAAACATGACATAACAAAGATGGCGGGCGAAGTAGCGTACGCAACATATGGAGGATGGGCACGGAAAACCACCAAAATTATCACCAAGATGATCCAGACATTTGTTGCCTGTGAACAATTCTGCATGTTTGCTGGCCACGGGCCATTAGCAAATATGACCTTTGGCAAATAATACACCAGCACCATAGGGATGAATAGATTCTGAGGAAATAGAGGTGACTGGGGCAAACCTTGAGGTATTCTGCATCTAACATCAAAAGCCAGTCCCTTGTAATGTTTTCAGACCAAGGGCAACTATAAGCACAAGACAACTTTTGTTCAGTTAGGCTATCACTATCTATTTGATATTTAAAAGCATATTTATATATGTCATTAAACAATTACATTGTTCTGTTTCAGCACAACTGATGCTGAAAGCAGGTCATACTGGTAAGCTGAAAGCAAAAACTGAACGCAACATAAACAAGTGACACACTTGTTACATCGCTGACACAGGACCCTAAAAAAGTGGAAGCAAGGAAAGCCAAGGAACATGTGGCAAAGAGCCCTTGATGCAGATGTTAGGCTGCAAGGTTTTTATGAAGGTAGCTGGATAAAGAAGCGGAGGTCAGAAGATTCTGGAAGAGTGCTGTTGATGAACTGAGCACCAGGGGGAGCAATAGGCCTTAGTAAGTAAGTAAGGAAGGAAGGAAGGAAGGAAGGAAGGTAAATTCTGCAGATGGTTGGTATTTTGCCCTACCAAAAGCACCTAGAATATAACAATGGACAAAAGAACCAGATGCCCACCTAAATGTTCAAAAGGTTAATTTCCTATACATACAAAGCACAGGATTTGAGGAGGGAGGGGGGCAACAACCAAATATACAAACACTGATAAATCAAAATAATTTCAAAAAAACTATAGTGGGTAAGTAGAAGATCAAGAAAATTGTTTCAGTGATTCTATACAAGTATATATTCAAAATTATATTGTGATTAATGAATGGATCAAAAATGCCTAAATTACTTGATAAAAAATCTATTACACAAACTCTGTGTACTTCACTTACCTAGAAAATCAACCACTTCATAGTGACCAAATCTGAGTGCTAAGTCTCTTGGTGTATCACCATCAGTTGCTCTTGGGTTTACGGATGCATGAAATGTCAAAAGGACTTTTATACATGTTAAATGGCCTCGCGAAGCAGCTTCATGAAGGGGTACCCATCCAAACATAGGATATCTCACTTGAACATCAGCATTTCCTTCCTCAATAAGAATTTTCATTGTTGATGCATGACCACCAATGCAAGCCATCTTTAAATACAATGTAAAACAATTAATGAAAATTATGAACAAAGCAAAATTAATGAAAATTGAATTTTATTTGGACCCCTGTTTGTTTCTACCAACATGGCTTATAGGGGCTGAAAATATCAGGGAAATGCCTCATGACACTCAAGTGTCATGAGGCATATCCCTGATATTGCTTTGTTACTAGTTTTTGTTTTTGACCAACACATAGATAAAGTAAATAGGAACAAGAGCTAGTAAGTTCATTTGACAAGCCGTATAACAATTCCTACCTGGGTTGGGTAGGGCAATAGAAATAGCTAAAACATGAAAGACTAAAGCATGTGACAAGATGTAATCAAAATAAGTACAAACAAAGGCCCGGGCAAAATATGGAATAAATAAGTAAATAAGTCACTTTAAGTGGGGAGAAAAAGGACATTAAAATACTTCTGCAAAAGAAATACATCCCTTATTAAGAGATCATCTTTATTATTTGGATAACATTGGTGAGCATTAAAAGTTACCATAAAAATTACTGATGAAGTCATCTCTTTAACATTATGCATGCAATGTCGAGATAACTTCCATCCAATGGCCCCTAGATGCAGCCAGAGGAAAGGCTTCTGTACAGTCCTGGACCAAAACTCTGGTGATAGTTGGGCAAGTTACTGCACCCACTAAGTTCCAGGCCAGGCTTATAGTAGGGTTATTTAATCTGTAAAGTGTTCTACAACAAATCCCTCATAAAACTTCAGAAAAAATCAACATAAAAATCCTCACCATAAACAATGGTCAACACAAGGGTGGTGGTTGCACCACATAGTTAAAAAACATGAAAATAGGTTTAAAACTTGTTTTAATTACTTCTGTTATACAACCCAAGTCAACAAACAATAATACAACTACAGCATTAATATTTAAGTTTGTTGATGACATTGTCTACACTACTAAAGAAATACCAAATTAAGTTTCAAATTAACTAATTGCAAGCATAATTTGCCTTTGATAAAAAGACAGTACTCTTTTCTTTTCATTAAACTACTGGTCTACCACTTTTGTCTAAATATTGTGATTTTTGAAGTTTTTTGTTCAACAACAGTCCTATGGAATCACTAGCAAGTTCAATATCTTAGTTGGTGTGACTCCAGATTACATCAAGATTCATTGCATTGAGCCTCCATCCAACTTTTGTAGTGCCAAGATAAAGATTCTTTGCAATGCTGATAAGTTGTTCCAAATTCCTGTACAAACTTATAAGCATTTCCATTCCAGCTTTTATAACAACTGCTGTTTGTTCACATTGAGATTTAAGCAACCCAATTTTTTTTTTAAATCATCTTTAAATCATGAAACCAGGAAAATTAACTTAACATAAGTAAAATTCCATAGAGCCATTTAGTGTATCCTGGGCAGCCAAAACTTTCATATGTTTATTGATTACATACAAATCAGTATTGCACATGTTTTATGATAAACTAATGGAGGAAGTTACACCCTTCCCCCCCCCCCTTTTTTTTCTAATAAGCTGTTAAGGGTCTGCCACTGACTGTAAAAAGCTGACTTAAGAAGCAATGTAATGATGGTTAGATTGTATGTAATACAACAAGAAGTACCTGAAAAAGTATATTTTGATCTTTGTTATAAGAAAAAAAACCTGAAAATTATTTTTCTGTCAACATGGTCTTGCTCACATAAAAAAAACCATAACAAAAACAGAAAGAATTACAGCACACATTAAAAATGACCAATTAACAGGATGGTAAAATAGTCACATTCAAAACTTCAACTTTGCAAGACTGAAAATGGAATAATCTGATTAACAATAAGTGTGCATGAAATAGTGTGTGGTTATGTCTAAGTGCTTAAAAATAACCAAAAAAGTATATGCATGGAAATGTGGCAGTGGAATAGTAGCAGTGACAATGAAATAAAGTACTGTGTAGGAAATGATGACAAGCTTCAGACTCTGTAGTCTGAATGTGGGAAGTTTGAGAGGTAGATCTGGTGAAGTAGCAGAGTTTCTGGAGCGAAGACACATTGATTTGTGCTGCATCCAAGAAACACGATGGAGAGGGAAATCTGTAAGAATGATAGAAGGGGAAAAGGCAACATACAAGCTGTTTTGGATTGATAATGGAAAAGGCACAGGTGGTGTAGGTATCTTTGTTGCAGAGAAATGGATAGACAAGGTGATTGATGTCAAACCCATAAATGATCAAATTATGCTGATTAAACTGATGATAGGTGAGACAATCTTCACAGCAATATCAGTGTATGCACCACAATGTGGCTTAAGTGAAGAAGTCAAGGATGAATTCTATGACAGTCTCATTGCAGTCACTGGTAAGCTGGCAGAGAAAGAAATTGTTGCTATTGCAGGTGATCTAAATGGCCATGTTGGAAGAACAGCATCTGGATTTGAGGGAGTCCATGGAGGAAATGGACATGGTGACCGAAATAAGGAGGGTGAAAGAATTCTAGAGTTTGGACTTGCCATGGACATGTTGGTGGCGAATACTATTTTTAAGAAAAGGAATAGCCATCTGGTAACCTATGAGTCTGGGACAGCTATGACTCAAGTGGACTACATTTTGGTAAAGACAAAAGACAGGAAGTATTTGCAAGATGTAAAAGTGATACCTGGTGAAGAATTTGTGACCCAGCATAAGCCAGTAATTTGTGACTTCAGGATTAAGAAAGTACATAAAGTGAAAAGAAAGTATATCCCAAGGAGAAAGGTGTGGAGACTAAATGATGGGCAAGTAAAGCAGTAAACCGAATATGATGATGATGTAGAAGGGAGGCAAGGTAAATATAGCATAATTCAGGGATGTAATAAGAAACAACTGTATTGATCTATTACATATTCCAAGAATCAAAAGAAACCAAATGAGATCATGTATGTTTTTAAAACTGTAATGCTGTCTTTTTTCATTTGTATATTTATTTCACATGGGTACTATGTTTTTGGTCAGCTAAAGAGTTGAACTGTAGGTTAAATAGGAAAATAATAGGCTAATTTATGAAATATTTTGGTTATTATTATTCTATGATGATGGAGTTTGGAAATAGTACCCTATATGCAGAGGGTAAACTCCCACCTTACACCTGGAGAGATGAAGTTTGAAAACCATGAGACATTCATCTACAGTTACAGCACTAAACACTGTATTGCTGTTAAGATTAGCACCCCTATAAAAAATCCAGCATTGAACCACTTACAATGTGACATCACATCATTAATTGTTTTAGAAAATAAACCAATTAGAATGAGTGGTAAGATTACGGTAGTGTCTCCATCTGACCAATACCCTACAATCACAACACATCAAAATACATTATCTTGAATAGCCTTACTTATTTTTGGTGTTGTAATAGGTTAAAAAATGCTGTGTATCAAGGATGTAATCTATCAACTAGCAAAAAAAGGCTCAAAAATGACTCAAAATTTGGATAAAAAAGGAAATAGATGACCACACTTAAGTGTGGAAAGTGTCTGAGCTAGCCAGCGCATCAGTGCAAATCTATTTTGAACACCAGTTGTTAAGAAGTAGAAGTGTAGCATACTTTCAATTGGTAAATAATTTGGGTTGTAACCACATGAAAATATTTAATGGCATTCTCAGATTTCTTTAATAAAAAATCTCAGTAAAAAGCCAACTTTTTGTATTGTTCTTACCAGTTCAAAGTTGACATGTTTGTTGTTGCTTTTAAGTAAATTCTGTATGTTGATAGAAATTCCCAAATCATGATGTTTTTTTCACCACTGTCCTTTAACATCCTAATTCACTTATGATTCACATCTTAACATGTCATCTATAGTGTTAACAGTAAATTTTCCAATCATGATGGATTTTCTCACCTCTACTACATTGTCTACTCTACACATCTGGGCACATTTAATTAAAAATTCCCAAAATCTAGTGGATTTTTTAACGCCTTAATGTGAATAATGTGTGATCATCACTAATCCAATTTGAATGAAATCAATAGTGGTAATGTAAGGAATGTACCACCATCACTGGCAAATGTGAATAATGTTAAACAAAATGGTAGCAATGGTAGCAATCTCTGCATTTATAATCATTATTCATGAATTTGGATAGATGGAATGGTGGTATTGAATGAAATGCATCATTAATAATGGTAAACATGGGGAGACAGAATTGTAGTACTATAAGTACTCTATCATTAGCTTTAGTTTATGTCAAGTAGGTTAAACAACATACACTTAAACAACATACTGAATTAAATAATACATTCAGAGAAATTTATGCTATGCATCAGAATATAATTGCTTAGTTATATAACTCAATGGATTCAGTGCTAATCAGGTTGGCCCAGACACTGGCAATGGTGATGATGTTTCTGCTTCACAAGCAATGCTGACGACTTGTCTCACTGAAAGTTAAGGGGCCAAAGATGGTTGAACAGTGTAATAGTTATTCTGGAAAGTCTGCTGCTGTCTGCCTGGGTAACCAATCAAGAAACTGGGTGATAACTTCTCATTTATTCTGACAGACCATGACAGGGTACTGCTGAAGTACACAAGATTGTCTACCACTGTCAACTTCTGTTCATTGCATGTTGTAATGGTATGCATAACAGGTTGCTGGTTTTGGTTGATATATCTATCATCTATTTTGGGCTTCTTTTAAGACTGTAGTCACTGTAAGCTTCAGAGAAATGGTTCATCCTTTCCTTCATATTATATTATGTCCAATCATTTAATGCACAACCATTTACAAAAGAAAGCCACAGGCTATGTTTTCTTGGGCTTGATGTTGGTTTGCATTTACTGCAACTCTCATTTGTCAACCCAGTATCACATAAGATGTCACCATGAGGAAAAGCATTTGGCTGCATTGCAAAAAAAAATATGCTGAAGCAGAGTTGGGGCCAGAGCAAAGCCTTGTTTCATGTCATTGGTTACAGAAAATGGATGTACCTTCACCTTGCACATTCACCTACTATCATTCCTTGCCTGTGTGTATCAGCTTCCCTGGACAAACAGACTTTAACATGATTTTCAAAACATACCTCTGTAGATAATAGTGTTCTGTTTCTGACACTGTTTTTCAAACTGGCACAAATCAAAATAATGCCCACTGTACTCCAACACTTAGTTTGTTGCCTTTTTTTATTCCTCTTCTATTTGTAATTTTGAGTTTGTATTTGAGTTGAACAATCATGCATCTTTGTACCCTTGTTCAATTTTCTTTTTAACACTAAAAAAGGTGATAAACCTGATGTGGAGCCATAGCTGGTCTTGATTGTACTTTAAAACTTCTTTATTCCATCAGCAAATAATCAAATTTTGACTGCTTTCTGACTCATCCACACATCTTGTATGCTGTACACTTCTGATGTTATTGAACGAGGTCTTCTTAGAAGAAGATGGGTCATTGAGACAGTCTTCCTAGATATGGTGCTTCTCTTCTAGCAGTGATAGGATGCCAGGCTTTTGGTCCACAAACCAGTCTTGGTGCTTGCACATGGTGATCCCACCACATTTGAGGCTACAGCATAGACAATGTCTTGATAGATAGTTCACTCTGATTTCACACCCAGAGTATTAAAGTCCTGGGGTTAAGAGACTGGCCTTAGTTCCTTAACCAGAGACTGTTTGTGCTGGTCAATTAAGCTTACAGATGTTTAATCATCTTTGTGCCTTGCCCTGTGGTTAACTGGTGGGGTGTACTCTGAAAATGAGGTTGAGGGTCAGCTAGTAAAATTTGGTCAAACACTCTGCATCACAACTGGTTATTGTAACTCTGGCATTTTACCTATCCCTATGTCTGACAAAAAATTAGTCCACCAGATGCCAGTGCTTTAGACAGGGATGGATCCAAAGTGTCTTACTGTAGTAAAGAAGCCAGAAGATGAAGGTAAAAATAAGCAGCCCATGTAGAGAGCAAGTTCTTGGCAGAGATTAAAGAGGTTTATATAGCCAGTCTGGTTCTGCATCTGGTTGATCTGCTACTGTAATATCTACCAAAGTTCAAACAATTTTGTGTGCTAATATAAATAAACATGTCTTGTAAAACATGACCCTTGTACAAAAAATTAGCTTTACCATGTAGAGAAAAAGAATATTAAGTAAGATAAGCTTCACACAAAATATCAAAATAATGAATTCTTTAAAAAATTGCTAAAAATCAACTTTAAAACTTAAATACATTTGAATTAAATTTAAGTCAAAGCAATAAATAGTCTTTTATTTTCAAACATCAGAAACTTTAAACCATGAAAATCATTTAAAATAAAACATACCTTGCCTGTAAAACAAAATTAGTTTAAAGACAGAAAAATCTGACCAACCCCTATATAGTTAAGTCATTTTTTTTGTATCTTTTGGCTTTTAGTTTTCTTTAGCAGTCCATCTTTTTGGTAACTTACACAAATGCTTTTTACTCCCTTTGGCACTTGAAAACCCCAATGCAGCAAGACTCATTAAAATCATTCAAGTCTGCCTGTGACTGTTGTTTGAAAGGCTAGACTTCATGGAATCAATCAGTTATAGAAACCTCTCAATTCATCAGCATGTTGTTTTTTCTTAAAAGTAATAATTCAAGTATGATTTAACTAATTAGATTATCAGTCTGCCTGTGCATTTGTTGCAATATTAAATGGTTGAAACTTCTTTATCTGTTCAATCTGATCTTATTTAATCATCATTTCATTTCATAAAAATTAGATCCCAAATGTTAGAAAAACTTTTCTATTAGCCAAACTGAGTAATTCTACTGCAAATTTCACTATTTCAAGCCTTGTTTCCAACAAATATTGAAACAAAGCAATGTAAACAACATTTGTAAGGGCTTTTATAATTCATATTTGATCATCTGGATTAAAAAAGGGGCTTCAAAAATTGCAATTTCTTTAGTCTTGTTCAATAGTGAGGTTGTTCAGTTCTTTTACTTTGTACCTGCAGTAAAAAGCACTTGAAAAAACTACATTTCTTATATTTTCAAAACATTTAGGATGCTTTCAACAGTATATTACCACAGTAAACTTAAATCATCTGATTTGAGTAAGCACCCCACTTAAAGCCTGCCAATGACTTTGAAACTCTAACTTTTTGCACTGCACTTTAAATTCATACTGCCTTGTGAAGATTGTACTTCCCAATCATATTTAGAAGCAATACCTTCGAAACCATGTGTCCACTCTATTCATTAGATAATGTAACAATTTCATGGATTTGGAACTTACACAGCCATATTGCATGGGTTCCCTTTCATAACTGGTTAGGTGATAAGTATACCAACCATTTGGTATACTTAAGACATATACATACTTTTATAACAAACATACATGGGTATACATGTTACAAAAATGTGTATATTATGATACTTGGATCCCAAATTTTGACAAATAAAAAATAGATAATACTCTCTTCTTTTTGATATAAGAAACTCTTTGTCTGCAGTATCACATCCACTGATCAACAAAGAAAAATCAAATGTTTCAGATAAACTGCCAATGAACAATTCAGAGAGGGTTATTAATTTAAAGAAATAAAACAATGTAGACGAATAATTTTTTTAATGTGTTTTAAGACTTAGCATGACCAAGGAACTAAATATTTGAACATTTACATTCGAAATTTCAGTTTCAAAAGTAAAGAAATGTAGTGAGTAATTGATGTGGCAAAGATTGACTACAAAGTGGGGAAAATAATACTGCATAGCTTTTTCTTTTCTATCCAAATTCACTAACTGAATGGTGACATTTATGTTCAAACTTTATCTGAAAAAAAAAATACTGCGCATAACATGACTTCATTCAAAGCCGATGGTTCAGAGCAGTTTTGTTATTGAAGTCATTAAAAAGTAGTTGCAATGTAAGCTTTAATTATTCATTTATATCATACCATTAATCATTACCAGAATATAAATATTAAATCAAGTCAAATAAAAGGGAAAAGCTCAACATCACACTTGGGTTTTAACAAAACACACAGCAGAACATTTCTTAATTCTTATTACTCTTCAATCAACTTCCAAGCCCTTAATCCCCCGTTCAAACTTGTTCCTTCTCAGCATTTTTTGGCCATAATAAAATCAACATTAAGTTATAGCATAATTTGGAATGTTTATTATAATTCTATCTACAACAAATGTACCAATACAAATTCAAACAATCGGGGGAAGTAAAAATCCTTTGGAGCGAAACCCCACAAAGACATAATGCCATCATCCTAACCTGTAACGATGTCATGTCGTGGCTTTCCAGGGCTTTAACATTTGCACCATGTTTTAGGAGAAGCGAAACTGCTTCATTAAATCCCTTGCTACTTGCAATATGGAGTGGTGTTAATCCATGACTATCCCGGCCATTAATAACTTTGAGACCCTGTGGGTCTTTTAAAAACTTCTGTGCGCGAGAGATGTCCTTGTCGCGACAAGCCTTGTGCAAAGCTGTATCGACCCCGAATTTCAGTATGTGCAAAGGTGGTAACCCTCCAGGGCAATGCGAAGTCAATTTACATGGTAATCCATCAGCATTGATCTTATAATGAGAAATAAGTGTGTCGATCCCTTGAAACACAGGTCCCTTATCAATGGAAAAGCGGTTGTCATAGTGGCAATGCACCTGGAAATGTAAAACTTGATCGTTGGCAATCATCGACAACACATAATCCTCCGGTAAGCGACTACAGTCACGTACAAGAAACGCGCCATCTCGATACGGTAAGCGTTGAGCATATTGCCACAAAGTTAGGCCGGCAGCTTTTCGAGGCACAGTCCCATGGAACCAATTTAAGTTAGTATCGTTAGCTAACATCGTCCCAAGAAATGCCTTTCGTTTTCCTTGTTACACATACGTCAAAGTCTTTAAAACTTTTAAAACGGTGTGAACAGTAACTACTTCCGTTAGTTTTGAGTTGCTCGTATACTGACTAAAAAGCTTAAGCGATATTTGAATCTACTTGGTTTACGATTCGGTATATTCATCCCTATAATTACCAAATATTGGAAGGAAGTTCATGTTTCGGATATCTTGGCCTCACATGAGTACAATTATTACAAGTAATTAAGAAACTAGGTTGATTTATGTTTCTCTTACGGCAGTATACCAATGTGCTCTCCTATAAAAACTTCACATGGTCAAGTTATCAGCAACACTTTGTCGCAAATCCTTTCTGGCTACCCAACGGAAGGAAATCACAGAAAATATGTTTCCACACTGACTCACTTCTTTCTTCCTTCGCGTTTCAATTCTGTTGTTGTCGCGAAAGCTTGCTTTGGGAGGTTTTGTCCTCTTTTTAAAAATGAGACGACCTCTTCTGTGCCAACGGCGGTATCCTGATCATCTACCAAATATTTCAGGGTGAAAGTTCACTTGCCCCTCGACATCGGATATCTGTTCATACCTTCCAGACCATTACATTTTATTGTAATCCTCAAAATAAAACACACACACACACACACACACACACACACACACACACACACACACACACACCAGTTAAGGTATATAGTACTATTAAATGGATATGCAAAGCAACCAAATTCGAATTAATGGCTACACAAGAACACAGATGTCTAGCTCAGTACCTTAACCACTTGACTACAGGGACCTTGTGATAAAAAAAGTGAGTGCTTAAAATACAGATAGAATGTGATACAATATATTACCATTATCACTTGTATACATGATTCATTTAAGCTTAAAATTTCTGATACACTTCATTATACGCAAGAAGAAAGCTTTGCTTCCAACGTAACCAATGTGGTCTACAATTATACTACACGCATGCTGTATTTAAGGTTAAACAATGAACAGAATATACTCATATTTTGTATCTTGCCTTGCCTAAGTGCCGTCTCCGATCCAGAGGTTGGCGACTCTGGTCCTCTGCCTCTGCCGGTCCGGCGTCTCGCGTCTCAGCTCCACTTGCGTTAGCTGTGCTGTGTTGGCCACCCTGTCCGTCCACCTATGTCTATGTCGTCCACAAGCCCTCTTCCCAGGAATCTTTCCGTCAAGGATGACGCTTTACATACCCGTATGCCGTACTATGTGACTGAAGTATGGTAGCTGTCGTTTTGTAATGTCTTTTAGTAGGGACCTTAAAGTTCCAACCATGTCCAATACCTCAGCATTTCTTTTCATTTCTGTTCAGCTCACTCTCAGCAGTCGTCGTTAACACCACATTTCGAATGCTTGTAATCTTCTTTTTATCGCAAATGTTACAGCGCAGCGAGGGATAGATTTCGCAACACGTCAGAGTTTCTCAAAAACGGAAGCAAAAAGGTAAATTCAAGGTGTGAAACTTTATGATGCTAAACTGTTCTTTCTTTTTTTTTCGTTATTTTTGAATGTCACCTGTCTCACTGGAAAATTTGCTTGGTAAGGTTGGTCCTTGCACAAAGAAAAACCAAACAAATATTGTTCCATTGTGTCTGTTCATTTGTCATCAGATCTGAAATTCGATTGGTTTGCTTTTTACTTTGCCTTCGGAGAAGAGTTGTAAATAGTGTTTTTTGTAAGCAGGGTGTTTTAAAACAGTGCTCTACGGAAACAAATTCGAGTGGCTGGTAAATGAAACAGTTTCGAAACTACTCCCTACAGAAGCCTATTCGGGAAAGCTAGGAGAGAAGAACCCACCAGTGAATACACTCTTAATAAACTATCCACAGAAAGAGAATTGGTAATAAATGTGAAAAGGTGCAGACTTTGTTACTTCATTCATATAGTGCGAGCTGATAATCCATGCATCCACATGCTCTACAGACATCTAGCAACAAATCATTGGAGAAGAAGGCTGAAGGGGTGTTGAATCAAATACAATGGTGATTGTCCTTAATTTTCCCCGTCAATTTGTAATTTAGTTGAAAAAGAGCTAGAAAGTTAAAGCTATATTTCACTCCTGGCTGTTTCAAGGGGCACTACCAGACACTTCAGTTTGATTTTCTTTAATATTCGGGAGGCCGCGATCTTCATACGGCGTTCAATTGTCAAATATGCGAAGAATCTCCAGACCAAAGACGGACTTCTCATTCGAGAGTGTAGACTCGAGGTAGTACTGACTCTATAGAAACTCAGAAAAAACAGTTATCTCCCAAAAATACTCTCTTCTTAGCTTCCAGTAATGTCAGCGGTCTTCGTTCAAACTTTTCTTTTGTGAAAGTTTTCTTTCATGCTGACTCCTCTCATGTTCTGGCATTTTGTGAGACAAGCCTTTATGACAATATTAGTAATGTGGATCTTTGTGGTAACGGCTATTTGCATTTCTTTGGATTATACTCAACAATTCATCTTCACTGTCTTGCTATCTACTCTTGACAAGATCTTCCAGCTGTTAGAATACAATAACTTGAATCTATAGATAAGCCTTTCCATGTACTTTAAGTTGTCTTTTCCTCAGGTCGCTTGTTACCTACTTTTTTGTATTGATCTTTCCTTTCTGATTCTTCTACAATTATTGAGACATTAGTAGACTCTATTGATAGGGATCCAGAGAACTGTTGCACTGCTAACATATTTGTCTCTGGTAACTTCAATTTTCATCACACAAAATGTTTGGGTCATTCTAATAAGTTCACTTAAGACTAACCTATATGGAGAAGTTTTTTGCAAATTCGGTCTACCTCATGATCTTATACAGGTAATTGATTTTCCCAACAAGAATTCCTGCTTTGTAATCAGGAGAACCTTCTCTTTCTATCTCATTTTCACTTCTGTTACAGAGCATTGTACAGTTCCATCTTTACCTCCTTTTTATGCTTTGATCATGTTGTTATCACTGGGGAGATAAAGGCATCCCTTTCGAATCTTGTTAACAAACCTTTTCGTCATAAGACTTGTAGATGTAAGCCAGGCTGACTAGAATGATCTTTGTCAATTTCTTGGTAATATTCCATGAGATTCAGTCTGCAGCAAACCAGTTTCTGATGCTGCAAGTGAATTTACCAAATGAATTCAGGTTTGTGTTGAAACAATTGTACGTAGTGGTAATTAAATAGTCAACCCTCGTTTTTCTGCTTGATTCAATGCTTATTTTTGGTGGTTATTTTTACAGTTGCTCATTGCAACCATTTCTTCTTTCAGTTTCAACATGATGAAACTCTTCACTCGCACTAGCACTTCAGTGTGCAGCACACTTTTCCTTTAACGTATGATTTATCTGATAAAAGGATTTAATAATATAATTGTATCATATAATATAATTTGTCTTTTTTTGTATTACAACTAAAAACGTACCCACCGCAAACGTGGAGCAAATAACTTATTCATGAGATCTTGCTTTTATTGACAACACAGTTTCACTTCCACTTTTCTTTTGTTTACATGACACGTTAGTGGGATACTGATGTCGAGATTCTACCTTCTTCATCCGCATGATTAATCAAGCATATTCACAAGCAGTACCGACAGAGTTTAAGGGATAAGATAGAGTATCGGCAAATGTAAAATTAATTCCAAGCCGTCATCTGAGGGCAAGACACTGACTGCAAAAGTTCGATAAGCTCAAAAGCGATCAAACAACAGGAATACAGGTAAACAGCGCATCTAGAAAGAAATTCCCTGAAAAGACTTTTAAGTCCAAAGAGAACCTGATAAAAATCGCAGAGTTAATGATGACTCCAAATACTAGTACTATTGTAGTGGTGAAAAAGGACTACATGACCATCTAATAGAAACACAGAACCTGCATAGACCGACTCAGAGCGGTATATGTGCTCCAAGTTACCCCTGGTCAGTTTAATATGTTTCCAACTTAGATTCCAGCTCACCCAACCCACACTGAGTACTTTGTAGGGGCGTGAGTTCGAATGTCTCTGAATACGACTTTTTTTCTTGCCTTTCTTTTGCTTTCCTATTCTACGTTCGTTGGTTTATAAAGTGTTTAGTTTGCTGTAGACAATTGGTAAACGAAGTTCTTTTGATTTTCACTTTGGAATTAATGGAACGTCGCATCTCGTCAGGTTAAGAGTGTGAAAATATGTATTTCACAACAAAGATAGCCAATATTGTTGTGGCGAATAACGACTTACATTTTAAGCTAAGAAATCTATTTCCACACTTTAGGAAGCGAGGAGAATGCGAAAATAATAATGCAGGAGAGGATTTTTGAACTACAGAAAAAAATTAAATGGATACTTAAAAGCTGTTCTAAATTGGACTCAAAGCTGTTAGTACGGTGAGTACATGAGCATCTGATCTAAAAACCTAGCTACAATAGCTACCTTCTTAACTGAATTTTTTTCCAATCCAGTCTTCCGGTTGATTCTTTTATCTGTCTTCAAAGTCCTTCTTGTTGGAATTCTTACTTGAATATGCGTTAAAAAGCCTGAGCCTCCCATAGGACTTCCTTTCCAAGCAAGAAAAATCTAATCACCAAAAAGAAAGAAAACAAAAAAGAGTTGTGAAAGAATGTTAAAAAAATCAAAGTTCTGGTGTCATTAAAAGCTTAGAAACACCTTTACTTATCATAGCATATCAAAATTTTTTTTTCAGATAGTGCTCCAAATCAAACAAGACCCAAGTTCAACTAGTTATCTTCTCAATGGGATTGGGACCACAACCTTTCAAATACACAAGTTCCGGAATCGACAGCAACTTGGTAAAAGAGCTACAAAATCTGTTAAGAAACTTTTTAAAAAGGCTAGATGTTTAGTGATGTATAATTCTTTTTGTATAACCTGTTGACTACTCTCATAGAGAGTTGATACGGCAGCAGGATTTCTGTGCATGTTTCAGCTCCATTATGGTGACTGTCTACTTTTGATGCTTATCACAAGTTACAAGCGCCTTTTAACTTTTCCTTATTTCAGATGTCTTAAATATATGTTACCTTGAACTTGCATCATTGTACTGAAAATGACCATTTTTATGAGAAAGATAAAAAAGAAGCATAATCAGCTGTTAAGATAAGAAAAACTGTATTGATATTAATGATACAGTTTCTATATGAAATGAATGAAGATTTTGGTAAAAAATGATCCACAAAAATCTGATCAGCATAAACGTAAAAACTGTGACCACTATTTTAAGTAAGTCAGGTCAGAGTGATACTGAAGACCAGAGAAGCACCACTTGAAACGAAGCTCTGCGTAAATGATTAGCTTCCTAAATTTTAAACATCTTATCATTGTATGTTGACTGACAAAAAGGAACTTTAGGCAAAACTCTAATGGCTGCCACCTTGAATATCAGCCATCTCCCGATCACAACCATCAACATTCAGTCCCTAACCCTTTCTTTTATCATCAACTGAATGACGAACCTTCGAAAAGTGGCCACCTCCTAATAAAGTTTAACGGGCACCTGGATGAGTCTCAAATAAAACATTAAACGACTTTCCCCTCCAAAAGCGGTCACACAAATGAGTTTATTTGAAATACTTTCCTGAAATGGCTGAAATACGATTGATTTGTTTTATGTGTGTAAAATTAGCAGCACAGATAAAATTAACATGCTCTATGAGCACTTGGACCATCTTGTCGTCCAAACCTAATTTACAACTAATTTTCTCGAACTCTGACCAAATTCTTGAAATTCAGCTAACCGAAAACGTTCTTCAAATAGAAATTTTCTGAACAAAACACAAAGGAATTTGGTGATTGGGTAAAATGGATTTTAAAAAATTTAAGCTTTTTTTATAAGGTTTGCTAAAATTTTCATCTCTAAATTTGAAAAACCTGTCATTTGCAGAAATAAGTGCTTGCGAAATACGATTTGTTTTTCCCACGAAAATAAATACTAGCCAAAATATAAAAATACCCATTTGAGGTATTCAAAGTGGACTCCTATCCCAGACACTCCCTTTTTAAGACAAGAAAACAAGCATTTTCAATGATTTCTTATAACATTTATGACAAAAATTGACACATTAAAAACGACGTTGGGCAATAGAAACATGGTTTCTGTATGCCCTTTCATTTTCTTAGTTTAAAAATATCCATTATGGAGGATTTTCTGTCTGTTTTTCAATAGCAACTCGTGCAAATACAGGGTTCATCTTAAGGCTGTATACACAAAATTTGGCCGCATCTAATTCCATACAGCAGTATCTCACTTTTTGGTAAAGCAGAAAGTGACAGTTTGTCATTTTGAAAACCTTTATGATTCCCCGTCACAAGGATATGGGCGCAAATTTGTGTTTTTTTGGCAAAACTTCTATTTTTATGATGGAAAATTTGCCTTTGTGTTTGTATGGATATCATGATACATAGTTCACAAACGGCAGAATTAAGCGAGTCTGCAAAGTCGTAATGTGTTTAGTTTACCTAGCATATTTCCATCAGCTATCATCAGAACCTTGGCATTCTTGTAGTAATGGGTTTCATATGGCCCACTTTGATTGTGAAAGTTTACGAAGCATCGAAGTTACTCACCTTTTCCAACTATTATGAAGTTACGTTTCCCATTGAAAACACTAATGAAAAAAGGGCTGTCAATCGTTGCTTGGCCAGTTATCCACCCTTACAACAATTTTGATTAAGTGTTTTGTGGAGAGTGGTCTTCAGAAAAAGCCAGTTTTCTCCCATTAAAATTGTCGCTTAATTTGAATCCCCACACAAATTTTGTTAAACGTTTGCTCTAGCTCCCCACCACTTTATTAATGACATCGCCAGTCTTGCTCACCACAGAAATGCAACCAAATTTGTGCCTTGACTCTCATTCAGTCAACATTCGAAACTCCTTAACATTGAGCTGTTTAGCAATTTCTATCCCTTGTTCTTGAGTCATTAATCCACCGACAGAGACATTTTCCCTTCTTATTACATAAAAGCATTCCAAAAATCTCCTGTTTATGTTATCATAAGTCGCTGGTTGCCACATAGCTTTTTTCTGTGCCTTTATTAGAAAGACGTCTCAAATAAAGTGCGTAAAATGCAGTTCGCTGCTAATTTTCCTGCTTCAAAATGGCCAGATATTCTGCGGTTTGACATCGAGTGATTTTTTTCTACAAACGTGATTAGATCAATTCTTCCCATGGGATTAAACACTAGCAGAGGCATGTTGTTTTTGCTCAGTACATACCCAAATGATTTCAGAAAATGCAACGACAAGCTCAAAATTTAAGATTTTTCTATCTAATATTTTCCAGCAAATATTTTGTACACATCAGGCAAGGTGATCAAATGAAGTGGTTTCAGTTGGTTGTTTTCTAATTAAGTCTATTTTCTCCCAACGTACAGTTATCAACTGCAGGTTATTCTGGTCTAATTTTTTTCCAGGCCTTTTATTCATCAATCAAAATTAATTAGAAATGCATGTACAGGATTTTTTCGACTTTGCATCTGACCTTGGTGACTACAGCAGGTATCAATCTCTATGTAATCCATTTCATGGCTTTGTGTTGTGTTCAGGAACCGGATAACGCGCAGGATGAAGAAACTGTGGAGATGTAAAAAGAGCCAATTTTAAATGTTTTTATGCACCTTCCCAGGTACTTTAACAGATTTGTGTTTCGTTACTTGAACAATCAATGAAGTAGACTTGCATAAAACAATGGAAAGATAATATATAGAGAAAAGGGCTTTGGAATGGAAATGCCCTGTATTTATATCTTTCGAGGAAATTCCTTCAGCATGAATCGTTGAAAATCCAATAACAAACCCATAGATGAGGCATGTAAAGAGGAAGGGGAAAAAGCGAGTTAAAATAGTACATTTATAACTTCAAATCTTAAAAAGAGAAAATTGAATAGGAAATTTGTTTTCCATTGAAGGCAAACCTTTATATCTGTTTACACACTAAAATTTTAGTCACTTCAGATTTTGAACAGATATATTTGTTTCTACGCATGCGAAGTATGAGCGACTGGCCATTGTGATAGCAATTCTTCAGCACAGGCTAATGTCCGCAAGACTGACACTATCATGTCATCCAAACAACATAAGGTAGCATTGGCTTTGTGTGTGTGTCAGTGGCCGCTGGTCAGTCTTGGCCGCTATTGGAGGTTGAATTGTATCTTTAAATATCACTAGTGTTATAACTGAGGAAAACTAGGGTGATTAAAAGGAATGAAGTAATAGCTGATGTAAGTATTTCCACGATGAATAGGAAAGCCTCGCAGAAAAATATATTAAAACATTTTTCTGGCTCCAAAAATTGTCATAATATTATAGAAATGATTGTACAGTTTAAAGTATAAACAATGCCCTTAGGATCTAAATTTACACTAAAGAAAAAGGTAGATCACAACTATGTCACCGGGTGTCTTTTGATCCTTGCTGCAGAAAGTAATGCAACAGGACATTCCAGTCACTATGGCCTTGGTCAAGTCGGTACCAAAATAACAAACGATAATATATGTATTATACAGACTGCACATACCACAGGAAAAAGGGATTGATCAAAAAGAGGAAGGAAAAAATGCAACAACATTTAATGGATGGAACTTAACAACAAAAAAGGAGAAGTTATGTTAGACATCATTTATAGAGAAAGTAAGTAAAAATAGTAATGATGGTGGAGTTGAGAGATACTGTCATATTAGTGGATGTAGCTTAACTTGCCGGAGTTCGGTCTTCGTCTCTACTCAAAGACAATCCACAGTACTGATTGATCTTCATTCTTATCATTTCTTCACGTTTTCTAATCCAGTTAGTTTTCTTTCCTACACCTCGTCTATTTTCTTCTGCTTTACGCTAAAGTATTGTTTTCTATAGCCTGTCATGTCTCTTCACGTGACCTTAGTACCCATATCTTACCCTTTTTATTGGTGTTCAGCATACCATAGGTCGAGTTTGTAACAGGTCAAACTCTAAGTTGAAGTAAAGAAGGCTTAATGCAGCTGGTTGTGAAATAAGGCGGATTTCCCTTTGTTCTCTATGATGATAATGATGATAAAATATAGTGCATATTCGTAAAGTTTTAACCATTTTAAGAAATAACGGCCTTCACAACAGAAAGAGACTAGAATAATTTCCTTTCATTAAAAGATGCCACATGAATAAAACGGCATAAAGTAGTTATGTGGTCACGTAGAGGACAGGGTTTAGCTAGTAGTACAAAGTAGTATTAACGAAACAGCCGAAATGCTGTCCTTTCTTCCAAGAAAGAATGCGTTTTTCTTCTACAGGCTTATGCCAAAAACGAAGTGAAGAGAGATACGTACCAACAAAACCGTACTAATGAAGTTCCAAATATAAATAAAACAGATAATTCATGTGTAACCAGTTTGGGTTAGTAAGCTGCAATGGCTCGTCTATCTCCTACGATCCGCTTATAACCTGACAAAAACCGCACTGCCTTGTTGATGCGTTGATGTTCTAGAGAAATTTTGCATTCAAGACATGAAAATTTTATCTCAAGTATGGTATTGGAGGCAACAAAATATATTACCCAATAAATGTCTTTGAAATTTATTTGAAATAAAAAGACATTTCTTTTCTGAACCCCAACATTCCCCAGCACACTTTCCAAAACGTGTAACAGATATAGACTTCCCCATCAGTTATTGTTACGAATATAGGATTAAATTAGAAGTTTTAGCGTAAGTGGTAAGAAGCAAAAACTCTCCCTTTGTTATCTTTTTCCCTATCAATTTTGAAGACGAGTTAGTTTGGAATAGATTTTAATAAAAATAATCTGCACATTTCCCAGATGAAAAAAATGGCTTACAAGGCAGTGAATTATTTAGTTTTCCTCCTACAAAAATGTTGTATTTTGAAATAATCAGAAGAAAGTTTTGCATCTTCGAAATTGATGTTGATCTCCCATTATTTTAAACCGTCTTTATTTTACTGTGTCAAAATACAAAAAAGATCGATACCTGAGACAAGGGATTAAATTTATTTGAAAAATTCAGCTGCCACAAAATAAATGTTATTTTGTCACGATGTTGTATCGAAATTGAGACTATACTTATTTTGGGTATCAGGAAATCCGGTCATTATCAAAATTGAGAATCAAGATTTGAAGGTGTGATAAAACTGAACGCGACAGGTTAATTTCATTTTTGAAATTATCGCATGACAAGGGCTGACCCTGTTCTTTCTCAACGCATTTACGAATTTTGATAATGGAGTACGGAATTTACAAAATCTTAAACAAGACAACAGGCCTGCTAATTTAATTTTAGAATCTGTACATACACACGCACACACGCATACACACACACAAATCTACAATGCCAAGCTCATGTTTGTCAGTATCACTTTAACATACCCCAAGTTGGCTTTACCCATTGTAATTCTCGGTCGCTTTTCATCATAACTTCTACTATCTTTATTAAATAAACTTTCCTAGATATCTGAACAACCCCTCCATTTCATCCACAACAGTCTGTGAATATAGTGAGAATAAGTAAAAACACCCATACGTAAATGTTAGGTAATCTTTTTATGATTAAATGGGAATGGTTTCAAAGCGCTTTCTCAGACATTTGTTTCTTCCACAACTGCTAATCAAGTGTACACACACACACACACACACACACACACACACACATATATATATATATATATATATATATATATAATCAGATGTACGAGTAAGAAAAACTCTAACTTTACAGTACTCAGAGTTTCACGTCTTTCAAAATCTTCAGCTGTATACAAATTATCACTTAAAAAAATTTTCTACAGAGATGTTATACAAATAATTGTGTAACCTGATCTTTTGAAAAGCAACTATTGATAACAAAAGAATCATTAAGCGTGCAACTACAAAACAGGAAATGGGTAGTAGAAAATCATTATCTATTGTTTGTCTTTTGATTTGAATAAATAAATAAATAAATATATATGTATATATATGTATATATGTATATAAATATGTGTGTGTATGTGTGTATGTGTGTGATTAAAGAAAAAATTGAAGTGAAGACTTAGATCAAGCAAGCAAGGACAATTTTTTACATTTTAGGGAGAAAATAATATCACAAAGTTGAATATTCAATATAATATTCACATTTTTCCATCAATATTAGTGTTATGTAAAACTACAACGATAAGGTCATGTTGAATTTTAGCTCCAATGATAAATTGAAAATAAAAAATAATGTCATAAGATATAGAGCTTTGATGTTAATTAACGTAAGTTCTGATTTGTGCACAGTGCTTCTTCGATTTTCTGGCTGACTTGGAACAAGACTTTTTTGGAAACGAAACAGTTAATTTATTATTTCTGATTCCAAGTTCAGCTCTGCTATTATCTCCATCACTGGTGAATTGGAATTAAAAATGTACACAAAACAAATTTCATCCATGATAACATACATTTTCCACAATAATGTAAAAAGCACTAAAAGGTTGAAATATTCTTCTTGTTTCCTTTGTCATGCTAACTAAAAAATACTCATCTGTCTTTTTTTTCCGAGTATATCTAAAGTCTAAGAAAGACGGGGTATACATTACGACAATAGCCCTTGATATAAACCCTTCACTGTGGTTGCATTAGGTCAGGTGAATAGCAAAACTAGCAATGGTATGTTTTTTACCAATCTTCACGCCACAAAAGAAAACGAACATGAACTCGTACAATTTGAACGAGAAAAATTACTGAAAAAAGAAATGAAAAGAACAAATAGTATTGTAATATGTTGTTTCAACGTTAATTTGAGAATCTGTATAAAGGTCCCCATAAAATATAATATTGTTTTCTAGCCTATAAAATAAAACATAATACTAAGTTTAAGTTCAGTTCAACAAAAGAGTTTTCAAACAGTTCAAAGAGCAAGACAGTGCTTGCTCAAGCAATCCAAACAACACTGTTCATTCAAGTCCAAACACAACAACAAAAGTCCACAAGATAATATACATTAAGTATCAAAGAATTTCTTTTTTCTAAGGCCATAAATTGTATTTCCGTCTCAATTCTCAATCGTTAGCGGTAATCAGAAAAGAGGCTACTTTAACAGGTTGTTCTACACAAGCATTTGGTCAGCCATCCATCTTCGCTAGTAAGCAATAGTACATCATATTCTACTTTGAAGATCCTATTTACAGAAACAGTGACATGGTAAGCTCTCTAGCTCATCAATTAGATTTCATTATCTAATTTGAATTATCGATAATCACTATTTAAACGACAATAGTTAGCTCAAGGTGGATAACAATGACCTTATCTTACCTCATTTTATCTCAATCAAAGGATGAGGAACAAAAGTATAGTTTTGCTTCCTGTGATGTTGTTTATCATCTTATTTACCGGTGTCCATTGTAATTCCTCTTTCAGTAGGATACCAGAGAATTGAAAAGAGAGACAATGATACACCCTTTCATTCACCCTGATCAAAATGACCACTTTTAACAATTTATTCTTTAATAAAAACGGATGAATTGAATTTAGTAAATGGTATGGAGAAAATTTATTCTGCAACTTCACTTTCGTTTCCAACATTGTATATACACGTAACTTTTCATGTGACCAATCCTGTCATACAGTCGTGTGACATCCTTTTATAACTGCAGAAACGATTATGAAGCTGCAGACTGAGAATCACTGCGACAGCGTTGGTGATGTAATAGTACGTGCAGTGGACTGGAAATAGACATTCCAGGACTTTCTAAAACGGAATTCAAGATGAACTCTTGAGTTGTACACATTGAATTGAAGATAAAGCTTGGCTTGTGTTGAAATCTTTTGGCATTTTCTTTCTCCTTTTCTATATGTTTTACAAACCGAACATAATATATGACCCTTGTAGGTGTATCCATGTTAATAAGTGTTGCATTATGGCATAAATTAAAACTGGAAATAGTAAAAGCTATTAAAATCTGTTGTTATATGTTTCAAAAATGTAGTTAAGCTTACTCTGTTTTTGACATCAAAGCTATGTATCGTTATGGTACTCTAAGGAAATTTTTACTAAAAATTAGCAGCAAACGATTGTTGTGATCATATATATAAGCTATCAAAGAGTGAAAAAGAGATCGTTAATATTTGCCAGGGAAGCACACCACCAAAATTTTTATCCAGGAGACCATAGGAAAAGATAAAAAAATAAAAATTTTACGTTGAGAACAAAGGTCAAGTACCAAACTGTAAATAACTTCTCTTCTTTCCTTATTGTAGTTTACGTTCTTTTTTTCATTATTCCTCATTTTTTTGTCTGTGATTACACTGCTCTACAAATTAAAAAAAAAATTTTGCCACTTGAACGGCAGATACATTTTCTGGGTAATTTTGATACGCTGATTCCGAATCTGCGTGTAAAAAGCAATTCTACCGTTTAGTTTTTATTTTGTGGTGATGTAGCTTTTTTCGTGAGGTAAGCTAATATCGTGTATGGTCATGTGATCATGGTTTCCGATCCACTAGCTTGAGGACTGTCATGTATCTATGAAAACTGCTTTCAGCATAAAATATTAACTATCTTTTCGAAAACAAATGAATCTTTCCTCAAAATTATATTTTAAACTCAAGAAAAGACATATTCAACTGTTATGAAGGCATAAATATGGAAAGTACTCTAGTCGCCTTTGTGTACAACACATCAATAGAACTAAAAGAATCGATCATAAAATAGAATTTCAAAACTCATTGTCACTAAGCATTTAATAGTTCCAATAAGAGAACTTCAATGAACAGTCAGAGTTCATAAAACGTGCAGGACTTTCGGTGATGAGCACTTGTTGTCTCCCTTTGCAGAAGCCAGCAATAGTCTCCCAGCATCGCAGGGTTCTAGCGACATTGATAGCGGTGCTCAGTGGTTGCAATGGTGTGATGGAAATGCTCCCCGTGTTCATCACTGAGTGAACCAAGGTTTTCTGGGAAGGAGTCCAGATGAGAGTGGTCCGATGAAAACCCAAGCCTTCAACTTTGCTTCACTGACCTTAGTAAACTTCTCCTGAAGGAATTTAAAACCTGAGCTTTATTTATCCATGGCCTTCACAAACTGCTTGATAAGCCCTAGTTTGATATGCAATGGAGGAAGGAGGATATTTTCAGGCTTTACAAGTGGGAGAAATTTCACATTCTCCTTTCCGTGCTGAAATTTCTTGCATTTTGGGCAGCTTTTTCATTGTTCATAGTCAGCACGGCTGTTCCACAAACACAAAAAACAGCTATGTTTAGTATAGCCGCTCTGTAGACCAAGTAACAGCCCAATGTCCTTGAAGTCTCCACAAATAGCCCATTCATGTTCAGTATACTTGATGAGGCCTAATACTTTTTGCATTGTATGATATGTTTCTGTTAAGCCAAGAGCATGTACAATGGGTATGCTTGGATTTTTATTTCCATTGTGCTGTGGAACTGCTTTTAGGCTAACTACCGAGGAATCTATGAATAGTCTCCGTTTACTGTTGGTATATCTAATGTTCATAGCACTCATTACACCAGCAACATCGGTACAGTGACATATAGAGTCTGTCATTGTAAAAAACTATGCCATTTCTACATTTTGTGTACGGAATGCTGTTATTTTTGTGGATGAGTGAAGCATATTCCATTCCTTCAACCTGGAAGCTAAGATTTCCGAGCGCTGCTTTGACAGCATTTAATCCCTTGCGAGGTCATTAAGTTCAGGCTGTGTGATAAGGTGCACATCAGAGCTTGAACCTGAAAGCTCTGCTTCGTGATCTGAAGCTATTGGCGAGTCACCAACTCCACTGGATGATTGTGATTCTTCTTTCAGCCGTGAGGTACTGGGCACTGGTAGATCATCATCATTGTGTGGTACTGGTTGAAAAGCTGACCTGAAACAAAATGAGAATCGACTGCTATGATGTGCACATTCTCCAAATGTTAAAAAGGAATTTACAAAGACTGTAATTTTTAAACAAAGATTGTAATTTTGAAATGAAAGGAACCTAAGCTTATATATAGGCTTATCCAGAAAATTTTCTATTAAAATCACACAAAATTGTTGTAGACTGACGACAACATATTTGGTGACACCCCTCGCATTACCAACTCCACGATTGAAATTCGTCAAACAAAAATAGCAGTCAGAAATGTGATCTGTTGGTTCACGCCAAATCATGTGAGTCGCAAACTTCATCTTCTTTCGATGTCCACTCTTCCAGTGATGTAATCCAATGGAACAAGTAATACAACAATATTGTGGAGCTGATGTTTTATCCAGGTCAGGATTAGAATCGAAATAACTTTCGTATCCTCTAATTAAAGAATTTCTAAATTTCTTGTGTCGAGACACTGCAGTATATTTTCCACAAATATTACAGAAGTTATCTGGGTGATTCTTACAAGCACGACGTGACTTGGAAGACATCATGAATTCTCGTACAGCAAAGTGATAGCAAAGTGCTATCAAGTAGGCAGATTAGGCGACTTTTGTAAGTGTGATGATCCCTAGCACCTTTGTATTTGATGGAGAACAAAGGAAACTCTGGGGAAATCAGGTAGTAAATAAACATCATTATTAATAAAATCGTTACATCATTTGTCAACGTCAGGCTGCCTATGTAAACATTTCCGGTTGAAATTCAAAAAGTGTAAACATGATCCATCGACGCGAATCTTTGTGGATTAGGCTACACGTTCTATCGTATTGTGAAACAGACTATTACTGTGGTTCTGTAAAAATATCACTCAATACAGAATACGTCAATAGACCAGAAAATATGAGTGACAACCCAGATCCTTTGTGGCTTGGCCTACACGTAATTCTTTTAACTTCATTGGATATTTAATGAAAAATAATGGAGGAAATCACTGAATGAATCAACTTGCTATTTACATATTTGAGAGATGCATTCAGACTGTGCAAAGATATAAAAAGATTAGAAGATTTAACAAATACATCACCCAGCATGATTGCCTAAAATTATGCAAATTTCTATCTAAAAAAACCTTCAAAGCTCTGTGAAAAAAATCCATACAGCAGAATACATTTTTATTGTCATATTCGTAATCAGCACCCACGAATTGACTAAAATATACTAATTTGATTGCATTTTGAGTGCAAAACAGTGTTATCTGGCCATTCAAGTTGATCTGTGCTGCCTTTTACGCAAAAAAGTGTATTTATTGGATACAAAATCCCCGATATCCAGGAAAGTCATGAAATACAAGAATTTGAAAAGAACTGTAAATCGACAAATGTCATTTCATTTTCCTTGTATACAAACACTCCTACTACTAAATGTCAGCAGATTAATAAAAAGGAAAAGTCAATAAAAGTTTGGCATTAGATTAAAAACTATTTGATCATATAAATTATAACCTAGTGCTCATAACAAAAGGAGCAACTGGCTACAAAAATCTCACTGTTTCCTCGTTCAATTATATTTCTAAAACAAATAAGGATTTACAATCCCCGTGATACAATGACGTCTTAAATAAGCCCTTATTGATTTGAATATAGATATCACTAAAGAAAATATGTTCAAAATGCTTCTGACCAAAGAAATTCAAAGTTATTTTCAAGGGGATCAAAACCTATATCAAAGCTATTTGTAACAAATTTTCAAGACCTATTCAAAACACAGAGAAATCCTTACTTCTATATTACACTGCATTGAATTCTGTGGGAGCCAAGGACTAGCTCTGAGAGCTCGCAGAAATTATCGCCCTCCTATTGATGAAAGTAAATTGTTGGGAAATGTCAAAGGTCTGCTGGCCTTGACTAGCAAGACAGACAGTGTGTTGTCTGAACATTTCAAAAACTGTGCACTGAATGCAATGTATATAATAATAACTGCATAAATAGATTTACTGGACTGCATTTGGGAGTACATGCAGGCTGAAATCATAAAGGAGATTAAATCTCAAAAGGCAGGACCTTACTTTAAGATCATGGCTGATAAAGTAAGAGACGCTTCCAATTGGCAACAACATGGAATAGGTCTGCAATAACTAAGAGATGGAAAACCAGTGGAGAAACTGTTCACCTATGCCCAGTGTGAGAGGATTCGCGGTGATACCATTGCTTAACAAATCATTCATAAAATCACCTAGCCACGACTTGATTCACAGATGGAGCGGGTAGCATGGCAGGTGCACAGAAAGGATTTGACTAGAGGTTATAAAAACCCTGATTAAATCCTAAAACTCATTATTACCACTTTGCTCCACATGACTCGAATTTGACTTTATACAATGCTTGTAATGTCCCCAAAATAAGAAACATGATTGGAACAATGCAGACCCTTGGTGTATTCTTCATCTATTCAACAAAGGAGCAGAGGCGGCTTAAACCATGTGTTACATCATGTATTACCAACGGTATCAAAATATTTAAAAACCAAAATTAACCCCCTGTGTTAGACAAGCTGGGTTTAATGTCACACAGCTAATAAAGACCTAAATGAGCTTTATACAGCAGTTATGATTATTCTACATACAATTATGGTCAATAAAGGAAAAGAATGAGGGGTAAAGCAGTGACGTGGGCAGGTGAGCTGAACTCAGAGCTTGCAAGCTCTTCATTCACCACAACATTTTAATGATCAAGATTTATATTTAATGTTCACAAAGCCAGTAACAAAGTTGCTTTAAGGATCTGAAATGGATCTACTTACTAGTTAACAGAAAATTTCCCTAGTCAAAGTGGAATCGCAACAGATCAGATCAAAATTTGATAATGAGTATAAATCTGTCTTCATACATTGAAAAAATGGCAGAAGAAGCAGGTATTGAAATTACTACATCTTCTCAGTGAAAAAAAACATACATTAAGGGGCAATATCTCAGAAATCAACCCTGAAGAACACTTTAAAAGAAATATATTCATTCTCTTTCTACATAATGTCCTAAGAGAACTGATTGGTCGTTTTGGGATGTTACCAAGGCTTCTGTGAATACAATACTACTTTTACCAAAGTTCTTGAAGAAACTGCAGGATGATGATCTAGAGGAATTAATAAATAGCTTCAAAATATTCTACCAGCCTCCTCATCTAATGTTGAGCTGAAAATATGGAAAAGACTATGAGAAAATCAAGAGAGCAAAGCAGATAGTCTTAGCAGCATAGTCAACTATCCTTAATGTAACAGTGTAATGTTTCCTGACTTAACCACAGTATCCTGCATTTTGCTTGTAACTGTAACAATCCCAACAGTTGAACGTTTCAACTCACACTTAAATTAATAAAACCTGTTTATTGTAATTGCATGGGAAAAGACAGATTAATTGCTTTGGTATTATTATACACACACACAGACATTCTTCTTGACTATGACAACTTGATTGATATGTGTGGATTTGTAAATCCCAGACGGATGCTTTTTCTGAATCCATGCCACTAAATTGTCAAACACGTAAAAGTATTTGTACTGTTTAGTGACAAAATATTTTTTTTGCAATGGCACCACGTCTCAGTACGTTTTAAGTGTATTTTCTTATCACAAAAATATTTAGATAGAAGTAGTCTTTATATTATTTCTTAGTTTACTTGGGCAAAAGTACTCTTCAATAGTTGCTTACATATATACGATTGTCTGTAATTATTTTCTCCACCACAAATAAGTAGAGAAAAAATCTTGCTCTTTTGCCAGAATTAGAATAAATGTGTTTTAATACATTCAGTTGCTCTTTAAAAATGTGTCTACATGTAACATCTATGCATCATTCAGAGAAAAACGTAAATTTGTTATATTCATAATAAAAAATATACTTCAAGTACAAATATTAATTCCTATGAATTCTTTCAATTTTTTAAGTTTTAATGACGAGAGATCAATAAATCATGAAATAGTCATGCTTGATTCTTCAGTGCAAAATTATGTCATTCATCATGATCACTGGTATATAGGAAAAACCCATTCGACAACCCCTTTTCCAAAACCTCTGGATCCACCCCCATCATCGGAAGTACAGTAAAAAACAACTCATCCAAAGAATCTTCCAACTGGATGCTGAGTCTTTACCCTCACTTCGTTTACCAACTCGAGAGCCAAACTGAGTGGCAATGGACCTTGAAAATTAGTCAGTACGTAACAGTAACACTGTAGTAGAATGCAGTAGATAGAATGCAGCTTAATTCAGCAACAACTCTCTGGTCTATCAACAGCTGCTTGAAAGATTCGATGCTTGCTGGATCGGCGTCATCCATCATTTCCACAACAGTACTATTCCCAAGTAAAGACTCTGCGTAGTTGTTTCCGAGGGAAATCCAGGTGCTCCATCGAATAATGACAGGTTGTAGTAGAAGGGGCTGTGTTGAGTCTTGTTCTTTTTACACTTGTATTTGTTCAGGAGCCTTGCGAATATCTTCTTTAAATTAGCTTTCAGCTTGTCCACAAAAACAAAATGTTTTCTTTCTGCTCTGGGCACACTGTTGATACCATATGCATCATATGTCACTTGTATCAGCTTCGGAAATAGCCCTTTCAAAACATCAGAATATTCTTTCTCAATGTAGGCAACTGCACCCGAAACAGACTTGACTCGGTCATAGAAAACTTTTTCTGCCCTAGCAGTTGTAGAGCCCAAGTTATCGGTGGGGAGATTGTAGAGTGGTTTGTGCTCTCTTGGAATGTTGGGTATAAAAGGTAAGCCTTGGTTAGTTGATCGTTGAATAGGCCAACAATGATATTCGCGACATAGCGATTGCACGACTCTGTGGCTTCTTCGATGCTTATCCAGATATAGCCGCTTTGTAATAACTCGTAGGTGTTTGAGTTTATCCATATATACGCGTTCCACGTAGTTTCTGCAAAGTGTTGACTCACCTGTTTCGTGTAGCTTGAAAAAGTGGATTGTTCAACTTGATAAGTGGAATATTTGGTGTCGCCAGCATCTTGCACAGATCTTCATTGAAGGAACTTCCTATGTTTTGAGTGTGCTGAGATAGAAAGGCCTGGGCAGGAATAGAATCTGTGCTGCTAGCTTTCTTGGTACGGCTCTCGTGTTTGGCACAAGTTAGGTATTGGGTCACATCACTTCCTTGGTTGCAACTGACTGAATGCAAATGTCGTGTTTTGCATGCTGTGCAAAACACGACATCTCCGTTTGCCCGCAAAAGGGAAGATACTCCTGCATAATTTCGTGCATTAGCTATTGAAGATGGTTTATATTTAGGTATTGCCTTGGCTTGCCTAGGTGTCGTCCCCGGTCCGGAGGTTGGCGACCAAAGATCTCTAGCCCTTGCAGTCCTGAGCCTTTCGCCGTAGTTTTTCCTGGTTGAGACCGGCCACTCTTGAGGTTGTCGGTCCACTTTAGTCGCTGGCGACCATTAGATCGTTTTCCTGGAATACGGCCGTCAAGAATGTCGTGTTGGAGGCTGCTGTGCCTTACAATGTACCCGAAGTATCTTAATTGTCTCTTCATGATGCTTTCCATTAGGCATTTCTCCGTTCCCATCTTCTACAGCACTTCGTTATTTGACTTTTTCATTTTCCAGCTGATTCGTAAGATGCGTCGAAAGTACCACATTTCGAATGCAACAATCTTTTTCTCTAATGCCGATATGAGAGTCCACATTTCACAGCAATAGAGAAATGTGGACCATAAGTACGCCTTTGTGAGCCTTAGTCGAAGATTGAGGCTGATCTTGCGGCATGTTAGTACTTTTTTGAAGGAGTTGAAGCTAGATTTTGCCATACCTATTCTGAAGTTGATTTCTTGTTCACATCTGCCATTGCTTGTAACAGTGTGCCCGAATAACTTGAACGATTCTATTTGCGATAGTTTCTTGCCATTTACAGTTATCTCACTCTTCACTGGATTTGATGATTTATGAACTGTCATTATCTTTGTCTTTTCTTCGTTAATTTCCGGTCCAATTTCCCTGCTTTTCCTATCAACCTCAGTTATAATTGACTGGAGTGAAGCTTCTGAGCTTGCTATGATGGTGGTGTCGTCGGCATACTGATCGAATTTGACATTCTTCCCTCCCACACTAAAACCTTCCAGTGGTTGAATACTTCTTGTAATCTTTTCAGCATAAAGATTGTACAATGTTGATGACATGACACACCCTTGACGTACTCCTCTCTCGATTGGCACATAGTTACTGCAATTGTTGCCTTCTTTTACGGCCGCCTCTTGATTCCAGTATAGGTTGATAATTACTTTCAAATTTTTTCCATCTATGTTCAATTCTCTTAAATCTTGCACAAGTTGATTATGTCTGATCCGGTCAAAGGCTTTCCTGTAATCAATGAAGCACACGAAGACAACATTCTGCATTTCAATCGCTCTTTCAAGAAGATTTCTGACGCGAGATATGGCTTCTCTCGTTCCCTTCCCTTTTTTAAAACCAAACTAGTCTTCTGCTAGTTCATTATCTACTTTCTGCTTGATGAGATTGTTTATTATTGCTAGAAATACCTTCGTTACTTGACTCATAATGCTTATAGTTCGGAACTCGGTGCAGTTTGTAGCTCTAGGCTTCTTTGGGAGTATAATAAAGATGAATTGATTCAGTTCCTTAGGTATGTAACCAGTGTCATAGATCAAATTGCATAGTAATGTTAGCTCCTTTAAGCCTGTTTCTCCCATATACTTCAGGAGTTCAGCACAAATGTTGTCCTTCCTGTAGCCTTTCCAAACCGGAGTCTGCTATAAGCAAACTCCGTTTGGTCCTTTGGTCCACTTGTGTGCAATCTATTACCTCTGGCTTTTCAGCTGATCTGTCTTCATCAGAGTAGAGATCTGATATGTACTCCTGTCATCGCTTTTTAACTTCATCAGGACTGAACAGCACCCTGCCATCCTTATCTTTGATGCAGAAACCAGCTTTCATATTTTTATTGTTTGCTGGTTCCTTGACCTTTCTGTGTGCTTTTCTGCTGTTGTGTCTCTTATCAGATTCTTCAATTTCTTCACATCTTTTCTCTATCCATAACTCTTTAGCCTTCGCGCATTCTTCTTTCACTTATCATCTAGCAGACGTCACCGAGCATTGCGCAACTCCAATTTCCTTGGTATCGCTTTTCAAATGATACAATACCCTGGTGAAAGCATTCGCCGTGCTCATCGCTGTAGGCGCCGCAGTTATCAGGAAACCGCTCTGGGTGTGAATGCATAAAATGAACCTTTACTGACATGTTGCATCCAAGCTCCTGATAAGCCCTCAGCATATCACTTACTAGTTCCTTATGGTTTGCTGACCACTGGTTTCCTAGAAAATTGTTCGCCACAGCCCTGAAAGAACACCATGCATCTCTTTCCTTCGCACAGAGTAGCTTTAGAAAAGCATCATCTTGCAGAAGTTGTGTTATTTCAGGACCAACAAATATGCCATATTGAAGCTTAGCATTAGAGATGTTCTGAAATTTGTTTTTGATGTACTCAAATCCAGGTTCATCTTTATCCATTGCCTTCACAAAGTTCTTCATTGAGCCAAGCTTGACATGAAGAGGTGGTATTAACCCTTTTTGTGGCTCATTGATAACATTTCTCTCACCAGATGTTAGTTTTCTCAGTGGTCAGTCTGCCTTTCTGCAATGTACATGAATGTAATGAACGACATCTACTATCCCACTCACAGGGAAAACAACAGTACTTTGTAGAGCCAAGTCGCATTCCCATCAATAAAGCGATAACCAAGTCTCCACAAATCATACCCTGATGTTCATAATACTTTACAAACAATAACAAGTTCTTGAAGCTGGAGTATGTTTCCTTTGTTTCGGCTGAATGTTCTAGAGGAATAAAAGGTAACAAATTTCCATTATGCTAAAGGACAGCGTTTAGACTGGTCTTTGATGAATCGATGAATAATCTCCACTGCTGAGGTAAATAATCGATTTGGAGGGGTGTCATCAGATCAGTCACATTTAACAAACTGAAAATGACCCACTCTCTCCAAAGTACTCTTGCAATGCCTGGTGTCTGCTGCGAAAGGTGGTTATTTTAACATCAGGTCTGAGAAGTCTCCACTGCTGTAGTCTAGAACTTAAAAGCTCTGCCTTTTGCTTTGGTAGGTCCAAATCACGGACAAGATCATTTAGCTCTGCTTAACTTATAACATGCGGTTTTGAGGAGTCTGTAGCTTTCGAGGGGACCGATATTTCACTAGAGCCAGAAGATTGGCTGCTAACAAGTTCATCCTCGGTGAGATCCGAGCACTCATTAGCTATCTTGAAACTGCTTAATCTATCTATTGCTGCATAATCTGGAGGGGAACTACATTCGTTTGTTATTTAATGACCTCTTGCTTCGTCAAGCAACAGCCAACTACACATGATTTCTGACAAGAAAACGCCTTGCTACTGGGCAGCAGCTTTCAATTGTCCACATCCTCGCATTTCAATTGGCATTTGGGTATTACGACTAACATAATGGAAACGGTTAACAAAGAAAAACTTATGTTATCACCCTGAGCTGAAGCTGAGTCATCTGGTAGCAAGGCAAGAAACTTCACTTAAAATGACAAACTCAAATAAGGAGTGTGTTTTAAAGTTGCTAAATTTAGGTTGTTGCTTGTCAAATTAAAACTAGAAAAATGGGTTTGTATGTAAAGAATACTCATCAAAGTTTTCTGGTCATCTAGGAACAGGACGCTCATCACTGTAAGGTACTGGTCGAATAGCCGATGCTAGAGATGGATATTCTAGTTGGGCTTTCTTTTCTTGCGTAATGCCCTTTGTGACATCCGGAAGTACAGAAGTAGCAGTCATCAACATGATTTTTCGGTTCTGTCCAAATCATAGGCACTGGAAAACCCATACATTGTCTCTTTCCGTTGACCCACAAACGTAGTTTTGTAGCACATGTGTTGCAACACATTTGTGGTGCCCATATCCTTCCTTTGTCACCAACTTTACATCCAAAGTATAAATAATAAGCTCTACAAATAAATGGTGTTGGCGAACGCTTTTGAGCTGAAAGTGCTAACTGACCACAAATGTAGCAGAAGTTGTCTGGCTTCTTTCGACATTCCCGCGGCATGATAGTGCCTTGATATAATTACAGAACTGACTCCTTTCTGTTTCAGAGCGACTTTAAGCGTGAGGCAATGTTTATTTAGTTGGTTACATGGAGTTATTATCGCAACAAAAGCCGAAAATGAGTCTAAAATCGCATCTTTTGTCAAGGTGAGCATAGAAACAGACCTCTGTTAAGGTTTTTTTGTTTTCTGACAACTACTTTGAAGTAATACTTTCTTCTAAGTTAGATAACACAATCTTCTGAACTTTCTTTTCTTTTTTTTTATTGAAAAATGCATTTTTTTCCAAAAAAATTAAAAATTCTGAAAAAATGGGAGTCAATAAAAAAAATTTAATATTTTTTCTGGAATCAGCGCCGAAAAATAACTCAGAAAAAGTGTTTCTCATTCAAGATACATTTTGGCTGCATACCTGTGTTATTAGTGATGATGGCTGATGACAGCTGAGAATTTTGTTACTTCTGCGGGAGTTTAACTGAAAATAATAATGGAGAATGCGTGAAAAAGCTACTGCTTTATGGCGATGATTGATGACATTGACGAATTTTGTTACTTTTCAGGCAGTTTAAGTGAAAATAAGTGCCAAAAACAAATTAAGTAGTAAAAAGTAAAACTTCTTAAAAATAAGTATTTTTGATAGTAGGACCAAAATAAATGAAAATTAAATGATAGTAAGATGATGTAAAATGACTTTTAATAATTTAAAACACCTTTTCCTGTAGCCAGATTATGAAAAGATTGCTTCAAATATATTCATCTTGATGTTTTAGAACCAGATACCTGATTCAGTTAAGACGAAGAAATATGTTAGAAAGGAGTACTTTGCCTAGTTGCATCTTGCACTACTTATTCGATTGCTTTTAGAAACAGGGTTCAACGGTGCATCCCTGTCTCGCTCTTTCTTTAGAAACACGAACCTTGTTCGCCGTCTTAAATAATGAACTTTGCAAGCTTCTTGTGGAAAATCTTATTGAAGCCTGAAATATTAATATAGGTTTAAAGTAGGGTGGCCAGGCTGAAGATCAAGAAATAGTGTACGGAGAGGATAGGGGGCTCCACCGTGCTTAGAGCGAAAAAATTGAAACCCTAAGACGCAGAAGGTAAATTTCAGCACTGCGTTTTTCCACAAATGCTCATTAATATTCAGGCGTCTTATTTATGCACGTCAAGGCATTCCATTGTGACCAGCAACAACAAAATATCTGAACGAGAATCGACTTTAATCGCTTTCACTACAATGATAAAAATGCGACAATAAGAACAACATGGTACAGTGTTTACGAGTATTTATTGATACTTTTTTACAACGGCCCTGGTACTTTTTATTTCTTTGTGAAAGTCTTTACATGACTCCCCCCTATTCATCGTTACAATTAGTTCGGCTTCCATCAGAGCAATGGAACAGTGGTTACTAATACTAGACCATTTAGTATTGACGTTTCCACAGACACGTTTCTAAAATGCACTTGAAGACGGAGTGCTCATGATGTTTTGCACAATTTTGAGTAAATTTTGGAATGCGTTTTTTGATGTAGCACTTCTGAAAATGTGATTGCAATTTTCAACTAGCTTCGTATTTTCCAATTGTTCTGACGGCTTAACTTCATGTACATACGATGTCAAACTCTTATCGTCGATATTTCTACATCGTTCAATGTTTCTGTCAGTTCTGGTAGTCTGTCGAACTCAAGGTCATAAATGTTTAATGACAAACAGCCAACTTTTGACTCTTTATGTATCACCTGACAAGTCGAAATGACTTTTTAGGTACGGAAATGAGAGAATCAATGGGAGAAAGCATTGGAGACTTGTGCACTCGTCTTCTCGTCCAACTTTGACATATTTTGGTGTGTCGAGTACCCAAAGAATTTTGAACTGCTGCCCATTGTCACTTGCTGCCAAAGACCAGACTTGACCTACCCGACAGCTACTTCCACTTTTCTTAAGAGTAATTCTTTTGTAAACTCTGTTAAGCCTTTCTGAGTGATTTCTCTTTAAGTGTCCGTGGTTGGCTCCCACTGTGACAGCACTCTATCCGTTCCAAGTCTCCGTGAAAGCCGAGTTGCTACGATCGCCTAACATCACCCACCATGACTCGTCGATCCTCGGGTGGAAATTTTTTTCATCCAAATCTGTATTCTGCTTTGGAGAGGTCTGTTCAAAATTTGTTCTGCTTATCTTCTTATCTCTGGGGTAGGCAGAGATCTTTCAATTTTCTAACAATAGTATGGTGATTGTACAAATATGCGTTTACCATTGTGTATGGCTATTTTTACTTTACGCCATTTAATGCTTGCATCGATGTAGCTATTTGTGATATACTTCTATTCACCGTTGATGCTGGTAGGTGTCTCCATCCTTCCATTTCTAAAATTAGCAATAACTTCAAAGCCTGTCCGTCCGCATAAAGTAAACTCTTTTACTGCTTTTCCTTTTCAAAGTTAAAATGTTCTATTTGAATTTCTCTTTCTATTGGTTTGACTTAGTTTTTGCTTCACTTAACACCTACACAGGTACTTTGTACAAGGTACATATCTCATGTGATATTGAGCACTCCCATGTACTCCGACATCTTGCATTAAGGTTCTGCATCGTTTTTCTATTAGTAATTGTTTCGTTCAGTTTTTTTCGTCCTCAGCGGCAGTTTCACGTCAGTCTATGGAGCTCTTCATGTTTTAAAAGTGTACTTCCCAGTTGCAAAACCAATCTTTCCCATTCCTTGTACCACCGGTCGGTTCATAAATTCCTGGACTCCAGGGGTGTTGTCTCCAACTTCAACATTAACATCTCCGGCCATTAACTTCATAACATGCTTTGGGATTTTCTCTGGTGTCCTTTGTAAGATACCAGATATTTTTCGTAGCTTCTTAATATATTTCCTCTCCTGCTGCAGACCAGATTCTAAATGAAAGTTCTTACGAGATGCGAATTAAAGCTGGTCAATAGTGGTCTCTCATTTACGGGTTTCCATGAGAGAAGCGAGCTTGGGCATTTCTTGTTTACTGGTGGTCATATACTTGAACTTTCAATTCAATGTAGGGTGCTAGCCTCAGCTCAACCCTTTTTCCTACCATGCAGCTTGAGACTCCTATCTAAGATAAAGAGTATTACTGTCACCCATATTTAAACATTATTTAAATCTTATATTGTGCAGTTCTGGAGAGATGCATGCACCATATGTTCTGTGGCAGTTAACAATTTACAGGGAGGTCAACCAAGACCAGGTATTTTCGCCAATATTTATTTACCAAAAATATTTTTGAAGGAAAAATCTTTAACCATCTTGTCTATAACATTTTGGTCAATTATGCTGTTGGTCTTTCGTTGTTTTCAAAAAATCGAATTTTCAGTTTGCATAGCGTTTTTTAAGTCAAATTATTTTATCTTCGCGAAATAGTTGTTAAAAATATCGTGGCCAGAAAAGTACATATCTGAGAAAAAAATTGGAAGAGTAAATATTTTTCTGGTGCTCGAGGCATTTTAATAAAGTAGTTTACACCGTATCAACTGAATTAAGGCAAAAATAATGCATGAAATGTCTTGTTCGTTCATATAAGTTAACATGACAAATTTAACCTGACGACCATGCAACGTTTAATCGCATTCCTTAATAAATGGCAGAAATAACGAAAATATGCTAGGGGTTTTCAAAAAATGCTAAATGCAACTAATATTTAAAACTGATATCTTGGGCGCTTTTTGTCCAAACGAAACAGAATAAACAGAGCAATTTAGCAGGTAGGCAATTCCGTCTGGCTTGGGCACGATGGCGGCTGGGGAAATAAGTTACCGGTTATGTACTGAAACTGCAAATGCAATTCATGATTAGGTGATACAATGGACACCAGAAACGGAAAGAAACATGAGATTTCAAGTTATTTTTTGTAGTTGCATGAGTTGATAAAATGAACTGATTGTACAATTACCAATGTACACCACCACTCCTTACTTTCCTAAAAAAACCAAACCTGATATCGGTTCTGTCACAACTTCACAATTTACGAACCTCACTGTGTTAAATAGAATACTACCAGAATATTTTTGATATCTGTAATATGGCGGTTACCAAGTTTCAATAATTAAAACTAAAATGGAATAAAGATGGCAAAATAAAACCTTTTTCACACAAAGAAGTGGCAGGCCAAATTAATGTTAACAGCAGCTGACTAAACGTTCCGTGCAAGATTATGCACAATGCTGTATAACTGTGGCAAATTTAAGAAAGGCGTAATTTTGGTTAACCACTGTTAAAATCTACCCCTTAGGGGGTGGCAACTAGTTTTTATTTGCCACCCTCTTGATATAACCTGGAACAAGGCAAATTATATCGGATTCTTTTCTGTTACAAAGAATATAAAGATGCCCGGGTAAAAGTGCAGTAATGGACAAGTGGTTAATTAAAACGTTACCACGAATAAGGTTTGCGGTTCGAAACCCTGAAAGTACGGCGCCCAATTTGTTTCTCCGTTATTAGTGGCATACTACTGAGTTTGGGTTTTCGAAGATAGAATTGGGTGAGGGGGCAAATCAATGAATTAAAAAAATAGATAAAAAAGTGCCAAAAAAATCAAATAAGAAAAGTAACCTTCTACTAAAACGGCTTTAAAGCCTTGTTTTGTGCAAAGACTAAAAGAAAAAAAAATGTCAATTAAAACTAGGTAAACATATTCAATATAATTTTTTCCTTTGAATTCCAGGCCACCCCGGTTCTATTCTGCTGTGTATTAGTGAAATGTTATCCAGAAGCAGAATCATATTTAAGATTAACCTGTAGTGGCTAGCAAGGTTAAAACAACGACGCCAGCTCACACGGAAATCAATGGACGCGCATAACGTTATAAAAAACTTGACTTGCTCACTTCCCAGCTTTCTTGAAAGGTTCTATTGATGCGACACCATTCTAAGGCAAATTCACGACAAAACAAAAATTTCATACTGATTCACAAAACCAACAGATACAAAAACATCAATACAACCCCAGTATAAAAACGCTTTGGTAAAAAACTCCCCCCATCACCAACAAACGAATGGACCAAAATTATAGTCCATCTATTATAACAGGTGTCGTTACGTATTTCAGTAAACATAAATATCATCGTTATCTATACAGAAAATTCAATTTTAATACTCAAGGTATATAGTAAATCAGAGTTTTTACTCGTTACACATTGAGTTCTATATTTACTATACATTTGACGAATGCCATTTGCTTGCAGGGGAACGAAAGAAGCGTGCGGGGAAAACGGGAACAAAAGGAAGTTATATTCTTTGGGCGACTGTCAGTTACTGGGCGGAAAGGGCTTGTTTTGTACAGCTCCGGCTAAAACAGAGCATACAATTAGTACAGCATAAAAATCTGAAGCTGAAGTTGAGACAAATTAGAAAAGATGGGGTATCTTAGTTCACCGATACGTGAATCAAGCTTACAAAAACAGAAACAAAGCAGTATACTACAGAATTCGAATATGGATCTTAAGGTTAATAATACAAAAAGATTAGACATGAATCGCATTCGTTTTGGTTGAAAGGTTTTTCACTAGCACTAGTCTGGACTGAGAAGCCACAATATGAAACCACAAATAAAGCGATATCTCACGTGAGAAAAAAAGGGGAAAAAAGAAAGAAAAATGCAATTCATTTTCATTGATCTTTCCTCTGCTTTCCACAAGTAAAAAATGTCGCTTGATTTTTATTTTTTCTTTCTGAAACTTGGTCCAGAATGACTGCCATGTAAAAAAGCATCTGACCAAAATGAAAAATATTTTAATGGCGATGTGTGGTAAGAAGCGCTTAACTGAATACAAAATTATAACTAGCAAGTAGACACTTTAAGCTTCATGAATTCAAAACAATAAGGTCTGAAAAATTACCGAGAGAACGTTCAGAACAATACAACTCTAGCTCCGACCACAACCCCCAAAGAAGGTCGTGTACTCCCTCATCTTTACTTTCTTTGTTTCAAATAATATTAAAAAATGGATGAAATTTTTCGACAAACCCTCTTTGCCGGTAAAGACAAAATATTCAAGGTTATTCGGAGCTCTGGGGGCAAAGCATTTTTTTAATGAGAAATCTTTCAAATAAATTCATAGAAAGTTTATGGGAATTTGATTATAATCCTCACTATCAAAACTATCAGTTTCATTGAAAGATTGAAAAGATATAAATGTAACAAAACCTTTCCTCGATATCCCCCGCAAGCTTTTTCTTTGATTTTCATACTCTATACACACCCTCTTCACAACACTCTGGTGTAGTCATTGTAATATTCGGTTTAAGTTTGCACCTCTGAAAATTGCAAATGTGCACGCTACGTATATGACAACAAATAACACCATCTATTTTTATTTACATATTTCACAAGGGCAATCTAAACCTAGTAAACTACAAAAAACATGTATTTAAATATCTAACCACAGATGGGGTAGTTAGATTGTCAGACTTCCGATTACTAAAACTACCAAACGGCACGCAAAACCAGGCTCACAAACTATTCCAACCTCTATATTTTTTATTTATTTATTGAACAGATAAGCATGAAAAAACGTATGGTTACCTTATTTACAGTTGGTAGGTCATCCACCTATATCTACCGGGCAAACCATTCCCTACCACCGGCCAACAGAAACCGAATCTGCCATACCAAATCGATTAACGTTAGGGCAATGAATGCCAGGGTAAAATACCACACTGAAAGCACACATGTATATCATAAGAAAGGACAAACAACAACACGCCAATAAAATCCACAACGATTGGCGTCCACGAGGTCGTTGGCCTAAGTAATAGCATCTGTTTATTTAGTATCCATTTGGCCCGACCATGCCAAATGTGACGAACACATTAAAAACTAGCACGAACGACTATACGGTCGAGCATAACAACAAAAATTTAGATACCATTGGTCGTCATGAAAATAATGACGACTAATGACGACAATGAAGATAGTAACAGGTAAATAATGCGATGGTAAACATTAACTATTTTGCTTAAATGAGTAAGTAGATATCTAATACCGGGGTACACAGAAACTTTGGTTCTTCTGGGTCGTTTCATGCATCTAGCGTAAAAGAGCAACGAATGAGAATAATAGGATCAAACCACAAAGAAATCATATTCAAGGAGAAGGGGTCTTTAACGCTTTGTTTACAGTAATTTTTTATTAACGATATATGTATATACGTGCCATATATACAGTAAATACTCGATAATAATCTCCGTTGAATATATCCTTCTTCCCTCAAGTTTTTCTTATATGTTCAAAATGGGGTTGAAATTGAATTGGATGTGACGCTTGTTTTAAAAGGAAAACAAAGTTTCGTTGCAACTCTCGTATATCTTTCTGTTAGTAATTGTTTTGGCGACTGCATCGTCTCTTCTTTCAATAAAGAAACTCAAAAAATATTAACTTGTCCACTTCTTTCAGTATTGAAAAAGAATGCCTTCAACTCGCTTGCTTGTAACAGGCTAATAATTAGAAGAGACGACAAACCCAACTATTTCTTTTTTCCTTTTACATTCAATTAGTGGTCAATATATCACCTGGCGTAAATTTCAAAATGGTTCATCAAGTTAGGGAATTCGATGTCCCACCAAGGTTTGGTTCTCCTTGGTGAGGAAAAGGCCAATGACATTTTTCTTATATCCGACAGCTTTCTTTACGGTCTTAAATGCCAGCGAGTTCCTGTTTGATGGGCGATTGCTATACGTCTTTACATACGATGTTCGGAGGTTCTAGTATGGAATTTTGCGATTTCACGACTCCGATTCATGGTTCTTTTTGACTTTCTGTGATATATGATTATTAGTGCCTAGGTTCGATTAAAAAACCCAGCCCTGAAACAGTGGTTGAAAAAAGGGCTGCTTTAACTTCTCACAAGGGTCGAAAGTCAAAAATTCAAATGTCGGATTGGGGTTGTAAGTGGTAGCGTATGCAGAAGAGAACTCTCTACATAAAGCTCCTTTAAAGCTTCAGGTTGATCGCCACTTTCTTCGCGATTGAAAACGAAAGCAATATCAAGAGTTACTTATTTTAACCGTGGCTTAAAAAACCGGGTTCGATTTGTCTGAATGTCAGTGGTCTCAATTCCCATAAATGGTAATCTGGAGGTAACACCCAGTTGCATACGCTCTTGTAAACCGCTTAAAGGCCTTCGTGTGTCGAGAAAAAGGATTAAGTTAAAAGCCATGGTAATATAAAAAAACATTTCTTGTATGGCACAGGTTGTCTACTCGACTACCAACTTCAGTTGTATAAAATGACGTCAATTTATTAGTTATCGAAGTTCTTTCTGCACCCTTGGTGATCGGTGGCTGAAAAGTTTACCTTTTGTATTATTGGTTGTTGACAGTCATGATAAGATGAGAGTAACATTAGGACTATCTGCAAAGGGAGATGTGATAAAGTTAAAGGCTATCGTTGTTTTGAAAAAAAACCCCAAAGCAGTCTCAACCGTTGCATGGGTTTCAGGTAAAGTATAAGTTCGGCTCCACCTCAAATGCGTGAATACGTATGAATTTTACATGCGTGGCCAAATACTAAACAAATACCATATAAATAAGTCGTCGCCTTCTATCGTGGGATACAGACCAGCCTTGCTGTTTAATTATTTTTTAAAGCAGACTATGCCCATACAGTTATTGTACCTGAGACTGTATCAGGTATATATAGTCGGTGGATGTTTTGTGGAATAAACCCTTTAAACTGATGTACTAACGATTATGACAATTGGTTGGGTAAAAGAAGGTGGTCATCATGAAATGAAAGCAGGAAATATTCTATGACTATCGTCATTCTGGGCTATTTTAGAATGAATACTGGATGTATGACGGCTGACACCACTTAAAGGAAACGAACACGATAAAATTTGTTTTCGAGAGGGTCAACTTTGTGTTATAAGTCATGCTACGCTTGTTGAACAGGTAAATGTGATGAAATATTACATGGGAAGATTCTTTCACTCCAGAAAAAGACCTCATTGTTCAAGCTATATGCCACTCATTTGATGGGTGCTAATAATACTGACGATGAATAAATCATTGTCATGGAATGTTCGAAACGAAAAATTTTTCTTATCCAATATAGCCGAGTTTTTTGTTGTGTATTTTCTAAAACGTATTCAACATGGTGTGGGGCACATTGCATAGGCTTCTACCCCCCGAAAAAAAGTCTGGGAAATAATCCCCTGGGAGCTTAATCGAGTACTTACGGTATAGGATATATGTCTACACTTACATTGTCTGTTTCAATACCTGTTAGGTATTATCTAACAAACACCAAATTTCCAGGCAACTTCATCTATTTGCAATAAAAATGGATGCTTTGCATCAAAAAATCTAAAAGTAAGGTGCAGTTGGCACTGATCAATTAATCCTTCACACCTCATCTATTTCACTTAATTCAACTTGTCCTGCAATATTCCGGGAAAATTCTTTTCTTAGAAATAACTCTTCCAAATTACTTCCATTTACATAACATACAGTATTGCAACAAATATACCTGTCTTTAGCCATAAAGCAAGCCATATTTGTGAGTCACCCAACCCCGAAGGGCACCACACAGTCGAACTTGTCACGTGGGAGAGTGTCAGCCATTTGTGCTTGATACGGGGGTTACTTATAACACTATTTACCCACTATGCGGCATGGCTGGCATAACCATGGCGTTAGTATTACCCACTTTGGCAAATGGGCTAATTAAATCGAATTTAACATAATGCACCTTCTCTGCCTGTACAAATGACATCAATCCATACGCTCATAGCAATTGGACTTGACGCTGACAACACGTATGTTTTCTGTGGTGTCTTAACACAAAATGTTGTTTTGGGATTCGGACTACGCTTAATGCTGGCGTCCACGTACACTTCACGTATTGCCTGGAAATAAACAATACCAGAAGGCTTCGTTTTTCTTTCGTCTTGATAATAGCAGAGAGCTCGAAGTTTCCGATCAAACACAAACCATTTTTTCTTCCACGAGGTATGAAAACGCGATTTTCCCATCTTAGATAAATATCCTCGACACGAGTAACGATTTATTTTTACGGAAGGGCAATTCTCAACTATGTGTCCAGCAGCAACAATATGGTGTAGTAAATTGATTTCATCAGTTATAACCGAGCCGGGACAGGACCTGATCGAAGGTGTCTACAAATATAGAAGAAAACAATCCAGAATTAAATACTCGACAGAGCGTTTCAAAGGTGACACAAAGGTTGAGAGGCTAGAAATGCAAGCAGCTGTTTTCTAATTGAAACTCTTGAAAAAAAACCGAAAAACGTAAAATTTGTCACCTATTTGTAAACTCTGGGAAATTTGCGAGCAGCCATTAAAATTAGGTACATTGGGTAACAATCCCGTATAAACTACAGTTGCAAAATCTCTTTGACTGGTTTTCTGAAATCAAAACACTCTTTTTATGTCTTCATAAAAATATTAAAAATATAACACAGGAATAAAATATGGTACAAAATAAGGAATAATATAATAAAATATAAATAATACAATAACACAGTGATAACAAAAAAAAGCTTAAAAAAACAGTATTGGTAAGGTTCAAAATGATACCCACTTCTAACGTGATCTACGTCGTGAAAAAATGAGTAATCCGTATTCGCAAATATTGGAGTATTTTTACTTTCAAAGCACAGTAATTTAGGCCGTTCTCGCTAATTTAAACCTGCGAAAAATTAAATGGCAAATAATTTCCTTGCCTCTTCTCCAATTTTTTATTTAGGAAAATACTAAAATTTCGGAAAACCTGTAGGGAGGCTATTTGAAGCAGGGGATACTCGAATCATATATAAACAATAGTCAAGGTTGGGGCTAAATGTTTAGTACCACCATTCAGAAAATGGCATTTTAACTCCTGAACCCAGCGATTGCACCAGATTGGTCATTCATTTCCAATTCTATTGCAATCACTCTTAAATAGACCATCAAATAATAACCACTACTTCAAGTCAAATTTATCCTAATGTTAGAGCTTTTAAAAACCCACGAAAATGTGACAAAAATCGTCATTTTCTGATCTTTACAATGATAAAATTGTAAACGAGTTAGCTGTAGTAAGGGCGCAGATTACAATACAGTCATGCAATTTCAGGAAACTAGGACTCCTAACCCTAAAAGGTCAGTCACGTAAGGTGAAAACAATGTTACAGTGAGGGTCACAGTTTGGTCTTCAATGAGTTTCGCAAAGAAGCTGCCGTCCGCACTGCTTGCTAGAGATGCAAAAGCCAGTAGGAGAACGTTAGGAGAAAGTAAGAGAAAGTTGACATTTAGTTGTTGGTTTCGGTTTGAAAGTCCAAAACCGCGAGGCAAAAAATACAGGCCAACACCGGCAAAAAAGGTTAGGTGTGGCCTTCACCAAAAAAAACCCTGAAGCAATGGTCGATTAAACAATGTCCAAGTTCACTCCATGCAAATACTGTGTCCATAGATCCACTGCAATTTAATGTAATGAGCGGTATACCACAGACTACGAAACACCGTCAAAGTGTCACGATTTGGTCTGAATATCAGTGAACAGAAAGACCAGGAATATTTTGATTTCCTGAAGGGCAAGCAGAAAATACACATGGGCGTTCAAACATGCGCCAGTTTCATGCACCGCTCCGAAAAATTCAGGCATATTTTTAAGACTCGAAGAACATTTAAATCCTGAACTTGATACAGTCCTGATTTGAAGGACGAAGTCTCCGAGGCAAACCAATTACCAATAAGGAACTGGAAAAGCAACCAAAGAAGACTTAATGCATGAACTGTCAACTGAACACTACCGAAAGCTGGTGAAGGGTATGCCAAATTTTGGGGGGCTGTGACCAAAGCTACAGGTGGGCCCACATCGTGACTTTTTGGAACTTACATTCCAAATTAAACAGTTTATCAATGGGTAAATATGTTTTTTTTTGTCAAAATTGGAGTTTTGAGGGGTCGTTCTAATCCTTCGGTCAAGACTGTATGTTAATTGTTCTAGATCCTACTCGGAACACTGGTCGCATATCAGTAGAGTACTATAAATTCATTGCATTGGTAGCTTTTAACATCGAATTGAGATTCAAATCTAATAAAAGACAATATATATCAACTTGGTAAAACAGTAATTTCCTTCTGACTCTGAACTACATAAATCAGTCAAAAGAAGTAATTCTGTGAATGTCCTCTTAGGTGTGTTATGAGTTATCCCGTTAGCAGTATGGCCGAAGACCGTCTCACCGTTTCTTCATTGTCACAGTTGAACTTTGTGCACGTATGCCAGTGCATGCGCATCACGTGTTCTAATTAAGGGGAATCTACAAGCTTTATTGCGATGAATGGCAAGCCAACAAGAGATACAAAAATAAAGGTATTCTATTACTGCTGGGATCGCACGCGACCACAAATTTTGGTGGTGTTGTTTTACTCCTTATAGTTTGCCAATGTCTCAGTACCGTACAGAAAGGGTTGCCTCACCCTAGTAGTATCACAAAATATAATACATTGGTAATAAGTTACTTACATATGAAGGGATTCTTCGACGTAAGGTACTTAAGCTCGACCTGCTCTCCAATCGTCGTTTCTCTTCAGTTTTTGTTTTCTCAACTTCATTTTTTTGTTTTTCTTCCAAGATCTTTTCAATTTCCTGTCGCTTTGTCCGCTCCTCAGTTAGCGACTTTTCTAACGATTCAAGTCGTCTTTTCTCTTCCGACAATGACCGCTCAAGTTCAAACTCATTTCGTTTTTCATTTTCAAGTAGCGTTTCAAGCTGTTCTCTTCTTGAACGTTCTTTTTTTAAGTCTTCAAGTTCTCGTTCTTTTTTCTTAGGACGATAAAAATATGAAAATAAAAACTAAATTTGCATGGCATCCAAAAATATTTCAAAACACTTCATCCAGGTTTTGAATAGTTTCAATTTCACCTTCATCAGTCGGATGATAAGGTTCTAGTTTCATACACGATGGCACACTAAAAGTGAGAAACAGCTTGTTTGTGTCATATATTCATTGAATTTGCAGATACGATCAACATGAAATGGCTAACTATGTAGTCACCTTTTAACTTCTTCAAATTATAGCAATTATTATTACATTGTTATCAATTATTATTATACTAATTTATATATGAAGTAAAACAAAAAAATACGTAAAAAGCAGAATAACAGCGGAATAATTTGACTGATTACAAGACGTTTCTGGGTATTTTGTTTCAATTTTTTTTGTTTCAGAGACGTGTAGACTTCATCATATTTTGGGACGGCGCTTTTTATCACATGATTTTTTTTCTGACTAGAAGAATCAATTGAAGATCATACTGGTTATTTCAAAACTGTCAAAACCGTACAGACATAACTCCATTTTGCATACCCAATAAACGAAATTATATATAGTTACTGGGGGGTTTCTGTCTTAGTTTGATTGTGGTTGACCACTGTCAACACAAAAAAGGTGTCGCAAATTCCTTTTCTCAGAAAAACAGAAATTTTCCTTTTGAATGAAAATATCCTACCAAGACACTAAAAACCAACCATCCTTACATTTGTCCACGTGACAATGCACGATTCCTTCCTTCTATAAAAACCATTTCGACCGCAGTTCAATGGCTGTGTACCCCAAGCACTGTACGAGTCTCTGATAACAAAATCTTAAGGGTTTAAATTTACAAAAAGTGTGATAAATAACTATTTGCTGAAAATTAAAATTCTGTTAAAACATGATTATGATAATTACATGTTAGGTACAAGAATTGTTTACAATGGTAATAGGTGCGGGAAAACTAAGTACAACACACTTGAGATGGATTACACTACAAAATATTTTTTGTAAGCATGGATATTCAGATAAGTATAAAATTTGTTAAGTCATCATTTGCCCTCAAAAAGGGTCGTTTTAATCTCGAAAATAACTTTTAAAAAGTCTTTTTGTGCCCGTCGTTCAAGCATGACTGTGTCTCACAGAGACTAGTCGATCCATTTTTCCCCAAAACAACTTTCGTAAACTTGTAAAACTGCTCACACAATAACTGGTATAAAAATTCACAACTTTCCTCAAGCACTAAATAAGGGCATTTACAGTACTATAAATCCAGGCAAGTGGCAAGATCATCAAAGCTAGATTGCGACTAAAGGAAATTTATTATCGTGAAAATTGAGAAACGCAAGGGAAGATATGCGATATAAAATATATCGCGTCGGCATTTAATATGGGTAAACACTTTCAGCATCTCAGAAGTTACGCATCTTCTGATAGAAGTAGTAGAGAGAGAATATAAACCTGAAAATAAGTTAAACACAGCATTTTATCACCCTGCAGGGATTATGGTGATGCAACATGTTTAAAAAAAACTACAAAATATCCACAATTATCCGCAAACCATCGTCAGGTCTGTATTTGCTATGTGTTTTTGAAACTTGGCAGCTGAAGGTTACAGAATGTGCAAGCTAGATGCATTCCATCATAAACATTTGAAGAAAACCATGACAATTCTTCTGCGTATCGTATCACATCGCATCATCCATCAAAGAAGATAACTCTTCTCTGTGTTAGAAACATGCTAGCACCTTAGCCTTTCTGAAAACTAACATCAATGGAATCAATACTACAACAAAAAATCAAGGCTAAAAGGGATTCTTTCTGGAACATTCTTATGTCACATTCCCAACAAATCTCTCCATAGGATATTAGCTCTATCGACTGTTTCTTCATACATTCTAAAAGTGAACTTCTAATTTTTCTTCGTTTCGAGAGATAGTTGTTCCATCATCAGGCTACTGAAATGACAAGACACGGCCGTTTTATACCTTGGTAGTGCGGACCTACGTGTAGCCAGGGCTCGAGTTGTTTCGAGAATCTCGGAAAAAGCTCACGACTCATGACATAATAAAGCTCTTACACCTACGGACTTTTAATATCTGGTGAAATTCCACGAAAAGCTAGACTTGAGCATCCGGAAGTGTGAAACAATATCGTGTGCCTTTTTTTTCGTCGAACTATGGTCTTGAGAGGTTCGCTTTTTCCACATTTAAACTTTTTCAGTCATTCAGAAATTGACAAGTGTATAAAAAGACCAAACCAGTTGTTCACAAGAAGCCGAGATGTTGAGTGGCATGGCTTTTTCAAGTTTACACCAATGGCTGATGAAAGGCTTGTCTAAATTTGCAAATAAATGAATTAGAGGAAATAGAAAATGCAAAAGGGGAAGACAAGCCATACCTGGGGTACCGCGGTGTTTTAAGATCAAACTATTGATGACAAAACCATAGTAAAGCAAAGACAATTGTTTGCAACTCGATAAGCAGACTTAAAAAATTATATGACAAGCAACGTCCTAGTCCCCATCTCCATCTTTATCTACGAATATATTTACATTTAAACATGAGTGGTTAAATTTGTTATCCCCAAATGGTCAATTTCGCCATATTCGGGGACCATTTAACAAACTTCTCAGGAGAAATAAACCATAACTATTTTCTAAACGCAAACACACATACACACACTCACACAAACACACACACACACACACACACGCGGATGTACTCATTTATTATTATGCATGACATAGTTTTGACTCATTTTGCTGTGCAATAAAATCTTTTAGGGGTAAGTATGCTTGGATTGCCCTGTTTGACCAGAAAGATTGTGACTGTTGTCATAAAATGACAGATTGCAATGCATATTTACACAGAAAATGATGGTACACATTAACACATCAAAATAAAGAAATGTCACCCCCTCCCTCTTTACATTTATCTTTCCCGTGCGTTCAGTGCATAGACGAGAATTATAGTTCAGAATGGTGCACGAAAAAACCAAAATGGTAACGTTTTCTCAAAACAATCATTCCTAGAAAACGGGTGCTTTTTGGAATATCTGTTCAAACATAGCCTGACAATTCACAACCCCATGACAGTAAAACACTGAAATATCGTCCCATCTGTAAATATTGCACACATCTGCGGATAAGTTAAGTCAAAAATTCATAAAAAAGAATATCAACTTTTCTTCAGAATTAATATGCTTCTTTATCTTCAATAAATTAAATTAATAAACTTGGGATAATGTAAATTTCAAACATTAATACAATTTTTGTGTTTTCAGTTTTAAGTCAATAATCATACTATTTAGACCAAACAATATGCTGCTAACTGGAAAAACAAAGCAAGGCTTTCTGCAAATATAAGCCACAATACTGATCGAATTTTTTAGGAAAAACAGCAGTTCTGTCAAAGTGGATTGAAAAGAAACAGGTGTGTTTATAAATCTGTCGGTTAGTATCGAGCACAAGAAACAGGTACATGCAAATACCCTCTCAGTTTACTGTGATATTCTGAAAATCTTGCATCAAATGTTGCGAAACCTGAGCAATGTTTTCAGGGCAACTTGTTTATTAAATATCACTCAGATTTTTGATGGAATAGAATATGCTTGTTAATTGTTCTCTTATTACCAACCGAAGTTCTGGCACCTCGGAAGTTTTTGCCAGTAGATCGTCATGATCTCAGCAATACTTTTTCTGCAGTAATTAAGAGAAATTACCGTGGAGGCAACGCTGGGTAGTTTGCCCTCAGACGTAAGTATTGCGAATATACCCGCTGATAAAAATGAACAAAACAAAAACGTTAGGTTGGAGAAAAGAAGAAAAGCTGTTTGTTAAAGATCAAGTTCCAAGCTATGTTAAGCTTTAAAAACCCTATAATTTCTTATTGGTGACGAGCGTCTGTAACAAGACATCTTGAAATTGAAATGTTTTTCATACAAAGTGTGGCTTATCCTTTACCGTCTGATGTTTAGATGGGCAGCTTCTTTTATACATAAATATAAAGTAAAAGTCATCATGCCGACAGCAGAATGAAAGACAACATTCAACCAATATAAATCAAAGTTAAGTAGATGATTAATACTATCCGAAGTAACACGCAAACATTTCCAAAAATAAAATAACCTCCGGCATTCAGATAAAGCTACCAAGATCTTTAAAAACAAAGATTAACTTCGATTAATTTTTTAAGGTAAGAATACAGACATAGATTTAAAAACTACAACCCGTAGTAGCCGACAAAATATCCAAAACAAAACAAGATAGTGTTGAAACCACTGACAAACCTAAGTGAGATTATTACTGTTTAAAACAATTCTCAATATCTGCAACTAACTTACCATATTAAATATATACACATAATAGAGTTGTTTTCGATGCTTCGTTTTTCTTTGACGTTCACCAGGCCGAAAGAATAAGTCACTATATTGTCTTATTTCTTCCAAACGTAAACTCATTTCTGTAAGCTTTCCTGTGAAAGTGATATTAATTCACATGTCGTTGGTTTTAAACATGAACCACATAAATTATATCCCTGGTTGCACCGTATTTGCTGATGTTCTGTTTTCTTACATCACTAACGTTACAAATGGGTGAAGAACACTTTGAAGTCAATCTTTTACGAGTTCAAACGTCAATTTGTGTGTAAAGAACGGAACATCACAGCAAGTGGCACAGCAAAGCTCTGCGCAGGTCGGAGTAAAATAGGACGATGCATCTGCCGTTCCACCCCACATGTAAATGCGACGGTCTGGTGCCAATTATTGTATTTTCTAACTAACAATAGCAATACCATTTATGCATTTTACGCAGCAAGTCAAATCAAACTCGCAGCAAATTGCGTCTGACAACGTAGATAACGAGTATTGATAATTTTCTACCCGCTAAACGTAAATCAGTAACAAAATTAAAAGCAATCAGAGTACAGTGCTACACTTTCATGATTACAAGTGTTCAGGCATTTGCTTTAAAAATCATTCAATTTCAATTCTAAAATTGATCTACGCAATATGCGATATTAATCGCCACGGCCCCTATTATGGACTACAATTAACTTTTTGAAGTGGTTTAATACTTAAAACTTATGCTAACAAGCTAGACGCTGCACTACTGATATAAGTGGGGAGGTGAGTTATCAAGAAAGCGATACTGTAGATGCCCTAAACACAAAAATATTGTGGCTGAGAAACCTCCTTAGTTTACCACTGAATTTACCAGCAATCGCTGATAAATATCACAAATAAAATATGAAAAAGAACTATGTGGAGTGTGATCAAGTTACTCAGTGGTGCAGCCATCTTCTATGCACGTCTTCTACTAGGTCCCTTCCCTCTTCCCTATTCCATGCCAGCCTATTGAAATATGCTAATTATTAACTGTCAGCTGCCCTAGTTATCATACATTTCATGTTTCAACCCTTTTCTTCAACCACACATCCATGCCCGCACACCCTCACAACCTCCAAGTATTTTATCTTTAACTTCACAATACTTGTTTTGACTGGCTCTCTAAAACAGTGTCAATCATAAAAATGAATTCTCGATACTTTCTTTGCTTGACTCGAATAAAATTCACTCAATTTTTATCTTCAGGTCCTGCAGTCTTAGTCAATACATGCGCCAGCGCAAAACCGATCGACCAAAAGTAAAGGGATATTAATTCTAGTTGTCAAGCATTGTGCCTTGAATCCATAATCGACGGAATATTGTCAGAAAAACAATGCCCTGTCAATGTTATATTTATATAGTTTCTTTTAATTTGTATATTACTGTATTAAGATACAGAGTCCGGGATTAAGATCTTGAATCATGTAGCCTCGAGTCTGTCAGTCTAAGTAAACCAAGAAGCTTAAAAAAAAACCCACTTGTTTGTCAACAAAAATTTGGTGCTTAATTATATTAAATTGAAAAGGCTTTCCCTAAATTCTACTTCACTTGCCATAAAGAAAGATGCAGGAGAAAATGGTAATACGTTGAAATTGTCATTATCGTACGCCAGTGCGTGATTGAAAACTGATGATGTTGCTCGACTTCTTATCTTTCAGTGACGACGATATAAAGTCATTATCTCACATCTTTTCACTGTTATATATTACGCTAGGCTTATTGTTCTTTTCTTTGTGGTATACTTCGTGGGTTGTCAATAATTATCTTGGGTAGCCAAAAGAAATTTAAGATAAAATCTTGATGTATTCCCAAAGGGAGGAGACAACTGTTTTTGTACTCCGTTTTTGGATTCTAAATATTTCTAATGACGTAAGATCAAACCTTGATAACATTAAAAACGTGCTTTATTACTTGAGTTTCGTTTGATGGTGGATACAATAGTTAAGTAATAATTCATACTAATTCCTATTGTAAACATTGTATTATGTATATACCAGTATCGTATTAATTATTAGCTATCGACAGTCTTCAATAATGTAAGAATATTAGAGCTATAATATGGTGAACTACAAAACAACCAACAGTTCCCTCGTGGCCAAAGAAATGGGATAAATAATATTTAGCACCACCAATAAATTGCGTCTGTTATAATGCCAGTGCTCAGAACACAATTCATCCGATTTTTTAGACTCGATGTCACTTCTCGTATCTTTATGGCCGCAATAATTTGATGCAAGTAACATAAAATGACCCAACTTACTAAAATTAAAATAAGAGTGGATAAAATCAATAATAAATAAAAGACCAAATGTAACATTCGAAGCACATTTTGATAACTAGGGTGTAAAATAAGGGATATTCCCTTGGGCTCCTATGTCCTCCATTCTTCCCCAAAATGTTCGTTGAAGTTAAAACATGTATTCCAAAGAAGATCAAACTGTTTTTCACAGTTAGGCAAATGTTTAGCTTTTATGGCAGTCAAATGGGCAAGGAAAGCCGTTCCATTTAGTAAACACTTGCTTCTGTTTCTCTCTTCTCCTTCTTCTCTGGGTTTGGGCAAAGTTAGGTTGGGTCAAAAACAACCCCCCCCATATTCTTTCCTTTTGCAGTACCCTTACAGAATCATATTATCTTAGTTTTTATTACTTATCCATGCCTATTTGGCAAAAACCTGTTTTATTGCTTTATTTTACTGTCACTTTTCCTGGGTCTCGGGCTTAACACGATGCTCTTCAACCAATTGCTTTTTCTTTTTGGAAAGTTTCTAAGCTTTTTGCCTGCTTGGGGAATAGAACCCGAACCTCTTTGTAACAATGCAACTATACTAGCCACTAAGCCACGTCCCTCTTAAAGCTACTGTGATTAGTAAAACCCCTACATGAAAGAGTTAGGGGCTAGGTATTTCAGAAGATGAAATATTATAAATAGGTGTTAAATGTTTAATGCCTACTAGGCGATTACTACAGTCACTGTCCTCTAACTTTCTTCTTTCAGGTGGATATTCTGGTATATTCAAACTCCCTCCTATAACTTGCACAAACAACCCAAGTTTCTCTTCTTTTGTTACCTTATATTATTTCTCGCATCTTCCGAAATAATTTCGTTCACCACGTTTATTATTTCCCGGACAGTCTTCCTAATTTGTCTTTAACCAACTTTCAACTCTTTTTTAAATACACTGTCAATTTTTTTTTGTTTTAACGTCATTTTTTCCCAGTAACTATGGCTCAGACGGTGCCCTTCTTAGGAACATGGATTTGGCACAGAGGAATTTCTTGGCCGGAAGCCCTTCCTGACGCCAACCAATGGCTTTTTCTTTTATGAAGTTCCAAAGTCGCTTGCTCGGGGTATCGAACCCGGAACTCCTGGTTACGGTGCAGTTGCACTAACCACTAAGCCACGGCTCCTCTACTGTGTCAATGCTTATCATATTTTATGCTCATGGAATTCGCTGCAGTGTTAAAACACCAATGGAAAATGGCACATTTCTATTAATTTTTATCTAGTTTTGAAAAATCCAAACAAATGATGAACAGGATGCAGTGGGGAAGCTGAATTCGTGGAAGACTTAAAATTCAGTAAATTCATCTTACCTTTTCATAATTGGTTTTTAACTTTCTTCTCGTAATTGGAGTTATGTTTTCTTTTGAAGCTATTCCCAAGAACCTTTCACATTTCGAATGTTGCTAACTTTAAAGTGACAGGTTTTCGTCCAAGGGACGTATTGTTATATTTAATAAATGCCCTTTTCGAAGTTAATATAAGCATACCTATATTAAATAATTCTAAATGTGTGTCTCTAGCCTTCACCTGAGGCCTGGATTGCAAACCAAGTGCATCAAAATATCCAGTTACAGGTATTGCCTAGATAAGGATATATAAGACCACTCCAACAAAAATACTTTTTTACTTCATTTAAACGTTAACTCAGTCCAAAGAGAATCGCACTGCTACAAACTTACTGCCACAGTACCATGTGCTTGTCAAGTCTCTGGGCTACGTATATAAATAAATAATAATAAATAAATAAACATATATATATATATGTGTGTATGTCTCTGTGTGTATGTATATATGTATGTATGTATGTATATGTATGTATGTATGTATGTTTATGCATGTGTGCAAGTTAACTTTTGGTAGCAAAAACAACATTGTGCATAAGAACCATGTAAAGCAACCTGACCAGAACACTCACTACAGACTAAATATATACTCCTTGTCACGAGATTGTTTGCAATAATTTTCTCCAAATCAATTGAAGCCAAACCCCCACTAAAAACGACTGGGCGGACAAAAACGGACTAATTAATGGACCAGGTAATTTTCTCTGTAATAAAATACGACTCAAGATACATCCAGTATTACACTTGTGCTTATTTAGTTAATTTCATCATATCTTATGCAATGTTTACTTAATGTCAGTGTCACACTGTGCCGTTTAACTTCTTTGGTCACTTTTATCGTTAAATGACAATGGTCCCCTTTCTTGCTACAAACCTACATTTATTTTCCAACGTAGTTGTTTAATACTGAAGATAAATATCATTATTGTTGTTCGAGTTGTGATAAGGCTCCACGCTGTTTCGTTCTTAACTAAGATTTTGGTACTTTGAGCCATGTGTGGGAGGCAAAAAAAGAAGGCAATTAAACGTTATCTTTAATGCATGTACAGCTTGTAAACGATTGGTGTGCAAGCAGTGAGACGATTAAGACAAACCAAAGTCTTTTCTTGTCAGGAAAATGTTGAGTTGGTATGAATGGTCTGCTGACATATAAAAACAGTACGTATGATCAAGTGTTACTATCAATTAACAATGACGAATCACGGCGAGCAGGAGAAAACGTGAGTTGCGAAAATGTACAGGGTACTTATTTCACAAGAAAGAGCTTGTACTGTTTCAGATCATTAAAAAATCATGAGTATAAAGTTTCCTATGTAAAACAGTTTCTGCAGTGCCTTTCGACTTCAAAATAAGGAAATATGCAACGTTGAGCTGTCAAAATTATATAGTTCTGGGCCAGATGCTGCAAAGCTACGTTTACACTGTTTAAAAAATACTATGGCGACACGGATGTTACCCTGACTCAAAAACAAATAACGTTAAAGCATTTTCATTTTCGAATATAGAATGTCTTTATCAATTTTAATATGAAACAAAAAAAAATTACTCTCCGCTTTATTTTTTAGGCAAAAGCGTTGGTAGTGTACTATACCATGCGATGCTAAATACTGTTAGAAATATAGGAAAATAGGTTGCCCAAGGAAAGAAATGATTTACTGCCTTTCAGAGGCCGTGGTTATATCCATAACTCTTGTGTCTAAAGTTCCATATGTGATGCTGCAACACATGGGCTGCAACCATTAATGACCTTTACTTCTTCTTCTTCTTCCTGCGGTCTTGTTCCATCGCTAGGACGGGTCGGCCGCTCGACACAGTCTGCGCCACTTTCCACGCTCCTTGCAGTCCTCCGGATTCGCTCAAACTTGCCTCTTGTCTTCCCTTACAACATCTCTCCATCTCAGTTTCTGCCTGCCTCTGCTCCTTTTCCCCTGAACTGTCTCCTGCCATGCTTGCTTTATTGGGTTCTCCTGGTTCCTCCTCATTGCATGCCCATACCACTTTAACCTCGCTTCCCTGGTCTTCCTGGATATGTTTGGCACACCGACAAACCTTCGAATGTCGTNCCTCGCTTCCCTGGTCTTCCTGGATATGTTTGGCACACCGACAAACCTTCGAATGTCGTCGTTGGTCCGGTGTTCCAGAAGCGATATACCACATATCCACCTCAACATTTTCATTAATGACCTTTACCAGTCGAGTCAAAAAAACTCCTGATGTTCAAACTGCTTCTAGCTCCTCCCTAACCAAGCTTTAGTTTAAACGTGTAGCAATAACCCGAGACTCGGCCAATTCCTGCGTGTCCTGACATACAACAGGCATACGTGGTATGACCATGTCATATTATGGAGTGACTTTAAAATGCCTAAAAATAATGTCTTCGGATGTCTGCGGCCCGGAGCCCCTGTGACCACTAAAATTAATGCAAGTTAGCTTTAAAGTATATTCATTTCATTTAGCTTTAAGTACAATTGAAAAGGTCTAACCGGACAAAAAAAAAGCAAGATAACTAAAATTTGTACTTAAAACTAAATATATGACCAGAAAAAAACCCTATTAAAATGCTCAAATCGGACTGGTGGACGCAACGTCAAGAAAGGTTCATATTTGAAAAAGGCTTCACATACTGTATGTTAGCAGTTCCACAGGCAACGCCATCTTTAAGTAAATAAGTTTTTAAAATAATTATTTCTGGTTTGCATTAAGGAAGCAAACTGAAACACAATAAAATGAAATAAGGTAAAACCCTTTCAAAAAATAGAGTTTAACCTAAGGAACCTCACCAGTCTGAACAAACTCTGGCTCAAAGTGCCAACCCAATGTCAATGAACTTAACCCTTATCATCAAAGTTATAAAATATCGTACATACTTTACACGTGCCAGCGGCAGATATATTTTCCATTCGTATAATATGATGTTTTATGTTCATTTAAATCTGAGTTGATTAAGTCAATAGGTTGGTAATTAAATAATTAAACAATTTGTAAAAAAAGCAAAGAACTATAAAAATAAGTAAATATCTAAAACATGAAGAAACCACACTCAATGCAATTTACAAATATGGTTAATTCAAATTTTAAAAAATAGTCAGAGGGTCAACAGGTTCGTCACGTTTTCATTGAGCTTGACTTGTAACATTGGGTACTGCCCTAATCAGGTTTCGTAACACTTTCTTTTGGGCGTATAACAAAGATAAACGCATTTCCCTGCTTTGCTATGCAAGTTCCCCCATTTTACGTATTTACCTTCCAAGAATTGACTGTACTATAAAAATGTTTATGACTACAACCAAACAGAAACATTACTATTGACGCATCATGCTATGCTGTACTACAGCATACTATTTTACACTAAACTACAGGATATTATTCTGTTCTATTCAACAATGTACTGTACCATACTATATATATGGTTTTAACGTCATTTTCCCCCAGTAAGTGGGGTTTAGACGGTACCCTTCACAGTGACTTGGGTTTGGCAGAGAGGAATTTCTTGGCCGGATGTCCGTCCCGACGCCAACCAATGGCCTTTTCTTTTGTGAAGTTCTAAAGTCGCCCGCTCGGGAAATCGAACCAGAAACTCTTGGTTACGGTGCAGTTGCACTAACCATTAAACCACGGCTCTTCACCATACTATATATATATATGCACACACACCACACAAACACACAAACATGATCTTACGACAGGTCAGCTTTCTGCATGGTAAACATTTTAGTGTATCACTATATTGCAAACTTTACCATCATACTGAAAATCCTTGCATAAATCAGGGTTTTGAAACAAAAAAAGTGGGTTCAGAAATTAGATTCAAAGTGTTACATTGAAAGTAAACCGTTCATCACAAACCAAGCTACTTCAGCTTTGAAAATATGATTCAAAAATCCAAATGAGAGTGAAAATTAATTTAAAAAGTGGCAAAAAACCCCCAAACAAACTGAAAATGAAAAGAGAACAAATAAAAAAATGCCCCTTTGTTTCATATAAATGCTCGCAGTTAGGAATAAAGGGTATGCTGTTGCCCGTGGGGCCACCTAATAACACCACCATAATTATTTCAGCCTTCAAGAATAACAATGTCGAATAAAGTAAGGCAGCAAGCAATTGACACACAAAAGACTCGGCTGACACTTGTGACGTGAAAATTCGTCGACTTTGATGCACTTCAAACTGACACACAAGTCTAAAAGATTCATTAAAAGAGAGGCTGTACCTAAAAAATAAGCAATCATCGTCCTCTTCCCACGAACTTCCAAACCGTGCATTTCTCTATCGTCCCAATTATTTACTTTAAATATGTAAAAAGCTTCAATTTACACCCCATTTAACCCCTGCTTCAATTTTCTATCTTCCATTCAAATTTATTTCGTTTTTCCTCTGTAAGTACACGTGCTGGTGCTTTTAAAAAAGAAATTGAAACCTTATTTTGAGACTCGGACTAAGTAAAAAACAAACCCTTTGCAAAGGATAATAACCAATCTGAAATTTTACAAAGAAGATTTTTGTTAATGCATATTAAAATTTTCTGTAAACGTGGGGAATAACATCTGAACCTGACGAATAGAAAAAACAATAAAAAATAACTCCAAATGTCATTTGGAACCCTTTTGTAGTGGCCACGATTGATTTATCATGTTATGCTTATTTATTACTCCAAAGTGGATATTGCACTGGACTACAAAAATTCACAAAAATTGACATATGGGAACAATTTCCAAAACTCTGAAAAAATCCCTCTGGCTTGATCACAAATTTAAAAATATTCATGTATTCGGCAAATGGTAGTATGATATAATATCTGTACCTTATTTACATCCCGGTTAGTCTCTTGCCTAAAAATATGACTACAGGGGCAAGAATAAAATAAAATAAAGTAAAGGAACTTTTAAGTAGAGAGCAGATATGGTATAAGTTAATTTCTAAGCACAACTTTTTATCCTTATTCTTCCTGCAATAAAAAAACAACAAGTAGCCCTGTTAGGATGTAACTTTTTCTTTCAACTCTTTTAAACTCATTAAAAGATTTCTTCAACAGTTAAATCTAAACTTTCAAAGTCTTTGAAGCCCGGGGTTGAGGAAGGGTTTAAAAATATAGAAAAGCAGCTTGCGGACTTCGCAATTTCCACGATTTATCAATGGGGCACGGTTTTCAATCCTATTTTGTGTTCTGCACTGTTCCTATTATTGTTAGTAAACGGGTGAAGAATATTGTGCGGGACATGTATATAAAAGTACAGAAAGTCGATTACAGTAAGTCAATGGGTAAATTTTTGGACCACAGGAGACACGCTAATCGATGCCAAAAACAATGGAGAAAGGAAGTGGTAGTGAGAAAAGGCACGGCCAAGCGACTATTTAGACTGTCGATTGTATTGACAAAACCGAAAAAGCCCGCTACATATAACAAAAACAAAGAACTTATCTTACCTTTAACTGCTCTTCGTGTTGTCGTATCTTTTCTGCTTCTTCTTCAATCAATTTCCTTTCTTTTTCCGCTGCTATTTCTTGCTCTTTCTTCAACTGATCCAACTTTTTACGTTTTTCTTCTAATTCTCGTTCTTCATTTGCCTTCCTTTCCAACTCTTTTTTCTTCTCCATCCACTCTATTTCGGCTTTTTCTGCAGCCTGTTTTTTCAGTTCACTTAACCTTTGTCGTTCTTCTTCGATCTGGATGTAAAATGTTTTAATGATTCAGTCTAATGCTGGTTTTGCTAAGTTGTAACATTAAATATGTGTAATGTTAAGTTGAAAAATATTAGAGGTTGACAATGCCTTTACAGACCGTCTTCCCTCATCTAAATCATAAAATGATCAAATTGAACGAGAGGTAACTGGAGTACCCTTCACAGAGTAGTTTCTGAGGTCACTTCATCAAACAGTGTTTTAAGTTGAACTAGGCAAACCACATTGGTGTAATTTATCAACAAAAAACGGTTCAGTGTGAAATTTTGGCAAGAGGAACATACAAGATTCTCGTTCAGGAAAAATAACACAAAAAATATGTGATACCATAGAACAGGATCATATATGCTCAAAAACAACAAACTTTGAGGTTCAGATCAAAATAACCACATATTATCATCACAAACGGTAAGTGCTAACTTGGAGGGAAACAAACCGTGTTGCGTTTTAGAAATATGTGCAAATCCATAAATTGCTACTGATTGCAAAAATTCACGTTACACCAGTTGTCAATATTAAATATCAAAAAGTTGACATTGCTAAGTTACAAATACAAGATTCTTATAAAACAGCACAAAACGAGATTCGTCCACTGAGGTTTGCGCAAAAAATACAACAAAAAGAGAGAGAGAAAAAATGATGAACACTTATGTGACAACAAAAAAGACAAAATTACAGAACAAAGCTAGAAATTATGTCTTGATTCTTGTGGCATTTTGAACTAAATGTACGAACGAAAAGAAAGGCAAAGAAAAAAACAAAGACTAAGAGGGAAGGGAAGTAAAGAGGAGAAGGGAAGGAAAGGGGAGAAGGGAAGGAAAGGGGAGAGGGGAGATTGAGAGAGGGGTGATTTGAAGTGAAATGATTTTCGTGGGATGAAGATATAGTAAAATGAAAAATGGGAAGCGAAATTTCAGGAAAAATTAAAAATACTCAAAATCACCGGAACCATACTACACGCAGAGAAAACTCTAAACGATCTAAACCAGAAGAAAATTTACATATTGCAACACAGGCTTTAAAGCCATTGTAAATTCTCTTACTAAAATCGCCTATAAATTAATGAGTGCTGCTTTTGACGTAACTTGAGAAGGGAAATGGTTGGGTACATCAGCATTTAGACGTACCTAACTCCTGTATCCCATACATATGAAGTATTGCGCGAAGAACAAATGCAACAACGGCATCGGTAGTATATGCTACATACACTGAAATCCATTCCTACAAAAACAACTGTAGTCAAAGGCTGCCGATTCACCTGTTTGTTGATCTATTGCGTGAAAAAAGGCACATGCACATACGTACTTCATTTTATTCTCTGCTGACCATGTATAAATCGTATTAGAGCATACACAAACTTGCGCCAATTAATAAACACTAGAGTTAATCAATCTGAACGGTAGAGTATCAGGTCATTGTACCACCACCCCATATTAGGGTTGCTGCAATAGAAACTACAATCAAAATGAAGGTGATCACAATAGCAATTGAATTAAGTAGTAGAGGATGAGTGGTTAAATCAACTGATATCCATGCAGGAGGTTCGCGCATTTAACCCCAGCAACGCTCCTGGAAGTAATACGCCCAATTTGTTTCTGTATTAAAGGTGCATACTACCGAGTTTGTGTACAAAAAAGTAACCCGCTGTGTTGAGTGGCTTCGTCCCTTGCTAAGGGTGAAAGTCCTAACAAAAAATTAAAAATTACTTACCACCAATCGGCACAGGTTGATGTCGTTACTTGCAGATGCAAAGCAACGGAAAACAGACAAAAGTGCCATGTGTTATAGTGACTCTCACATAGGGGAATCACGGGTATAATTCGTTTGAAAATACCTAAGGCTCAAAAGCTAATCTCCTTCAATCAAAATTTCCGTTAAATTTGAAGCTCAACTTTATTATTACCTTCTAAATTCAAAAAACGTTATCTGTTCTGTTACCCAAAAAATCCAAGATAAAAAAAAAACGGCAGCTAAGGCTGGCCCTATAGAATCGAATTCGATTTGTCAAAATGTCATTTCTATCATTACTCGAGTTGTAACATTAGCAGGTGACAGCACAAGAAGATCTTTATCCCGTTCTTTATCTTGGTATGCGTATTGAAAAATGGTATTTACCCGAGATGGGTTAAACAGACGATTATCGAATGAAACGAGCCATTTCAGCTGTCCCTTGTTTCACAAAGTTAACTAAAAATCAGCTGTTTTATTAATGTCAATTTAAAAAATCCGAACAAGAAACATAATACTGATCAGTGAGCAAACAATAAAATCGATTGACGATTTCACCTCTTTTATCTAAACCAACCTTCTAAACCCATTCACTTCAAATTCACCTGACTATCAATGAATATGCTCTAGTACACAAGAAGAGCAAATGGTCTGTTCGTTTCACAGTGATCAAACTGCAGGGTATGAGTATCTTTTGCCACAATCTCAACGCTAAGAGAAAAAACCAGAGTGAACTAGAGACAAGGGCCGTTTTTAACGTCAGGAGGATAAGCTTGATGTCGTTCGTTATTCATATGAAGTATGAAAAATATATTAAAAATCCAATATACGGCTTTAAGGTCAAACAAAGTTTCTGTGATACTGAATACCCAACTACTACTTTATCAGATTTGTATATAAATATAGAGTAAATTATACTGGCTCTTTTCATGCAGTATATCGATATTAGTTCCTGGCAATAAAATAATAAAATGTTATGAACAGTCAGCGAGAAAACGTTTGAAAATTCACAATATCCCATTAGTTTCTATCATTAGTTTACATCAACGCCACAGTCCATAAAAAAGCTTAATTGTCCTACCTCAACATATTGTAGATAAAATTTTTTGCAGACCAAAAACGCTAAAAAACACGGGACCATACTGTGGCACTGGGTGAATAAACTGACCTCTTCTCCCATGAAGAAAAAGATGGAAATGATAAAGTTAGTTTTCCGGGCGCAAAGGAGAAGGACGTATCTACAATTATGGCAGTGTAATAAGTGACTATGTTTACGGCAAGGATATACGTGGTTGTGTTCACAGGAATTGCTATTAATATGAAGTTCCTATTATCACGACAAAGTAAAATATAGCCTCGTTCAAGGCAACGAGACGAGTAGTTTTGTTCACGAAGTGTAAAATGTAGCCATGTTTATGGCAATGAGACGAGTAGTATAGCCACGGAAATATAAAATGTAGTAAGGTTCATGGCAACGAAACGAACAGTTGTGATGACCGCAATGTAAAAGAAGCAAAGTTCAAGGCAGCGAGCCGAGCAGTTACGTTCACAGCAATGTAATGGCTGGGCAGAAATGTTGTTTTTGTTAAGGCTATCTATATATCTATATATTCAAGGTACTGTAACGCATAGGCAATAATAAACTGTTTCGCTAGGCCCTCCCTAACGTTGTAATCTAGTTAAGTATTTTAACCTAACGGTCCGAAGTCGGATTTTCCAGATAATTTGGTCGTCGGACCCTAATAAATATTTCGCTAATAGTTGTCTTCGGATATTGCATTCCTGAAGTTAAATATTTAGTTCACGTACCTGTTTGACTTTATCTTCTGGCGTTTTTGATCTTTGAAGCATTGACGTATCAATGGTGTTCAGACGATTCGAACGAAATGATGCAGGGAGGGAATTTGTCCTGCAAACTTCGTCCCTTACACGTTCTATTTCCTCTTGTTTTTCTTTTTCAAATTCTTCTCGTAAAACTTTCTTTTCATCTTCCAACTGCTTCATCCATTCTTTGTACGTATCCTCTAATTTCAAAAGCTTTTCTCGTTCTACTCTCAGTTCTTCTTGTCCCTTTTCTCTTTCGTCTTGTAAGCGCCTTCTTTCCTCCTCAGCCTGAAGTAGCGCCAACTCATGTTTTTGCGCCAACTCATCTACTTTCTTCCTTGTATCTGCTAGTTTTACTACCTGTTGCCCCTTTTCCACTTGCAAGTGTTCTCTCAATAACTGAGTCTCGTACTCCATCTGGCGAGCTGATTCAAATTGTTTATGCTCTAGTTCTTCAAGCATGAGCTGCTCAGTTTCGATATACTCCATTTCAAGTTGTCTTTCTCGCTCAAGCTTTTCTTGTTGTGAAATTTTATTTTGCTCAAGTTCAAGTAGGGCTTGTCTATGTTCCTCCTCCAGTGTAAGTAGTCTTCTTTTTTCAGCATCAATCAATTCACGATCTCTTTGTGATTCTTCAGCAGCTCGCTGCAATGCAAGAATCTGCTCGTTTTCTGTTTCCCGTTGTCTTTCTTGTTCTTCAGTAATCCTTTGCTTTTCCGCTTCCTTTTCGTTTTCCAATCTCTTTCGTTCCTGATCAATCTGTTGTAAGGCTTCTTCTTGGTGTTCCTGTAGCACTTTCAAACGTTCCCGCTCTTTGTTGATTTGTTCCAGTTCGTGTTCACGTTCTTTTTGAAGCCGTTCTATCTGCAATGACAATTCTTCCTCGAGCTTCTTATGCAGGTCTGTCATCTCTTCCAGCCGCATCTTTTCCAAGCTGATTTCTTTTTTTTGTTGACTGTACATTTCCGATAAAACAAAGTCTTCAGCTAGTGTTTCCAGTTCAGCAGCAGCAAGTTCTTGCTGATCATTCTCATATTTCCATCTCAAATAATCGGTTGATTCTGCTCCATCTGGTATATCTAATTTCCTTGCAGTTTTTGGCGTTAGCTCACCCTCTTCGTCCATCATCTTTAACTCTAGTTCTTCAAACTCATTTAACTCTAGCTTGGCCCGCTCATGCTGAAGTCGTTCGTATTCCGCTCGCCTCATTTCCTCTTGTTTCTGCCTATTCTCTTCTAACTTTTTCCCAGTTATTTCAATTTCACGCTCCTTTTCTCGGAGGCGAACTTTCTCCAGCTCATACCTCCGAATTTCTTCCCTTTGCAGCTGCAGCTCCTCAATCTGAATTGAGATTTTTCGATCAAACTGATTCGCCACCGTTTGGTTTTGTTGTTGCAATGCTTGCAATTTGCGTTTCTCTTGCACCAGTTGCTCTTTTTCGAAGCCCAGACGTTCAAGTGATTCTAGATATTGTTGTTCCAGTGCTAAAAGCCGCTGGTTCTCTGCTTTTAGACGGTCGCGCTCCAACATTTCTTGCTTTCTTTGCTCAATTGCTAACTGGATATCTAAACAAAGGGAAAAAGGACAAAAAAAATAAAATAAAAAATAAGCAGATGAGAAAATTTAGTTCATTCTTTCTATTTTCCTGGTAATGGGCATTTCACCTCTGCGACCTCAATCTTCCGATAAAGTGTACAATGCCCTTTAAAAAGAGCTATTTAAAATAACAGTGAAATTAACGTTAATATTATAGTTATTATATTAATGCTGTTTTCAGAAGAACACAGCACGTAGTAATTTTTAGCATTCCGCTTCACTTAAACATCTCAAAACATTTTCCATTTAGCATACGTAAACATTTTTAACAGCAGTAGAAAATAAAAAGTATTTCAGACATGCTATGTTCTCTAAAAATGACCATAGATACGCTTTTGATGGAAAAGCGACACGCCATCCCTTGCCAATTTTGAGATTACTAACCAAATAACTTATATGTGGATTACTCAACGGTTATCAAGATACCCATTTGCAAAATGATTTCAAATACAAAGTGTATACCTAGGACGTGCCAATGGTGGTACTGTAAAATAAAATGCCATCCATATCAAAGACTTGTGGAACGCTCACTACGCTGGGAAATGCATTCAGCCCTTTACCTTTCAAGATATTGTAACCTTTCCTGTCAATTTTTTATGTTTGCTTGCTATGTTGCTCGATGACTGTGAAGTGTTGGTTCAATAACGCACCACTGTTCTTTCAAAACATACATGCAGGCACTTGCTAACAGGTTGAAGTTACTGGCTCATGTTGTTTACAAGTGTTTTAATTAAAAACGGCCTTTACCATGCTCCTAGTTCTCGAGGTTTGGTCATGAAAATGTTGCCCGCATCCTCACTTCAAAAGTAAACAGTCAGCCAATGGTCTTAAAAATCTATGAACTGTTTACTTTTCATATTTTCGCTCCCTGAGGTAATAGGATCTTTGAGTATATTCTGGCTTAAAGCAATGTTAGCTTGGCACACCACTTTTTATATTTTTACGAGAATCCTGCTACCACTGTTTTTGGGTCAGTTACACCCAATTCCCTCACGACTAAAATGTAAGAACTCTCGAAAACACAGTCATCAACTCAACTTAACAGACAGATCTTCTATAACAACAAAAGAAACCGTACAATATGCTGATGGAAAAACCTATCATTACACAGGCATTTGGAACAACCTATGAACAAGAAACAAATCGTGTTAAGTTTGATGTTTGATAGAAAAACGTCGAGGAGTAAAAATTTTTCATGATTTCAAGCAGTAAAATATCATCTGTTGTATATATGTTGCCGTGCATTGCAGCTTATTTTACCACAGTAATCCATCAGTTTTCTCCTCTACCTTCTTCTTCCCAGCCAAGTTTAACATCTATCTTCCTGTTTCACCAGATTAGATATCAAGTGGCATTTTTTTATAACTACCTCCATGCATGGGCTCTTCTTCATTCAAATTCAAAAACACTTCTTCTTTCCTCATCCTTCCCCCATCCATATTTCCCTTATTTCATTTTTTTTTTGCTGTAGTGAGTGGCAGACGACCAAAAACTTTTCCACACCTTTTATTTACCACTTTTTTAACCGTCCCACTCTGTCTTTTATCGGTAGGTTTCCAAATTATATTTTTCTCGTTAGCATCTGGTTACAATACAGCATTCTTCATTCTTCGTTATTAGTAAGAATAAATGTCTCTAAGGAACTTTGTTAAAAATCAAATATCAAGGTTTTTTCCGAGACAGCTAACATAAAAGTTCAACTTCAAAGTTGAATTACCCCTCTCAGGAAAGTAATCTGACTCTTTTAGACCGAATTCCTCCAGAGTCTCCAGCCTGGTTGCCCCTAAGCTTTTAATCTCGTCGGGTCGCCATCTCTACCTTTTCTATAAGTACTTCCACAGCCAATACAGGAAATAGCTTTCTACCAATGTACCCTTTTTTAAGACTGTCTATTGTGTTACTCGTTCAACGAGGATTCAAACCAGTTTCTATCGAAGATCTTGAAGTACGTACTTACTTACTTACTTACTTATCCTTTTAGCGTCTGGTGTTCCCATCTTGTGGCGTTAGACGTTGGATGGCTCTTCTCCATTCCTCTCGGCCAGGTTTTCTTTGGCCTTCCGCATGGTCGCCGTCCTTCTACTTCCCAGTCGCGTATAACAAGACACCAGGTTCTCTTAGTCTCTTTATGTGGCCAAACCATCTCAACCTTCTTGTCCGTAGTAAGTTCACTATCTGGTAGAGTCCGCACCTCTCTGCAACTTCAGAACTTGTGACCCTATCTCGCAGTGACACTCCAGTCATGTAGCGAAGCATGCGTCTATCAGAGATGATAAGGCGCTTTTCCAGTTTTTGCGTAAGAGGCCATGTTTCAACTCCATATAGAAGAACCACCCGAACACAAGCTTCATACACGCGAACTCTGCACTTCAGTGGAATGTGTTTATTGCACAGGACTACTGCACTCTCACTGCTTAACGCTGCCGTAACTCTCGCCTGAACAGCTCTCTCTACCCCTGCTTTTCTGTATATCACGTCACCAAGGTAACAGAATGTCTCTACCTTCCTCTATTCTGACATCACCTGGTCCAAGATCTATGAAATCACTTTCTGGTGGGAGTCCATTTGCTCTGCGGGTACATGCTGGACACACGACGTTCTCAGCTCCGACAACATTTTATACGCCAGAGCATCGCCGATGTACCCACTTTCCACACGTGTCGCAGAAAATTGAATTTACTCCGACTCTCTTACCACAAACACCACAAGGATATTGATCTGTTGGCACCACTGTCTCGCAATCTTTACCAGTCGCCAGTACCTTCGTTTTGTCAATATTAATCCGCATGCCTCTCCATTCCAATGCTTCTCGCCAGGACTGAAATTGCAATTCAACTGCCTCGTTGGATTCACTTGTCAATACCAAATCATCTGCGTAGAGTGTCCAACGGTGCTCGTTTCCTACACTCTTTGGTGGCCTCCTCCATCACAAGGTTGAACAAAATTGGGCTCAGAGCCGATCCCTGATGCACCCCGACGGAGATCTCGAAGGAATCGGACACTACACCAGCCACTGCCGCACAAGATCTCGAATCAATGTATAGTGCCATGACTAGCTTTATAAGTATCTCAGGGACCATTTGCCTCCTCAGTGCCCACAGTACAGCATCGTGAGGAACCCTATCAAATGCTTTATCTAAATCAACGAATATATGATAAAGTTTCCTTTTCTTTTCTCTGTACTTCTGTTGAAGTTGTCAAAGAGTAAAAATTGCATCTGTCGTAGACTTTTCGCCATGAACCCAAACTGGTTGTTGCCAATCTTTATTATTGCCTTCAGCCTGTTGTTCAGAATTCTTTCAAAGATCTTCATACCATGCTCAAGAAGTCTTGAACCACGAAACGTATCGCAGTCAAGAGGTTCCCTTTTGTTTTTGTAAAAAGGGACTGTTATACTGTCCTTCCATTCCTCTGGGCACACCTCCTTGTACATAATGTTCTGATAAACCCTTGTGCGTTGTTTCAATCCTGCCTCACCGGCTGCCTTAGGTATGTCGATAGACATGTTAGACGGTTCTGGAGCCTTGTTTGCCTTCATTCCTGACAGCGCTGCTCTTACCTCTTCCTCACTTACACCCTGTATAGGCCCCTCAACACATTCCACTTCCCCTATTTCTTTAGGATTTTCTTTGTTCAGCAGTTCATAAAAATAAGCTTTCCATCTATTTCGAATGTCTTCTACTGTTGTCGCTATTTCACCGTTTGCTCTTTTTATACAGTAGCCACCAATGTCTTTCTTATCTTTTCTTATCTGTTTTGCCACAGCAAACTTTTTCTTTCTGCCTTCAGCCGAGTTTTGGTTTTTACACCACGCATTTAGTGCTGCCAATTTTGCTTGAGCGACTGTTCTTTTTCATTCTTTCTTCTTTTGTTTGTATATCTCATAGTCATCTGGATCTCTGCTCCTTTGCCAAAATTTGAAAAACTGTTTCTTGTCTCTAATTGCTTACTGCACTTCATCGCACCATCACCACACCTCCCTCTCGCTCCGGTTGTCTCACCACGCACGTCTCTGCAGGTATCCATAATAATTCTCTGTAGCTCTTTCTATTCATTTCCAGAATTAAGAAACTTTTCCTAAAACTTTGCCTTAAATTTTTTATTTAAAGCACTGTCCTTCAATTTCCATAGCTTCAGCTTCTTCCGTCCGACAATTGTTCTTCTTTTCTTAGCACATATTATAATATCTGCTCTTACGGGTCGGTGTTGTGCTGCGCAGCACTCTCCATGAATCTTACTGCAGTCTGTGGGTACAGCGTCACTTCTGGGCCGCATCAACACCAGATCTAATTGTGTCTCAGAGCCACAGCTCACATATGTGACAGTCTTGTTCTTATCCTTTTCGAAGAATGTGTTCAGAATTCTGAGGTTTTGATTTTTTCAAAACTCTAAAATAACTGCACCCTCTCGATTCTGTGTGCCATATCCATAGGGCCCCGTTACCTCTGAGAACCCATCTCTTTCTGACCCAATATGACCATTTAGATCACCACCAACGATTAGCCCCTCTGTATTCGGAACTCTTGCCACTTCCTCCTCCAGAAGTTCCCCAAACGCCTCCTTTTCGGAGATCGAAGATCTTGAAGTGCAGTACTTTAACCTATGCCAAGAGTTCTATTGCTTCCCTGATAACGATATCCTTAATCAGTTCAAGACTCTTAGTAGCAGCTACCTTGAGGCTAGGTCGCTCACGTTTTAAAGCTTTATATTGAGCGATTTCGAGCCGTGGCTTAATGGTTAGTGCAACTGCACAGTAACCAAGAGTTCCGGGTTCGATTCCCCGAGCTGTCGAGGAGAATTTGGAACTTTACAAAGAAAAAAAAAGCCATTGGTTGGCGTCAGGAAGGGGGGCATCCGGCCAAGAAATTCCTCACTGCCAAATCAAAGTCCCTCTGAAGGGCACCGTCTGAGCTCCAATTGCTGGGGGGAAATGACGTTAAAACTAAAAAAAAATATATAAAAAAATAGAGCGATTTTGTTAAAAACAAAACGGAAAGAAAAAGCTTCTTCCCTTCATCTCTCCAAGTAACACCCCGGCCATAGACCTCAACACACTCTTAGCACAGCTAATCACCACATTTTCCAAATTATTTATTAATGAGCACATCTCTTTAGTCATATGATGCCACCGTGAGTGTAGGGAAGTAAAATCAATAAGAACACAATTTCTTAAGTGACGATCAGAATCCAAACACACATCAAAAAGTCCATGCAACCATCATCCATTCATTCATCCATCCATCTATCTGGACTTGATTGATCGTTTGGTGTTGTCAAAATCTTGCTTGTTTGGACATTTCCATCAATAAACGCCAGCATTGCAGTGTGGGAGTTCCTCGAAAGATATTTTTGAAGGTTTTTATCTCAATGACTAGACATGCTGCTGTGGGGGTCTGGGCTACACTCGAACTGAACGACATGTCTTAAAGTTTCACCTGTACATTGCACATTTTTTTTTGTATATACATATAATGAAAATTTTATTCGAATTTGACGATCTCCAATCGGGAGGCTGGAAGTAGGGGATCCAGTGAATTTTAACATTCTTTAAGAAATATACTGGGTGTTGTAAGCCAGGATTTCCTTCTCTCCTTTACATTCTGTGGCAGAGTGATTTGTGAACTCGAATTTTGTTTCAATATAAGTTGTGAGCTATGATCTTATACAACAAATAAAACCTGTACTATCGTGTCACAACCACGGGTGACTTTATTATGTAGGTTTCAGTTCAAATTAAAGGTAAAACCAAGAATCACAAATTGCCTTTGATTTTAGGATAAAACCAGCGACGTAGCTGTTTGCTACAATTACAGCATTCATCAATTTTGTAAAATTTGTATTAAGAAAATCACAACTTCCTTAAACGTAAAGTTTACATTTCTTTTAAGGAAGCTTACTGGCCTAAGCAGTTAACGCCGTTTAGCCCAAAGGTTTTACTTTGGAGACAGGAATTCAAATCGAAAGACAAAATTCTTTTTGTGACCAGCTAAACATAAGATCGTTGTGCTAAATATTTCGATTTCCAGATTTGTTCCTTGGCAAGATGCACCCCTTCCCCCAATCTTATATATCCTTTGGACTTACCGTACATGACAATAATCCTATGAATACTCATATTTCTAACATACCTTACGAGGAAATATTCATGCAATTAATACAAGGGAAAGGTGTTGCTGGGACCACGCAAGTATTTCCTTTTTGTTTAAACTATGCTGAAATGTTTTCCTGTGTCCCACTTCCACCCACACTTTTTTTTCCAAACAAAATCGGTGTATGACAAGTCAACAAAGGAAGCGATGAACTGGATATATAGCCTTTGGTACACGAAGGCCGAATACAACAAAATACCAAACTACGCAAAATTTTTCCTTGATGCATCTCTTAAGTGCAAGGTAACCACCTTGCATCGTTTTTCCTTGGCATTATTTGCACAAACTTAAGCAAGAAGGATATCAGTAATTTTTCTCAGTAACGAACGAATAGAAAAATACTAGCAAACGAACGACGGACATTTGAACCGTCTCTTTCCGCTTTGGATTTAAGGGCGGTTTGGTAATATTTCAAATCTAAACTCAACGTTATTTGTCAATCTAAAGAAACACGGGATCTGTCTTACAAATTAATGGAATGACCTACTTGAAGGTCATCGAACCAATGATAAAAACATTAAGTAAATAGCTTTGTTCATCAACATCTACTTATAACAAGTGGATGAAGAACCACAGCGGGCGAGTTTAAACGCAACATCAGTTCATGCGGAAACGGATTATTTTTCAACCTTTGGATAAAATAAAAAGTGCTTGTCAAGTGAGAATAACTGTATTTGCTGTAGCTAGCAACAATATAATACACGATGGGATTTAAGTGCCACGAAATAAATTCATGTGTGTAACTTGTAAAAATGAGGTTGAATTGATCTGACTTGAAGATGAAAATTCGCTTGAATCGATGAGCAGGTGAAATAACAAAAAAGGCCAATACCAATGCAAAACAACACATATACACATATAAAAGTCAAACAAACAAAAATCATTGAATACACTAATGACGAGTTTGTGATTTACAGAGAGAAAGAAAGAAAGAAAGAAAGAGAGAGAGAGAGAGAGAGAGAGAGAGAGAGAGAGAGAGAGAGAGAGAGAGAGAGAGAGAGAGAGAGAGAGAGACACACAGACAGAGACAGAGAGGGAGGGAGAAGGAAACAGAGACACAGAGTGACAAAAACAGAAACAGAGACAGACAGAGAGTGAATACTACAAAAAGTCCAAAACTTACAACTGTTTTAATAGCCAAGTAATTATTGGAAATCAATTTCAAACTACATCCTGTCTTCTTTATTGATGTGGTTCAAACTAGAGAGGCGGCCTTTTCTGTTGTCTAATTGAAGGGTCAGCTCGACAATACCTTTTTTATCGATGTCACTCGATCTCCTAACAAAACCTGTCGACATGAAGCAATATGGATGCAGGCGTTTTCCCAAACACAGCCAATTCAGTCCTCGTGATTAGCTCAACAAGAAAGTTTCAAAAGTCTAAGAAGATTAAATTTACTACTGCAACCGTAGTTCATCTTGTTAAGTCGCGTAGTGCTATTGGAAGTGAAACATGCTATTGGTCACAGGAAGCCTTGCCATCAGTGTATTGACATTGTAAAACTTCTATAGCTAACGAGCAAATAAAAAAGTGCATGAGCTTATCATTTAAAGTAAGTATGGTTGCGAAATTTTCGGGGTAAAAAGAGCGTCAAATCCCATTTTTTAAAAACAATAGACATAACACAACAGTGAAGCTATTTTAAAGGAGAAAAGACCATGCTTACTACCCTGAAACAGTCGTCAACCAAGCATGGCGAATAGATTGTAAACTTTAGCAATACACGAGATAATCAAGTGTCAACTCACGTCTATTTGCTAAGTAAGTTTCAACGAATGTTCCCATCGAAAACCCACAATGACGTGCCATTTCAAAAAGTTTGATGATTGGCTCTTCTTGCCTCGAATGCACTTAATGACATTAGGTTTTCATGTTAAAATGTTTATTTGAGAAGAAAGGACTATTAGACCGATTTTAAGTTGTCTCAACCACCTGAATGTTACAGCAGGTGGTGCATATGAGTCCTCTTGTATTTATTTAACGCAATCAATACATTGGAGTAACAGACATTAGAGATAAAGCTAGTATCTCATTATTGCTCTGATCACAACAAAATAGAAATGACGTGATCATATCACCCCCCATTTTCCCTCAGCTTTCCCAACGCTTGTAAACAGTGTAAGTCATACAACAATATTCAACTCAAAATCGTTAATATGTAATTAACGGGCAAGGGGTGCTTATTAGGAGTCTATTCTATTTTCTCACTAACCTACTTCTAAGGCAGGTCAAACAGAGCATTTAATTACTAATGACCATATCATAAATAGCTCAATTACTGGTTATTATGTATTTCATCACCCTACAAGGAAGGATTGCAGTAACTTGAGAACGCTATTAAAAAGAATGCCTTGCTGTCAACAGATGTTTAATTCTGAAGTAAAAATAATTCCTCGAAATATCTCGTATTGACATTTCCTGAATGTGCTTAAATTAATACTTCCTAAAATTTATGCAGAAATGACTTTCATTCAATCTCATGACGGTGAAAGGAAGGCGATACCCCTGCTTTCATAGTATGCCCCGATATTCTGTTTTTATGAAAACAAAATGAAGTGTCCGCTAAGAAAAAGGTTAACATTGTGGAAGGCTGCATAGGAAGCCAAATTATTTCCCTTGAGTAGGAATGAAAAAACAATTTCAATGCTCAACATTCTATAAACAATTCAATGGGCATTATTACTGTGCAACACAAGTATAGCAGCTCAACAAAATGAATGAAATAGGCAAGAAATGCAAATGTGGCCGACACTAATTAAATACCAAAGAATAGTAAAATCAAGTATAGCACACTGCACCATGAATAGTCAAGCGTTCTGCAGTTTTTAACTCGTATTGTTTTACTGTTGATGCTTTTTTCGTTTTGCATCCCTTTCTCTCAGTTCTAGGGCCAGTCGATTTCAATATAAGGATGTTCACTATTGTTGTTTTTTTATTGTGAAACAAACAAGGCATACATCCACTAAATGTATGGAACTTTTCTAGTATAGGTATAGTATAGAAACATAGAGTGTAGCAGAATACAGAACAGTATACTAGACTAACCTTTGTAGTTTAGCACAGCAGGGCACACATTAATTATTCAAATAGCTCTTTTCTACCCCGATATCCCCACAAACAAGACTTTTATGCATTTAGTAGCCGTAATATTTTAAGCCCGAGTGTTCCTGCGCTAGAAAATAGAAAAGGAAAAGAGAATCTGGGTCGACTGGTTGGCCTCAGCAGAATAACATATCATTAGCATTCTATCATTTGTTGATTCAACTGACTATTTTGAATTGATAATGGGATTTTCCACGCCTAGCATGCAAACAACTAACCATAAATATAACCTCATGCTCTCCTTCAAGCAACAATGAATATAGAAATTTACAAAACTCCGAAACATGAACAAAAAGTTGCGAAAGAGGTGGGAAAACAATCTGCACTGCAGCACTAACATTAATGACTACCAAGAATGGCCACCATAAAACTACTAAATGTGTACACCTGTTTTCAAAAAGTTGTCATGGAAACTGGTCTGCGTGGGAAGACTGTACAGGATTCTAGTGTAGGATTCTTTTACAGGATTCTAGTGTAGGATTCTTTTACAGGATTCTAGTGTAGGATTCTTTTACAGGATTCTAGTGTAGGATTCTTTTACAGGATTCTAGTGTAGGATTCTTTTACAGGATTAAGCGACTTCCCGATCAGATTAACAAATATTCGGAGATATAGAGCTAGGAAAGAGACAACTGCGACTCAAGAAAGCTAATATATGCTTGAAAAATGTTTAAACGAAAATCCTGCTTGAACTGTTTCTAAAACAAGTCCATTATAATCAGTCACACTACATATTGTATTTATAAGATTCATAGCTGAAGAAAAAAAACTACGGCTTTTGGCATCATCCATGCTCCAAAACCCTAACAGCATAATTGAACCAGGTTGTAAAAAGTATTTAGCAACGGCACTTGACAGCATGATTCGCACAGTATACCAGAATACCTGGGCAGTTTGTACTTACCCGTGTCATGCAACAAGCTGTGTAGTACCCAAATGTTTGTAACCACTTAACAGCATGCACAGAACAAAGTGACTTAAAACTAATCTTATAATAAGCACCAAGCCGTAATTTATAAAACAAAACTCCCTTCATTTAAGTAATTGGCCACAAATTACAATCGCATTTAAGATTCGAACCAAGCTAATTCAATCTCTGTGTTGTAGCCATTCCTTTTTAACAAATATGATAGGGTTTTCTCCCTGTTAGTGACATAACCCGTAGTGCAAACAAATATGAGCCCAGAATCGCTTTAATTCTCGTAGAGTATCCAGTTTTATGTCGTACACCTAACATACATACATACATACATACACACACACGCACACACATACACACACATACACACATATACACACACATACACACACGCACACACATATACACACACACATACACACACGCACACACATACACACACACACACGCACACACACGGATTAATCTGTGCTAATACTACTTTCGTTTGCCTGTCTCCCTGTCTCTCTGTGCGTCGTGTCTCCCGCATGCTTTCTTTCTTTCTTTCTCCCTTCTTCTCCCGTTTTTCTCTCCACTCATCTACCTGCGTACACAAAAACACAAAAGGTGATGTGAAACGCAAATCCACGTATTCAAAATTTACCAGGCATGGCAACGGCATATTACTTTTTCCTCGATTTTATGAAATAGTCCTAGATTTTACGAACAAGACTTTGAATTGAATACTCGTTTGATAACACCATCCGCTGACTCAATAAAAACAATCGACCAACTTTTACAAAGTTGAAGCTCGCCATCCAACTAAGAGTATTCCTTTCAAAGACCCGCCAAAGAAATTTCCTATGAAGAATCTCTGTTACATTATGCCTGATCTAATAAAGACACTAATTGCCGAAGTTTTTATCACGCAAGGCTTAACGTGCGGACTTAATCAAGGTTGAGCCCTCTAGTTTTGAACAGCATTACCAGCGATACAGAAACTTTGTCGAGACTCAGGCAATCTTGGATCGGTAAGTTCATAAAACCAGCTTTAACCACCGTAGAAGTTAAATACCCATACATGGTGTTTTAACGGTCAATACTATCTTCCAGTCAACTTTGTGCTCCAGCAATAAGAAGTGCGCTTATAAAATTTTTAACTACTCTTCGTGTGACCCAGTCGATTTGAACCATCCTTGCAAGTTATTGTCTCGTGTAAGGTATCATATGATCAAAGTATGATGTCATTCTGATAACAAAAGGTTGAATTCAATTCGTAGAATTCTTCATTGTGCTTTAGCTTCCAAACCCTTAATCAAAGACTAATAGTGGTTGGGTAGCAGACACGTTAATAAATATTACCAGGGAGTGAAGGATTATCACAAATGCTTTGCATAGAATGATTGGGATTCAAATTCACAACCCTCGGAACAACATAAGACCCCAATCAAACTGCGTGTCCATGAGACTAATGGCTATTAGCTATTACCTTAATTCTTGTCAGTTCAAATTCAAACGAACAATAATAGAAGATCCACAGAAAGGTGAAAAATATGTGTATATCGAACTGTGCACCTAGTTTGGTGCAAATTTTCCCTTTTAAGTCTAAATCCTCTACTTCAACACCCCCACCCCAATTTAACGTCCATAAAAAGTTTGTTTGATAATATGTTTTGTAAGTTAACAAATAATCCAATAACCCCACCTTCACATTACGCAGTTTAAACACACAATAAGCTATTTCATCCTGTCACTGTCGTCCAGGTAACTCTCAAATTGTTGTACCATCTTAAAATGTCTAAAATTTGTTGACGTTTGTTTGCACGTGTAACCTTCTGGAGTACCTCGCCCATTCGTGCCTTTACCATTCCAAAAGTGTACGGTGTAAACGTGTTTACTTTGAGATACATGTATGTGTTCCCTTTGGAGCTGAATTGTTAGTTTATATCCATTCCTTGTAAAGAAACTCTTAGAAAACTTTCATTACTCAAACAGTTTCCAAGAAACTTCCAGTTCTCTAGTTTGAGATCTTTCGTCAAAACATGTAAAGAAATGCCTCTTCCGAAGCAATGCTCTAAACAAATATGACCACAAAAATAACACCAAAAATTGTAAATTTACTTGGAGTAAAGGCAGTGATATTTGATCGTCATGCTTAGGAACATTTCTGAAGATCATTAACGTTAACTAGTCTGAATTAAAAATAAGTACTGCAAAATTAATGTATCCCTCAACAAATATTGGAATTTTGACATTTTGGTCAAGTGAATATATAATTTCTGTTTTTTCTTGTTTTTAACAATAGTCCGACTGAAAATATTCGGTAGTCATTGCCCAAACTGGACGGCGTTTATATTCACTTTCCACTAAAACAATCCCAAAGGTATTCTTGTTTCTCAGTGCTTGATCTTTGTTGTGCATTTTACAAGATGGACTGTACTGTTTTACATTTTTGGTACGCTTTTTTATAATTTCACTGTTTGGACGTCTGATAGTATGTGCTATTCAATTATATTGATGTTTTGTGCAGAATGATTTAATAGAGTTAGTTTGAGTAGTAGAAAAGAGATATTAGGTTGGTGATGTATCTAACTTCGACGCCACGCTGCTTTAGCGCCTTAATAACAGCCTTGTGGTAGATGAAATTGAAGGCAATTTCAAATTCTTCAAACACCATGTAGATGATAAATCCTGTGCTCATTAGTTTTCTCAAATACTAGCAAATGTGCATGGAAATGGTTAATGGGGAATAAGTCACAGTAGGCAGCTTGTTATGGGGGTTGATGATTACCTCTTTATGTGTTATGTTCAGTCTATTCTTTAAGCTCTTCATGAAAAGTTTGTTGGCTTGGGAGAGCAAGCTGATGAACCTGTAATTATCTCCCTTTTTGAATACCAGAGTGACAATGGAATTTTTTCACTCTCTGGGCAGTTGTCTGTCTGTCCACGGTTAATTGTACACTTTTCACGGTATTGTTCCGAAAGATATTTACTCCTGCTTTACGCGTTTCCATCACAATATGATTTTTTTCTGCTGACTTATTGTTTTTTATGCTTTTGATTGCCTTCTCAATTTCGCTATCTGGAATGGGTGGCACTTCCTCTACTTCTTCTTCGATAGTGTTACTGGCTGCGTCCTTACTAAGGGTTTAATAAAACTCAGCATATCTCACAAGGATTCTCTCATCGTTCTGTCTTCTTTTTTCAAAGGTATCAGAACCTTGTTTGCTGTTAGCTTTGTTTAGTGCTTTTCTGGTTTTAATCGCCTTCTTTACTTTCATCGCGTTGTGTTCCCTGAGGTCCTGCCTCATTTTCTTTTGATGGTCTTACACAATTCTCTGTACTCGGTCTTTTCTTTAGCCTTTGGGTCTTTTTTGCCATTTCCTTCCTCTTGCTCTTTCCTCTTTAGTTTCTGCTTCTCATCTCTTCCCCTTGGATCCTTCCAATGCACATTCTTTAATGACCTCTGTAATGGCGTAAGTCTTCCTTCCACTTCTTCATTTGGCAGCATTTTAAAGCCATTTTGCAACTTCAGTTGGGATTCATTTTTTTTCTGCGCCAGGGCCTCGATATCGACTTTGGCCTTTCTTGATTTCGACACCTTGCTTCTCGAGTCTTGTATTCAGCCTAATGGTTACTCTGACCATTCTGTGGTCGCTGCCAACATTAACTTATTGGACGTCATCAACATACTTGAAAATCTTCTTATTTGCCAGTAAATAATCCATTTCGTTGTCTGTTCTTCCATTCGGGCTTTTCCACATTCACTTGATTCTCTTTCTTTTTTTGTAGTATGTATTTGCAATCTCTAACTTCTTTAATAATATGAACTGCACAAGCCTTATTCCTCTCTCATTCTGTTTTCCCAGGCAAAATTTTCCAACCGTCGTCCCATAACTTTGATGATGTTTCCAACCTTCGCATTGAAGTCACCCACGATAATCATGTAAGTAATTCTTATTTTCCATTGTTCTTGCGCTTTCTTCGTACAACTTCTCAACCTCTTCATCGTCTTGGATGAATGTTAGTGTATACCCTTTTATTACTTGTAGCTGGTACCTGTCTTTCACTTTTAGTATAAGTGATGCTGCTCCCTCTCTCTTTCGTACTGTACTATTCTGTCCTTGATGACCTTGTTGACCAGGAAACCTACACCGTACATGGATTATTTCTCTCCTCTTTTTGTTTACAGCACGTGTCCACTTTGCAACTGCACCAGTTGTTTTCCTCTTCTTCCTGTCTCTGACAAACCGATCTCCCATTTAAAATCTCCTTGCTCGCCTTCCAACTCTATCTCCTTTACTTGGTCTTTTAATGTTCATACGTTGTAAGTACATGTATACAGATTCACTTCGTTTGGTATGTTTTCTTGTTCTGCGTAAAATTATATTTTAATATAAATACGAAATTTCTGCTGTTTGCTAGTTCTTCTTAGATGTAAATGTTCCCCTTCCTTTAATGGAGCTAACTTAAGTTGTCAATCACAGTCCAAATTTCTTCATTAGTTTTTGTCATACGTGTAAAGTGCAACGGTATACGATGTAGTTTATGGTCTTTATGGGTGCGTAATAAGAGGAGAGCATCGAGTAGGAAGTTGGCACCAGATTCCTGCTACAAGTGTAAGAAGTGTCTAGGGCAGGCACACCTACGTCTGGGGCATTTTTACAATGAGGTGAAAGAGGACGACAACACTTTGGAGGTAGTAGACAATTTCTACGTTTTAGAGAATATGATGAGTGCAGGAGATGGCAGTGAACTCAAGGCAACAACAAGGGTAAATCAGCGTCGAGTAAGTTCTGCTAACTATTACCTGTGCTAATATCGCAGGCTTTCTTCTCACCCACTAGGGAAGGAGTACATAGCACCTGTCTTAGGAGCGTATTGTTATATGATAGCAAGTGCTGGGTTTTCACTCGGTTCTCATTTGCCAAATATTACGCAATGACACGAGCCATGATCGGATGGACTAGTAATGTCAAGGCAGACCTGACCCTGCATATTAGATCAGATACTTTACTAAGTGATACTTCAATGAACAAATGCATACATATTGATGTCGCAAACCGAAGGAAAGCTAATCGGTCAAAGGAAACCTGGAATTAGACAATCAAACAAGACCGCAAGTGATGGAAGATGAACACAGCTGACCCACAAAACCGTGAAAAAACTGGAGACTGTGCCTGCAGACTGCCAGAAAACGTCAGACCCTTGACCAAAGGAGCTTAAACGATAATAATGGACAGAAGAAAAAGAAGAAAATGAAGTAGTAGTAGTAGTAGTAATAGTAGTATTAGGAGTAGCAGTAATAGTAGTAGTAGTATCAGTAGTAGTAATAGTAGTAGTAGTAGTAATAGTAGTAGTAGTAGTAGTAGTAGTAGTAGTAGTAGTAGTAGTAGTAGTAGTAGTAGTAGTATGAGAGGGGGCATTAGATCAATAAAATATCGGTTGTACTATTTAGATCCCTTGGTAGCATTGGTACGACAAGGCATTAAGCTGCTGCAATACTGTCTAATAATATGGAATCTGTGATAGCAAAATTCTTGATAGTATTGTGTACATTTGTGTAACAAAAAAACCCGGATACAAAATAAGTAAAACGATTAAATACCCTGTTCTGTCCAATTTTGTAGATGACATTTTACTTCTGCAAGCATAAATTCAGTACTGCGTTCCCATGTGACAAAAGATTACCGATACTTAAAAGGGTTTGAGGTATGCGCAGGAAACGTCGAGTTAGTGAAATGCAATTCAATGCATAAACAGAATACTATAGTGCAACGTTTCACAAGATAAAATTTCTTACCTTTTGAAGCCTGTTTGATAGGCCTGCTTATGACACATATTTTGTAGGGTAATGCACCGGCCTTGCGAAAGCGAGTCACACGTTAAATGAAATAAAATGCTCACCTTACTTGCGGGCCTAATTTCGGGTTACCTTCGTACTTGGAACATTTTTAACTGACAATAACTCGCTTCTTCTTAAAACATCTCTTCCTATCGTCAATCATTCCAATTAATAATGACTTGGAGCCAAATATCTCTTATTTCCCCCCATTTTCTGTACCTCGTCTAGTGTTTTTCACTTCCACAAACTTAAAAAATATAAGTTACAAATAGCTTACAAATAGCCCCCGAAGTTACAACGGAGAAAAAAACATTTCGTATAATATTCAACATATTTTGAAGACAAATCCGTGTGTGTAATCGAAGAAACAGTTCACTAACGGAACACATTTAGTTAATATAAACATTGGGTTAAACTATTGTATATTGCATTAGTTTCAAAATAAGATTAGCCAATGTCATATAAAAATATGGATTAGCGAAATTAATTAACCAGCTACAACTTACTTGCAAATTCTATGCAACCACTCCGCTTTGGTTAATTTATTATTACGAGTGAATTGATCATCCCACCTACACCAAAACTCGGGCCGACTAATATTTACTGACCAGTTGACGAGTACCTGCGTCGAGTCTGGAATACACTTCACTACTGTATCATTCAGAATTTAGCTAAAACCCGTAACAATAAACAATATCTTATAATAAAAGCAAGCAGACTTACAACAGTGACAACCTGCCTTCTTTTTGTGACTCAATCGAATTTTGAGTTCCAAATACATTAATAACACTCTTTGCTTGAAGCAAAGCCATTATTTCCACAATAATACGAAGTGACTATTTCAAACCACAACATGCGCAGTTTTAAAAGAGAGAATAGCAGTAGTAGGTTTTAATCGTTTTGCGTCACAGTTTAACATTCTCTGTCATTTCTTGAGGCCTGCATCATTATTTCTCTCCGACACAAAATATTTTGAATGTAATTGTATTGTATTCTAATGGAAAACCATTTACTGTACCTGCATGCAGTGTTATAAATCACTGCAATTAATGAATTGTTGATACCTTAAATGGCATTTAATTTAAATGTCCAACAGAACATTTAAAGAACGTTCTACAATTCAAAAACACTGAAGTGAGCAATTGGTAATGAGCTATCGAGTAATTCGAGTATTCGTCAATTCGAACAAATTCAATTTTGCAGACGTTAAGGTAGTGAAAACTGTTGCAATGCCATGTACCAAAGTTCTGTGAAATGAAACTCACCTTTAATGTTTCATAAAAGTTCCTCGCATATATTCATAACTGCGAAAGTCCTTTCCCCGTAAGATGGACGAGTGTTCCATTTGAATTGTGTTGATCAGGGCACAAATCAATGTTAGCTGTTTATACATTTGAGACTAATTGTATATTTCAACGTGCCGCGTACGATTTCTTTATGTTTATTTAAACAAGGGGAAAATCTTCAAGAATGTGAGCTATTTTTCTCGAGAGATAACTGTTGACCTGGGCTGAGCACTAAATAACGATTAAGTCAATACTGCCTTGTGGTTAAAGCACAAAATCTTTCATGAAAATCAAATGAAAGCCATCGATTGTATTCTAATGATACTGATGTACAACAGAGCTTTATTCCAATGATACTGATGCAGAACAGAGCTCTGAGTATTTTATTGTATATAAGAGAGTGTTGCTCGGGAATTTATCTTAGTATATAAGTTTTGCTTACTCGATACTGTTGCACCGTGTGGCTACTTCTTTTCCGAGAAAGAGGTTCAAACAGTAATGTTAAGAGTTGCATTAAAGACTACAGCACAGAAACTAAATGTGTAATGTTTATAGTAGTCCGAAACTTCAATTTTCGTTTTATGTATAAATAAAACCACGTACTGAAATTGCAAAACAATGAACGATGTATTTGAATAACTTCAAAAGTTTTTATATAAACAAATGTTTGTTTCCCTTCTAGAACAACTAGAATAAGCTACTGCTGATAGTAACCATCACAGGTAAGTCAAATAAATATTTTTTTCTCGACATTACATATTGTTGAGCGCTTCATCAAATGTGCTTTAGTTAGATTAAAACGGCCTTGTCATTAATGGAGCTTCCTTTTATTGTGATCTCTAGTTTTTGCATTATCAGTCTTTTGTGTACAATAATAAAGTGTGTTGTTAATGTAATGATGGGAATGTTACAGTTTCAAAGGAGAAACTGTCGCCAAGTGTAATCTGGGTTCAGTTTGGTTCTTTGTACCTTTTTTTACCTACAGTACCATTTCAAACATACAAAATTATGTAAAACACGCACAAAAATTTTAATAAGTATCCACACAACATAGGCAACCTTATTGTTATGCATATGAATGAATGATGTATGTATGTATGTATATATGTATGAAAATATGTATGTATGTATGTATATATGTATGTATGTATATTTGTATATATATGGCTATACGTTAAGTATTTAGTACCGAGTAAAGGGAATAGTAAGTAACCTCTTACACAGGACATAGGTGAAGAAGAATGCAAAGACAACAATAGAAATTTACATAACCAAAATCACAACCCTGATAAAACAAGAAATTTGATAAGTGCTTCCATATCTGGCATATACTAGCAAGAAGAAATCTCTCCAGTAAGGAATGTGCTTTGATTCGTCTATCACGACACCTTGCTTGCTTTCTAGATATGTCATTCTACTCGCTGTTTCATGCATATGGTGTTTAAATACCACTCTTGCCAATACTTATCGCCATCAACAAGCTCCACGATCGAATTCAAATTAGATTATTAATAGCTTTACTGGTGTACTGGTGTTGATCTGATAAAATGTTCTTCCGAATCGTTGAAAACAAGTGGAGTGCTCACATTGTCATTTCTTATTCTGAACTTTTATACCTCCACAGTTGGACGGATTTTCGTCTCTCTAGTAACACGCATCAAAAATAAAACAAGTTATTCGATTTCTTAGCCCCGGCCCATCTCGACCAGATCAGCCAAAGAGATTACTTCACACACAAAATTTGAACGTACACATCCATTACATTCGTTGAAGGTTTGTATTAATGTATAGATGCTGCAAATCATACTTTGTGGTTACGTAACATATATTACCTAACCACAAAATATATCAGATAAAAGGGCATATTTAATGACTGGGGTATACTTAATGTCAAGGTGGGGAAGAAATGGGAAAGGAGAGGATGGGAAAGGAGAGGATGGGAAAAAGGAGGAAGGGAAGGAAGGAGAAAGCAGGAAGGGAAGGAAGGAGAAAGCAGGAAGGGAAGGAAGGAGAAAGCAGGAAGGGAAGGAAGGGGAAAGCAGGAAGGAAAGGAAGGGGAAAGCAGGAAGGGAAGGAAGGGGGAAGGCGGAAGGGAAGGAAGGAG
>RDPX01000037.1:2435335-2450411 GCA_003991215.1 Morbakka virulenta
GGGGGGGGGGGGGGGAGGAGGAGGAAAAGGACAAGGAGAAGGGGCAGGGGAAAGGGAAGTGACAATAAAAGTAAATATTCTTGTGTTCAGATATCTGTAAAGACATCGTAACACGGCCAACAAAATGAGACAAAAAAATGGGGGGAAAATCAAGAACATTGTCAAATTAAACGACGAAAACCAAAATATACCTGGGTAGAATGCATCCGGTACAATCGAAAAGCGACTATTTGGATATGCCTCTTTTATTCGTGCGGCTTCCTTTGGATTGTTGAATCTAAAGTAATTATTTTTTCCGATGCAAACCATACAACCTAGAAAAAAAGGCATGTGGTATTACTTTATGTTATGCTTGATGCTAAACGATGGCAATAATTTCTAGGGTGTTCAAAACAAAGAGCCATGTTTAAAATTGGGCTTCACATAAATATCTCCTTTTTAACCAAATCAATGTTTGTCCATTTTGTTTCAAGAAAACCACTCACATTTAACTTTCAAACTTGTGCTTTGTTAAAATACCCGCCACCACCAGATTATCACAGATAAACACCTTGCTGCTTTGTTCTGTCGATAATTTATTTTTCAAAACACAATATGGTTTGAATGATAGGGTGTCCAATTTCAAAATTTCCTTTGCCTGTAGCTAAGGATATGTTTGGATGCTTTCACGACAAAAAAACCCTTGTTTCTTTTACAACCAACGAGATCCGTAAAACAGCTCTAACAAAACGAAGGTTGGTTTCACCAGTGGTAAAGCACTGTTTTTTTTCAAATAAAAAAATTGGATCAGCACTTAAAACTTGAAGTTTCTCAATTGGTGTCTTATTTTCGGGACCCAAAATTGCCTTATGGTTTAAAGTTTAGCATTTTTGGACGAATATAAACGCAGATCGTCAAGAGAAAAAATGTGGATAAAAGTAAAAAGTCAAAATCTTCTCCAAACAAAAATTTAACAAAATTAAAACTTATAAAACCTGTCGTCAAAAAAAGTTATTTCAAACCATTTACAGTAAATTCATCTCTGCATTGTCAATGTCTTTAGGCGTTATCTAGTCCTTTGAGTCGTCTCTATACAGAACTCGATACTTGTTGTTCCAGTGTGCCAGCCATCGTAAAGTTCACATATTATGTGCGTAAAAATGTTGTCTCGGCCTTTTTGCTCAGTGCAGACTGCGGCTACAATCTTACATTGGTGCTGTTTTCATTTGCAAACCAGCGAGAGATATCAATGGCAAATATTCATGCAACATAATTAGTTGTAATGTTCTATCTCAAGTGGGTCTAGAACGTTCATCTTAAACAAGAAATGTTATGATCGCAACTAATCTACGCCTTTGTGTCCCTTTTGTTCAAAAGTACTTTCTGATTTGCTTGCAACACTTCACCTGGTATGGGAGCTCTCTGATTTACGGAGCTGTTCATTTTTTTCAGAAGGCTATTAACTTGTCTGCTGTTATCTTCGGGCTTGGGTTCACTATCCTTCGATACAAATCACCACGATCTGTGCATGCTCATTTCTACACTACTCTAAAAATGTTCTTTGCAGTCTTAACAAGCAAAAACTCGGACAAAATTTCAGGCTCCTCGCCGTTGATGACTTCGTTTCGATGATGAACTTGAATCCGTAGTCAGTTTCATTTTTTCCGTTTACAGTCCGACATCCAGTATCCCGTATGACCGACAGTCAATTGCTATATTTAGTGCACATAATTACGTTGGGTACGAAAAACGTCAACAGTGCTAAAATACTGGTGTTTTCTACCAAATCATCACAGTCAAGCTCTTCAGTTTAAAAAACTGAAGTCTTCCTGGTGAACGCCGCAGAAAGGGGCAATAACGCTAAAAAAACTTTCCAAATTTTACATCCTCTGATACGGTTTTATGAAGAAAATTAAACCGCGCAACATCAACTTTTATTTTATCTATTTTACACAAAGAATAATTACGGTCAGCGCACGATTACGACAAGCCAAAAAGGGTCGCGGAAAGCCATTCCAATTCATGGCCAAAAATACCAAATTCCCAGTAGTTAATTTCATTATTGTGTAATATGAAAAAATTGCATTATAATATTCAACTCGAAAAAAACCCTTAACTTTCTTTTTCAACCAGCAAAGGGTTTTTGTTTAATTTGAAAATATGCAAATCACCACAAATTACGTCAGGTGGCGACATGTTTGAACTTTAAATTCGCAACACGCAAATTTTGAAATAAGTGATACATCCCAGTAAACAGTTAAATATTCTCTTAATGGACACCAGGTATCGGCAATTAATCAGTAATTAATAGTCTCCTATGATAGGGTCATTTCTAGCTCAACCAATGAGCAAGGTTAACACAGTGCCAAATGAATACAAGAGACGAGAAATATTGTGTAAGATTTTTCTGGGAAAAATCAGCAAAGTAAGCAAAATTCCTTTCCACATTAAAAAAATGGATATAAATCTAAAGAGAAAATTGCAACGAAACAAAATAATGGGTTCTTTCCTTAGCTCCCAAAAAAGTTGAATATCTGAATAAACTAACCCTATTCTACAAAAAAAGGAAACTTTACCTTGATGCAACTTTGTTGACTCGACTATCGGCAAGCCGTCAACAGCAACCAATTCATTGCTTGGATGTAACACAACTGCTTCACCATTGTATTCCAAGCTGCAATGATCTCTAAACAAACAAACAAACAAACAAACAAATAGACTAAACAAAAAAGCCCAAACAACGGGAGTCAAACAACTTTTTTACAGCAATAATCTGTGCCTCCATCTTAACTAGAACACTCCCTTGGCAATAAAGCTACACTATTTGGCTGAAAACACCGTTTTGGTTGTTTTCTGCCAAATAATGTATCGTATTACAACGGCATGAATGCTCCTGTGCAATAAAAAACAATACACAAACTGTATTACTAGTTGAGCTAAGATTTAATTTTTATCATATGATTACCCAGATCGCTGTTCTTCTTTTGTTAGCGCCCTTCCAATAGAAACCAACCCAACAAAAGCTAGGAAATATCTTTGATACGAGTGGTTACGATTCGTTCCAGGAATTTAGCGCCAGTATCTGGTAGTTTCAAAAGAATGCATTCCGTCCCGTGGTCGTCCGTTCACGGAGAAAATACAGCGGGTTTCTAATTCAACCAATTCTAGTTAAAGACTTTGCTTAACTTTGAGTTGGTATTGATTCCAGGTCCAATTACTTAGTATATTTCACTAAACAATAATTTAACATCTTTGTACCAAACTATACTATGCTACAAAAAACAAGGTGTTTTCCCTGTATTGTGTAAAATCACATCCGACTATTTTATACTACACTAAATCATTTCATTATTTGTAAACTTCAATGTTATGAGTCAGTTTTGTGTAATGTTGATCTCTGAGAGTTTGTCTAAAGAGTAAAAGGTGATTAATTATGTCTGAATTGACGAAAATGTCGATACCCAATATTGGAGATTATGAAACGAAAATAGGAAACATCAACCCGTGAGATGTATACTGATTTCTGCGTCGCGGCCTTAATTTTTACTCTTCTTTTCCACAACAAAGCATATTCTACTCAAATCGACCCATTACAATCAGCTTAATCCCCGAATAAACCAGGCAAACCTACGCCAAGTTTTTACAAGGACTTTTCATACTAAATAAATGTCCTGTCATAAGGAATACTTCTCATCAACTAAACGTACAGCCACGTACATTAAGACGAAAACCCTTCAGTGATTGCAGCAATCAAAAGGTGTCGTATGAGATATCTCATATACCACTGGTTTCTAATTCAACCCATTCAAGTACTAAGTTCGGCAGTTCGCACTGTTTTCTCCGTTCATTCCTGCACGTTTTTCACCCAGATTGATGTTGGCTTACATTGCACTCACGACCTGGTGTGTTCTTTCAGATAATGGTTGTCAAAATATTGTTGACTCTTACGACGTAGCCAAACCACTGAAGCTTATGCTTCAATTTTTTTTTCAAGGAAAACGCCAAAAGGTCAAATACCTTGTTTAGTCTGAGATTAGAAAATCTCATTTTTTGCAGAGGGTGAAGTTCCTTTAGTTTTCTTCTCCATATCATATTAAGGTGAAAAAATATGCGAAAATTTGGTTTGCTGAATAACCGAATTGAATCAGATGTTTAGTCTCAAAGTGTTAGTATTTGTTTTAATTGGTCTAAGAAAAACGGCAATGTTAGTTTATCATTATCATTCATATATTTCTGATGCACTATATTAGATATACTTTACACAAATGTTTGTAGGGATCAGTTATCTGGCCTTGGAAGGAAAGTAGTCGTTCCGAGGAAAGCTTAGCTCTACAAGCATTATTTGGATGGGAAGTTCAAGATAGGTAGCTGGAGAAAGGTCGACACACTTAACTGAGCGATATGGTTACAAATGTCATTAAGAAGGCAGCATCGGCAGCTTAGTTAATACCCCGAGTGACCATGACAATCATTGGGACTGGTTCAAGCCCAGCTCGGTGTACATATTTTTCACTCATTTTACTCACATTCCACTTTATACTGTACTACTGTACTCTACTCTACTCTACTATATTATACTATACTATAAAATACTATACTATAAAATACTATTCTATATTACACTACACTACATTCTATTCTACTCTACAAAACTAATCACATACTTGGGTGCGATGGAAACTCCAGTGGTGACTTTACTTTGTTCCAAAATACCTGTTTAATAAACTAAGTGTAATGCACCATTCAGGCACCGAAAGATGGGGTGAATTACCAATCAGCGTCACGAGGCGAAAATCATTATATACAGTACTTTACTAGGAGGATGAATATTCCTTGCTTCCTCTTTATAACTCCCAATGTTAAGCCTAAGTTCATTTTCATGAAATCAGGCGTTTTTAATAACTTCACTTTCTAGAAAACTCTCAAGGACAAACGTTCCACAAAACAAATCAATAACAATAAAGTTTTAAAATAGTGGAATCAGTGATCATTATTTGGGAACACAGCCAACATATCTCTACCAACCCACACACATGCATTCTTTTCCTGTGGCCATTACGGTTTGGCTAACTGCTATAATAACACTCCATAACAATCTTGTTTTCATCCTGTGACCACTTTCTCCTGAACCTCCTAGCAATAGTTTGATGACGACCGGTTTCATGCAATATTCCTTTCTTCCTCTTTGTAACTCCCAATGTTACGCCTAAGTTCATTTTCATGAAATCAGGCGTATTTAATCACTTCACTTTCTAGCAAACTCTCAAAGACAAAAGTTCCACAAAACAAATCAATAACAATAAAGTTTAAAAATAGGGGAATCAGTGATCATTATTTGGGAACACAGCCAACATATCTGAATAAATTGTCTCTGCAGCTTGGCTCAACAGTTGTTGTTGTGACAACCATAATCCACTAACTAAAAAAATGGACATCGCTAACCATCATTGTGGCAGTCTTTCGTTATTTCAAAAAAGTCCTGTTACGGGCAAGGACGCAAAAACAAAGGAGTTTCCAAATAGGTATGGCTCTTGGTATAGATGACATAAACAGTCTTGTTCATGAAATGTTTCAAATTTTACTTAAAATGCCCTTTAACTCAATAACGGGGCAAAAATTCGTTCTCTTATCAACATTTACATTTTACATAAACCGCTGCGAAAATAAAATGCTGATAAACGAGAGTTCTTGTAACTGTCGCACTTATTTCACTAAATGAACCTACATACATACCTCTACTTTAAGAAAACTCACAAACAAAGACTTAAGTACCTTAAACCACAAGCATCGACAAAACTTTATAGAAATACAGTACTTAAGGGGTATAGGAGCATATCATCGCAAGCACTTCATAACCTTCGTTTCGAGAGATACTTCTGCCGATAAACTGACCAAGTAAAACTCTTCTGTACTTCAGTTATGCGGACTTTCGTGGTGACGGAAATCGAGTTGTTTTGCAGAGTAGCGATATACCTATCTTGTATTTGTTGTGTTTCTTTATTTAGTGCTGACTGATGGTTTTATTTTTAGAACTGAGAGATAAACTGTCGGTGTAGTTGCTGTGCTATTGGAAATGGGTTGTTCTTGGTTTTCCTGCGTAAAATCTATAAATTTTCCTAGTCACAGGGTGATCTCATGTCAACCAGTGTTCAGCTATTTCGTGACTCTTTATTCTTACCTTTTTCAATAGCTTTCTTGAGCTCCTTTTTCCTTTAACCCAAGGAAATTTTTGATTCCTCAGTGTAGGAGGCAGAACAGTCTTTATAATGCAGTTTGCAAACTTTTTTGTTCTTCTCAAAAAGTGGGATTTGGTCCTTTGGCTTTGACGGAATCGCCTCTATGGCGGATGATGTGAAGAAGGAACACTGAATATTGTGTTGTCGTTGAGTTCGCCTTAGCTGCTCACTAGTGTTCTTCACGTAGGGCAGACTTGCTCGTTTCAGGTATCCTTTCTTGTCCATGATTGGGACTAATGACTTTGTGTCTAAGGTCCTCTGGACATCCTTAGCATTTTATCCTTGGAAAGGAGAGTCTTTTGTATGTGTCCTTCTTCCTTCCTGGGCTCGTATCATCATCATCATATTCGGTTTAACGTCCGTTTTACATGCTAGCATGTGTTGGACGTATAGGTTTGGAATAATACTTATTGCTCCTCCAAACTAAAGTTGTGATGACACTAATACGAGCCCAGACTGGATGCTGTGACGAATCATTGAGATACTGACTAGTGTGAACTGGCGTCCTAAAGATGGCAACAGAAATGGTGCAATTTGTTTGTCTCTATAGTAGAACAATACGGAAAGGTAGTTGCCTTATTTTTTCTTCCTCATGGAGAAAATAATGTTTTCGGGCAGAATGCTTAAGGGCTCAAAGAAGTCCTGTAGGTGATCCTCTTTGATTAGTGGAAAGACATTGCATTGTCAACATATCATTCCCAGGCCGTTGGGCCCAGGTCCGCTCTTCACAATGCTGTGGCTTCAAATCCTTGAATGAATATTTCATCGATAACGAGAATTTAGGAGCTCGCATGGGCATACCTTTGGGTGTAGCTGAGTGTTGTTGTCATTGTTGAATGGATATCTGAAAGGTTCAGTGCAGTTTTTAATGGCAATAAATCGCCATGTTTAAGCAGGTCCTTAACAATCAGGTGTCATCAATGGAAATACTAACGTATAGTTACATGACATTAAAGAAGAGAATTACTTCATCCGCTCGGATTCTTTGCTGTGTCATAAAAGCTACATAATCAGAAGTGACATTGCAGTGATTGAGCTTCGTGTTTACGTATGAAAATCGGTGTTCACCTATGCAAAACGAAAGCGAATGAAAGGGACTCTCAGAGTAAGCTATGATGGGACATATTAGTTCAATAACTTTGTGTATTTTTGGTAATCCATAGAACCATGGTGGAGTCTAGATTTCAATTTGTGGCAGAAACAATTATCAAGGAGATGGTTTTTCTGTAATGCAATAAGTATTTTACTTACTTTGGTCTTGAATGAGTCCGTTGGGTTACGCTTAAATGTGGTATATGACCCATTGTTGAAGTGTTCATGCCTCTTTTGTTAGGGATGATAGTCGCCCGCCCTCTTTTAGTTGGCAGGAAGGAGATCAAATCATTGTTCTTTCGGTTCTTGGTGACACGTCGTTTCTTTTTCGTGACGTTGTCAATGGGCACTTTGAAATAATGATGGGTCTGGCTTGTTTTTGCTCGAATTACCTCTAATTCACCGACTTATCTCTAATTCATATCGTCAGGGCAATGCATTTATTAATTCTTTGACATTTGAGAATAATGAAATAATTAAAACTCTCTCCTTCTAAAAAATCAGTGACCAAATGAAGGGAAAAAATACCGATATAATTCAAAGGATATTATCATCAATAACGATAAAACCTCCCTGTGCATAATACGCTCAGCACTGGAAGGTAGATAAAGTTAGCCAGAAGCCTTGTACACCACCTGGTTCGGGCGTCTTTCAGTATGGTACTTTTTTAAGAATCTTTTTTATTTTCTCTTCCGATATATTCACTTCTGCTTGTCTTGGTCCAGCATTTATCCTCGTTTTAAAGTCTGCTAGCCATTTTGCGTTCTTATTGTGTTAAACCTCTGTATTCCATATGTCTGACCAGAACTGCCTTGCTTCATCTGCATGCGGCACTTAACGTTTCCACCATGGTTCATTTATTTTCTCTTTGTGTTTGCTTTTCATTCCAAGCATTTCTATTACCATTTGGGCTCCACAATATATCAGATCATTAGTCTCAGTAATGTTGTTCACCTTAATCTTCCCCATTACACTGTCCATCTTTTTCACTGCTGCATTAAGTCTTTCTTTTTCCAGGCCTTTCAGTGATGGTAATATTTTTCTTTCCTTCTTACCTATCTCATTTAATTGTTCAATCAAATTTTTCTCTTCATCTTTTACTTCCTCATAACGTGAGAAATTACCAATCCAATCGGGAATCCTATGATCATCATTTGACACCAGATCAACAACGTCCTCAATTCTGCTCCCATCCCTGATTCCCTCTTCTGCATACGATGCATCCTCGATCGTTTTATCTCTTCAATCTCGAGATTTGATAACTACTGCTTCTTTGTGATTTGATTCTTCTGATCTACTAATCTCCGTTCAGTAATTAGGAACATATCTCTACTAATCCACACACTATGCATTCTTGTCCTGTGGCCATTACGGCTTGGCTCTCTGCTATAATAACACTTCATAACAATCCTGTTTTCATCCTGTGACCACTCCTGATCCTCCTGGCAGTAGTTTGATGACGACTGGTTTCACGCTGCTAGGCTATGAAACATCTGTCGGGCGAGAGGCTTTCCCCAGTGATTCCGGTCTCATGAACGCCGCTGTTTGCTATACTTAAATAATCTATATTGCACTCCTTCGAGGTTAGTGAGTTGTAAATTACACTACCAACGGTATTTTTTTATTGTGATACTATCACTAGGAAGTTTGCTGGCGAGGGCTAAAGAGTCGACCCTATCCATGACATAGACTAAACACCGCCAACCACGATACTTCAAGGTCTCGGGACAGGCTGACAGATACTACACCTTGCCCAAGGGTGACGTGAAGGTAGTTGTGACAAAGGGTACGCTTTGAGATCAGGTCTCAAAGCGTTCAAGAAGGAAAAGCAAGAACCTTGGTGGAAGAGACGCATTGAAGGTGATATAAAACGCCTGAAAAAGGATGTTAGCTTTCCAGGAAGATTAAAAAATGGGAGAGGTTCAAGATCGCCGAAAAGGCAAATCTAAATTTGTGAAAGAAAAATACCGAGTAGAAAAGAAAGGATTAACAGCTGCGATTGAAGAAATAAAGCAAAGAATCCTCCCCAAAGCTGCTAAAATCACTACATGCGAGCAAAAATTAGACCAGTATAGGAAAAAGAGATTGTTTGATATTGATCAACAGCAAGTCTACAATCAGTTGAATGGCCAGACAGGAAACAGTGACGACCATATCCCAAATGCTGAGGAAAGTAAGACCTTCTGGAGTGAGATATGGAGTGTAGAGAAAGAGCATAAGGAAGCTCATTGATTGAAGGAAATGAAAGGAGCTATGGGGAAGGTGAAGCAAAGAAATATATTGATTGATGAGAACAAAGTCAACAACCAATACAAAAAGATGCCCAACTGGATAGCACCAGGACACGACGGCGTGCAAAGTTTTTGGATGAAGGGACTCAATAATCTGCATAGCAGAAAAGCGTCCCAATTGAATGAAATGCTAGAAGGAAAGGTTATACCAACTTGAATGACATACGGTAGAACTGTGCTGTGTCAAAAGATGCAGTTGATAATTTTAGAAGGAAATGCAGTTGATAATTTTAGAAGGAAATGCAGTTGATAATTTTAGACCAATTACTTGCTTGTCACTCATGTGGAAGTCGATGTCGGGTATAATATCAGAGAAGAGGTACTGCTTTCAAGAATGTGAGAATTTACTCCCAGAGGACCAAAAATGGTGCAAAAGAAAGAGCAGAGGGACAAAAGACCAACTATTGGTTGATAGGGCGATACTTCATAATTGTAAGAGAAGAAAGTCAAATCTAGCAAGGCGTAGGGCAGTCTACGATTTTGTCCCCCATAGCTGGATCTTAAGGGTGTCTTGACATATGTGGTATTACTGGAAACATCAACAGTTTTATTGAATAAAGTATGACGAGATGGAAACTTCTCTTGACTTCCAACGGATCCGATCTATGTGAGTTGGATGTCAATAGGGGCATATTCCAAGGAGATAGCCTTTCTCCGTTGATTTTTGTCGTGTGTATGATCCCACTCTCCTTACTCTTACGAAAAGTAAAGGCACCTACGAATGAGGGCAGACAGAATACAATCTAAACTATTTACTTTTTATGGATGACCTAATTTGGGAAGAACAAAAACCAAATAGATAGCCAGGTGCAAACAGTGTATCTATTTAGTGAGGACATCGGTATGGAATTCCGTTTAAAGAAGTGCGCAGTGGTTGTTCTGAAGAGAGGGAAAATGGTGAGGTTTGAAGGAATCCATCTACCGAATCAAGAAGTAATGAGAGAAGTAAATGAAAGGGGGTATACTTACCTTGGCATCCTTGAACTGGTCGAGATAAAAGAACGGGCAATGAAGGGAAAAGTAATTGCTGAATATAAGAGAAGATTAAGACGTGCTAAAATCCAAACTTAATGGCAAAAATAAGATAATAGCAATCAACACATGAGCCGTTTCGCTCTTGAGATATGGAGCCATAATTATTGGGTGGAACGTATTGGAATTGAAAAAAATAAATTGAACAACAAGAAAGACTTTGACTATGCAAGGTGCTTTCCGTCCAAAAAGGGGTGTTGATCGACTGGAAGTGAATCGAAGAGATGGTGGAAGAGGTTTGATTAGCACTGAAGACTGTGTGGGAAGTGAGGAGATCAATTTGGGATTGTATATGCGGGATTCAAATGAAGAGCTTTTAAAAGGTGTACAGAAAGTTGGTATAACTGAGACAGAAAACCTGGTGGGGAAGGAAGAATTCAAAAGAAGTAACCAAAACAAGCTAAAAATGCAATGGCGCGATAAAAGTATGTATGGACAGTTAGACCGCGAGATAAATGACGACATAGATGAGGGATTATCTTGGAAATGGGTTGTGTAAAGTCATCTTAAAGTGCAAACAGATGCACTAATATTCGCTGGCCAAGAACAAGCGTTAAGTTCAAACTATGTCAAGCATAAGATCGACAAAACTACTGAAATTCCACTGTGTAGGATGCGTGGGGGAAAGGGGGAGGCCGAACAACATCTACGCGAGAAGGCATGACAACATTACCAAGCTTAATTCATTGGAAGTAGGCGAAAAGCATGGACTTGACAAGAAGGAAAAATGGTATGTACATTGCCCAGAAGGAGAAGTAGAATACGATAGAGTGAAATTATTGTGGGGCATAAATGTGCGAGTGCAACGACGTAATTGCGGTCAGGAGACTTGATTTGGTATTGATAGAAAAAAAGACGAAGTCGTGCATCATCATTGACGTTGTGGTTCCAGGGGATAACAGGATGCATGACGAAGTAAATGAAAAAATTGAAAAATACCAAAACCTTAAGAGTGAATTGATAAGGCTCTGGTCGTTGACAAAAGCGCTAGTTGTATCACTGGTGGTAGGCGCTATGGGATGCGTAAGCAAATGGTTTAATGGATGGATGGAAAAACCAGAGATTGAAGTAGGTCCTGGTATGGTACAAAAAACAGCCTTGTTGGGGGCAGCCAGGATACTTTGAAAAGTATTGGAAATGTAAAGATGAAAGAAACCTATTGGCCCTTGAGGTATTATTCGGCAAAAAAGAACAGCCTGTGCAAAATGCAAAACGAAGACAATAATAATAATCAAGGGGCGCGTTCCTCGGGGGGGGGGAGAACAGCCTATGGTCGAAAAATGTGCTGCTAGGTCTAATTCTTCCCACAAAAATAGTTTACATGGTCACCAGGACGGAATTGCTCCAATCCCTGACCCTGTAGATTCACCACCAAAAGAAAATCCCAAGGAAAACAAAACAGATAGACAAGGGAACAATATAAAGAAATGATAGTTTTTATTTTGCGTTCCAAAAACCGCAATCCAAAAATACTGAGGATACTTTTCTTAAATGGATTGAATGGAACTGCGAAAGCGATACAATAGATAAAATGGATGCTAATAAACTAGAAAATGTTAAACAGTGAGAACATTACGTGGCAAGGTAAAACTCTCGACGGGCAGTTTGTGACGCGATGCAAAAATGCTGATGTTAATGAAAAGGCAGCCCATCGGTAGTTGGGCAGCTCTGGACCAAAAGGGAAGACATAACAGTCCGGATTAAAAATGCACATTTTAGAGGAAAAGCGTGAATCTATTGATTACCTCGTCTCTGGAAGCTCAAAATTAACACCAAAAGATTATCAGATCAGGTCGATCAATACTTGCATTAGAAAATATGCAAAGAGTACTCAATAGAAACAAACACAAACTGGTATAAGCACCATCCTGAAGCGGTCACCAAAAGCAACAATGTTACTCTTTTATGGGGCTTTCCTTTCCACAAAGATCGAACAATTCAGGCAAATCGTCCTGACATTGTGATCAAAGATAGGAAAAACAACACCTGTTTATTTATCCGATATGAATGTACCATCTTATAGGAATATCTGTAATAAGATTTTTGAGAAGCCTAGCAAGTATAAAGATCTAGAAATAGAAGTTCAGAAAATGTGGCACTTGAAAACAAAAATCTTGCCTGTAGTACTCGGAACATTAAAGTTAAAAAAAGGGTATCCAAGATTTTCTAGACCAAATTCCAGAAAGACCATCTCTTCAAGAAGTTCAAAAGGTCGTTTTGAATAGCACATCTCACATTTTAAGGCGAGCCTTGAATATTTAAATAAAACAATTTTTTAAAAGTATTTCGTCGCTGTTGATGTTCGTGTTGTCAATTTTTTTTGTATTAATTTTTCCAAAGAAGTTTATATATAAATTTCTGTATTACTTATGATAGTGTGTATAATGTTCCCATTAATGTTCTTACGTAGTCTCGTTCTATGTTGTTTTAATCCTTTTATGTCTTTTTTACTCCTTTACCTTCATATACCCAGTACATTACTTCACTCACCCCAGGTAACTGGAGGTTAGTTACTCGGTGTTTGGTTTCATAAAACCATATAAAAAGAAAATTTTCAATAATAAACAATAATAATAATAATAATAATAATAATAATAATGCACCCAGTTTACCCTTATCGGGCTGGTAGTCGGATGGGTTTGCTGGGGTTTCTACCCCCGAGTTCCCCATGGGCTCGTATTGCTCCACTACTCAATAATAACAATAACAATATGAAGAAGAAGTAATATACCAGGTTTACTTGGAAAGGGTTGAAAAACAGTAGCATTTGGAGGAAGACAGAAATTCTCATGCCAGCAGCTCAAGAGTAAACCATACAAACGAACCACATCAAAACCAAAGTCAACAAAACAATTGGGGGCAGTAAAGGTATAATGTGCGGTTAGGTTGGTGAATCAATAACCTTATCAGCAAATCCAGAAAAATGGCACTGTAAGAATATAAGGCAGGTATGATTGGGTGGGAAGAAGAGTTAATTGGGGTATAAAGTGCAGAAAGTGTTGTTGAACAGGTTACTTGCAAGGTACTTTGGGTCTTTAATATTCAGAATGACCGGTGGCATCTGACACTAGAAAGTCCGATTAATATTTAAACAAGAAGAAGGCAAATAATTGTATTATCGGTGACTTTGCCATTCCAGTTGATACCGAAAAATACAGAAGGAGAAAGAGCAAGTTGATGAACATCAGGAACAAATGAAAGAACTTCAAAAACTATGGAATATCAAAATGTAGGCAGGTCCTATTGTCATTGGGAGATTAGGAACACCACCGATAGATATCAAAGGGGATAAAAGGGGTGGGAATAATGACACGAATTGACGAAATGTAGAAAACTGCAATATTGCATTCTGCAAGGGTCTTAACAAAAGTAACTGAGGACATTTATTGTCACCAGTATCAAGGAGACGTCTCCACTGAATAAAATTAATGTGATAACCATGATGAAAACGACGATGATGATTACTTTTTTCTGCTTTTAACTTCATTTTTCCCAGTAACTGGGGCTCAGATGGTGCCCTTCATAAAGACTTGGATTTGGCAGCGAGGAATTTCTTGGCCGGGTGCCCTTCCTGACGCCAACAAACGGCCTTTTTTTCTTTTGTGAAGTCCCGAAGTCGCCCGATCGGGGAATCGAACCAACAAAAAGACATGAACAGCAATCAAAAGTGGGAAAAACCGGGAGGTAAAAACACGTCGATCTTTTAATGGGAATAAACAATAAAATCCACTGCACAAAACAACGCTGAAAATAGTTATATAGATATGAAGCTAACCGTCTGTAAAATAACATTTATATTAAACTACACCAAGTGAAATTAAATCTCTTGGACACTTTTAAGCTCCTTAATAACCTCCTTGAACTTAATTTTTCCCTTCTGCAAGCGAGGTTACACTACAACAAAAATTGTATGTAGCAAGGAAAAAGATGCCACTAAATAAATTGTAGAGAAAAAAAACCATCTAACGTGGTGTAAAGTAAAATTTATACAAGAAAGGTGAAGTTACCAAAGTACTTTTTGCATAATGTCGAATATATTTTATGGCAGTCCGGGGTGAATAACGTATCAGTAAAGCTACAATCACGCCCTTCCACAGCACAGATATAATGTATGGTGCCCAGGTTTATAAAGTGTTTGATAGTTGCGAAGGACTATCATAAGATATAAGCAGGAAGAATAAAATAGAGAAGGTGGCCATTTTAAGCTTCGTGTTTTATAAATTTCTCTCCACCCTTCCCCCTCCCTCTGTGTGTGTGTGTGTCTCTCTCTGTGTGTCTCTGTCTGTCTGTCTGTCTGTCTGTCTGTCTGTCTGTCTCTCTCTCTCTCTCTCTCTCTCTCTCTCTCTCTCTCTCTCTCTCTCTCTCTCTCCCTCTCTTTTTCTCTCTCTCTCTCTCTCTCTCTCTCTCTCTCTCTCTCTCTCTCTCTCTCTCTCTCTCTCTCTCTCT
>RDPX01000037.1:2452719-2500196 GCA_003991215.1 Morbakka virulenta
AGAGAGAGAGAGAGACAGAGAGAGAGAGACAGACAGACAGACAGACAGACAGAGAGAGACACACACAGAGAGACAAAGAGACAAAGACACAGAGAGTAAAGACCATCTACATATATGGAGGGCAATAACATCTTCTCCATCGAGCAGAAAGGTTGCAAGGACCAACTCCGTATTAATAAGATGATAACACTGGGGAACAATTTTCAATTTTTTTCAAAAGTAATGAAGTTTCTTGATTGATTCCTACTAAATCTGGCGTGTTGAGTGCGAAAATAACCATCATTTTCTTCCTATACGTTGATTGGCATATTTTGTGACTGCATTCGAATATAATAAAAACAAAACATTCAAAGGATAGCAGGGACCCAGCGTTCTTGAACAAACAAAGTGATGTATAGTGGGTATAGACCAGCTGGAAGCGATATCAGAAGCCAAGCACCTGTGAAAAGAATATGCAAATATTGTAACAATAAGATAAGGAAACAAAGACCCTTTCTTGAATAGCTCACTAATATTATGATGTTATAGAAACCATTTAATGACAATAATCTTTATGGTCTGAATCAGTTTGTTATCCATAAGAGCACCATACACAACCCAAACCTTGGATATTCAGCTACCAGTTTCTCAAGGTAAGAATACGCTTAGCTTAACTTTTGTATGATTCCTTGTATAATGGTAGCGAATTCTATTACTAATCATCTACTAAGCTACACAATACTGAACAATAAAACTGGTTACGTGTATGATTATTCCGTACAAAATTTTATGAGCAGCAAAATATACTTATAAAGAAATTTATAAGTATATTATAAGAAATTTTTCTCATATCAAACCGAATCAAACGTAAAATTTTTCAGGGTGACTCTATCTCCTCTACTATTTTGTTTGGTCTTTCACCCGTGTCCCGACTCTTGAATGAATACGGATATAAGATCAATAAAGATAAAGTAAATCATCTCTTTTATATGGATGACTTGAAACTTTATACTTGCAATGATGGAGCGCTGACGAAAACAAGGAACTGTTTTCATCAGTGAACTAAAACTGTTATTATGTAATTAGACCAAGAGGGAGCTTACAAATACTTGGGTGTCGGTGAAGAAACTGGAATAGAGCACGCAAAAATTAAATAAAACATTCGTAAAAAGGTATTTGCAGAGTATGGTCATTCATGAAAACAAAATAAACTCAAAAATAAAGTAACAGCGACCCACACCTTAGCTATACCAGTAGTTTCAACATCATCAACTAGAACTTAATTGAACTACAAAGATTAGACATTTAACACAAAGATTAGAAAACTGTTCACATGTCAAAGGATGCGCCACTCAAAGTCAGAGGTAGACCGGGTAAACACCCCAAGAGATAAAGGAAGAAGGGTTTAATACAATTAGAACTCTCCTATAAAATCTTGACTACAGGACTTTTCAGATATTTCGATAATGCAAATGACTGGAAATTGGTTAACGTGCATGAAAATGTAAATTCTAAAAAACTCCACTCAAGAATCTAAAAAAAATTATTTTTTTCGTGAATTACATCTAGAAATTGGGAACGAAGAGCTATTACCACCGACCGAGATTGCGCTTAAAACAAAGAAATGTGGTTTAAATGTAGGGATGAAACAGCTTGAAACATGGTGGCAAGAAAACCTCTTCACGGACAGTACGCAGTTCGAGCTAATAATGCCGATGTAAATACAAACACTATCAATCAGTGGCTTCGAACCTATGGGCTGAAACCGGAAACGGAAGGTTTTATTCTTGTCGCCCAGAATTAAAGGTTATTCACCAGGAACTATCAGGCTAATGTCTTGCACATTGGTGCAGACGTAAAATGTAGATTTTGCGAGGAAAAGGCAGAAACCATTGATCACCTTGTCTCTGGTTGCTCTATCTTAACACCAGGAGTGCATAAAAACAGATAGGCCAGGGTAGGTCAATATCTTCACTGCAAGATCTGCAAACACTTATTCATAAACCAACAGCAACTAGTACGAACACCATCCTAAACCAGCTACGGAGGGTGAAGATTTTACCATCCTTTGGGACTTTCAAATTCATACTGACCGCATGATACAGGCCAACCGTCCCGATACTGTCATTAAGGACAGAAAAAACAACACCTGTCCTCTCATAGATATGAGCATGCCATCAGATGTAAATGTCTCCGTAAGTGTTTTAAAAGTTCGCAAAATACAAGGATTCGGAAATCCAAATTGAAAAGACGTGGCATCTAAAAACTAAGACTGTTCTAGCTGTGGTTGGTGCCTTTGGCCTGATTAAAAAAGGAACTAATAAATATCTCGAGAAAATTCAAGCCTTTCCTCCAAAAGATCCAAAAAATAATGCTCAATAGCACAGCAAATGTATTAAGAAGAGCACGAACTCTCTAAACACATTAACTTTACAGTGTTTTTAATTTTTTTTCTTTTTCACTTTCTGTTGTGATGTTTAGCTGATACTCGTGAATTGTCAAAAATTATAAATTTTTAAATAATTCTATACATTATTTATCCTTTTATATCAATTTTAATATATTAATTAAACTGAATTTGTTAAACTTCTTATAATAACACACAAATATTTTAATAAAAACAACAAAACATCCTAATTTCACTTACCCTAGGTCACTGGTAGTGGCCCGGTGCTTGATCATAAATCGCAAATAAAAATGAAAATTTGACATGGAAATGTACGATAGTTAATGTAGCTTGTCCCTTTGATACCAGAGTTATCGAAAAGGAGAGAGAAAAAATCAACAAATACCAGAACCTTAAGGGAAAATTAAAACGAATTTGGAATTGTGGGAAAGTACAAGTGGTTCCCATTATCATCGGAGCATTGGGTACTATATCTAAGGATTTCCACGAATTGGCTTGGGAAAGTTTGCCCTGATTCTCATTTTGGAACTTTACAGAAGGCTTGCTTGTTGGGAACAACAAGGACTCTGCGCTGAATATCTAAGGTTGTGAGTCGGAACTTGATGTTCAGTTAACATCTTCCGGTTTGTAAACCGACCTTCAAAACGAAATAATAATAATAATAATAATAATAATAATAATAATAATAATAATCATCATCATCATCATAATAATAATAATAATAATAATAATAATAATAATATAAAACCATCGAAACAACAACTGCAACAAACAACCAAGCGAGTTTCCGTGATGACAATGTGTACGCTTTCAGCACTGAAGTCAAGATTGAATTCGGGTTAAACTAATGTGCTGTTTAGTACTGGAGAGGTTAGTTCAAACAAATTGACGATTTGGTGTTACCATCTGTGGATGCAAATTGACGACGAAGGATATAAGTACGTATGAATTTTGGAAACAGGTAAAGTGATGGAGGAGGAAATAAAACGTAGAACGAGGGATGAGTACTTTTGTTGATTAAGACTGGTCCTGAAGTCGAAACTAAATGGGCGAAACAAGACTGCGTATATCAACACTTAAGGCGCTTTACTACTTAGATACGGAGCAAGAGAGATCATGTGGACAGCTAAAAAGCTTAAGAGCTTGGTTCAAAAGACGAAAAAACTGTTGACGACATAATAAGTGTTCCATCCTACGAATGACAGATTGTACGTACCAAGTAAAAGAGGAGGCAATGGGTTCATAGGTTGTAAAGACCGTATTACAGCAGAAGAGAATACGGTAGCGTGAAACATAAAGAACGTTGTGGAAACACTTCTGTTTGAAGTAAAAAGGTCAAGTGCACTGAGAGCTCTGTGGGCAGCATGACCTTCAAAGAGATGACAGACGGTTCGACTAAAAAGCTGATGGTGGTATAGAGAATGAAAGGAGGAAAAAGTCTGTGGGATTTTATGAATTTGTGGGATTTTATGATTCAGTGTGATCATGCGATAAGAGCGTAGAAAGCCTGACAATATTTTGACAGAGAAAGAAAGCAAACAATGTTGGGTCATAGATATTGCCTCTCACAGCGGACAATACATTATGTGACAAAGAAGATATAAAGAGTGATCAATATGTAAGGTTGGCATTTGAGATAAGGCAGTTTTTCCACTGGTGTTTCCCAGTGTCTTGCACAGACACTGGGAAACAGTAAAGTCTGGAATACAAGACCTGTGCCATGGCTTATTAGTGGGGAGTCAGTAAGAATGATTTATCAACTTGAGGTGCCAACATGTTTATCTGGCATCCATGGAGAAACTTCTGTGAAGCAGGAGCCTCGTCAATGAAAAAGTGGCTGTTGTACCAATAATAGTTGGGTACTTTGGGAACTATACTGAACAACTGCGAATCACAATACGGTTGGAACCCTTTCAGAAAACAGCAATATTGGCACAGCTCGCATACTTTGAAAGGTTCTTCAAAAATAAAGGTGTTGCCTGCTTTTGAAGACAGTAAATAGCTGACACGTCACTGCTACATCTCCAACTAAGTAAGAAATGAGTTAAGGGGAAAAAAGGCATATAACAATAACAACAATAATGATGATACTGTGAAAATATTACAATATAGATCGAGAGGATCTGGAATTGTAGAAAAGTGAACATTGTGAAAATATAATTACAAAATTATAATATAATTTCATCTGGTTAAGAACAATCGCCTATTGCGGTAAAACGTGTTGTCATGATCACAGATATTGCCATAGTCACTGACTAAAATTCAATGCGGTGCACATGTGTTTTTCACTTTACTAAATATATTACTGCTGCTACTACTACTACTACTACTACTACTACTACTACTACTACTACTACTACTACTACTACTACTACTAATAATAATAATAATAATAATAATAATAATATAATTATCATTATCATTATAGGATCTCTCTTGAATGAGGTGAATTCCGATATCTGTATATACTATCTACTACAGATGCTGTTTGTTTTTCTGTCCACCATTTGAACTACGGTACTGTGGTTTAGTCACTACCTGGCAAAGATCCAAGCGCCGATAGTTTATTGATATAACAGGTGGCAGTGAAAACTGTAAATACTGGTTCGAATCCAGTTCGTTGCAACTTATTTTTTCATTGGTTTTTCTTATTAACTTCTAAATTGCAAACCAATACTTTTCCATTCCCACAATAAAAACGATAACTTTCAAACTGCATAGTTTTGAAAGCTGGCCTTTTTCAACAGTACTTACAAATAAAGATTGTCTGTCACTTCTACGAAATGTTTTGTCACTATACTGAGTAACAAGATACATACCCTCCTTAATGGGAATTATGCTGACGCCAACACTTAATCTCCCCCCTCCTAAACTGACAAAATGCGGTTCTTTGCTTTCCAGTTTGACACCCTGTCCTAGGTCAACAACATCCATCTCTTTTTCCTAAATATAAAGATGCAAACATAAAAAGCTTGTCAGATATAAAAAAGGGGTAACTTACAATAAGAGCACTTAGTTCCATCACTTTCACTGACAAGTTAAAAGTGGTAAATTCCAAGTATGCCACGATATCATCAGCTACTTTGCTGGTGGTCATCTTGTACACGTCGAAAATGCAACTGAATCCCCCCTCTTCTTATAACATTTGAAAAAAGTAGCGAAAAACAAAACTTAACAGGTTGTATCACATTTCCAATTCTTATGAACAGGTGGCACGATCCTCATGCAAATTCTCTTCCTGAAATGATTTAAGTTTTCCGTGAGCAATGAAAATGAATAAGAAATCGAAATAAGAATGACGTAGGAAAGTGAAAAAGATAATTAAAAAATTACAAAAGTCACGACCGAAGGGGGGGGGGGGGCGCTAAAAGATACAAAGCAAACTAACAAATAACAAAAAGCTGGGAAAAGTTATTTCACTTTAGCTTGTAAGGTCCAGGAGTAACGAGAGCAAATGTAAGCATTAACTAGCTGCGGGTTTTGTGAAAATAATACCGCATTGGAAATTGATTGACCACGTCCAGTGGACTACAAATAATGTGGAACTTGTGAACAGTGAACCCTTCCGTTCTAAAAGTGCCATAAACGCAATGCTTAGCTATAAAAAGCAACCACTTCCTCCTGATATTAAAAGCTGATCTGTTAAAGTATTAATAGTCCATTAAATGAATATGATAGTGCTCACTCTGTTTCTTGATAAAGTCAGCAAGAAATATTGGACTGGGTAACTACAAATGATTACACTGCACAAAGAAAGAAAAAATATCCTACTTGCTTCTCCACACATTCTCTTACATCTCACTGAATATTAAACCCTAAGCCGTTAAGACTCGTGGGATTTACATGATCTGGCACGATTCTTTTGCCTGACTGACAAAAATTCCACTTAAACTTTTACACAAATCCAATTTATGAGACGTTTTGAGAAATGATACAGCACACTGACGTCTAATTTGTCTGTATTTTGCTTTTCAATATCGCTGCAATATTCATCCGTGCTTGCATCACAAATAGCATTTCATAAATAATGGAAATGTTCGTCATAAAATGAAATAAACCGTAAACACGTATGGCAAGGTAATCAAAGGGTTAGTACACTAAAACCGGGGTTCCTCTGTTCGGTATCCTTAAAACGTGAACGAATTCATTCCTTTGTACCTGGCACTATAAGTGCTAGGTCGACAGATGTTCTGTACTTCTACAGTGCGTTGTGGAGCCAAGATATAAAGGTTTTGCAAAAGCTATGTATTGTAGTATCTTTTAAAGGTAATGGGTTCACATTTGACCTGTGGCAGCTGGTACAACTGGGCAACAGGGGCATTGCCCAATCAATTTTTTTTTAAGAAATTTGTCTTTATCCCTGTGTATGATTTGGCTGTTTTCTATGTGTTACACAAAAGCTTAGAGGTATCTGGATAATTCTACCTCCATGTAACTCAGGTCTTGATATTGTGCGTCTTGCACTTTAGACAAGACATTGTAAAGTAGAACGACTGCAAATAAAACAAATCTGTCCTGAAAGATCGGAAATGAATCAAATTAACCTGAGTCTCAACATGACTTTGTTCATTTTCAATTTTAAAAGTTCTTTAGTTTTATCTTCCCCTAATTTTAAAGTGGCATTTTAAAGCATCTCTTTATCCGTTCTAATAAACTTAGCCTTCCATTAATAAATTGTTTTTAAACATTAATTCAAAAAAGTTTCTAGTTTCCCGCAAACATTTTTATATCATTCTTTAAAGTTTGAACGCACGAGGCCTTTATAGGGTTTTCCTTCTGTTCTAAAAATCAAGTTTGTTTTAAGATTCAGAACAAGAAATCATTAAATAAATTTCAAAATTTTTAATTTCCATGGCGTTTCTATACAATTGTTCTGGAAGCCTGAGTATTCTTTCATATTGTAAAAAACGTTACAAATCAGCAATGTTCTCACGGCTTTCTGTGTATTTTTCTACACAACTAAAATGTGCATTATCTATGCACATTAGCTTTTGTTTGCCCCACCATATAATGTTAACTCCAGCTGCCATTGAATTAGACTTTTGTCGAAGCTACAAGCGGGAGGAAACGAAGTGGATGTCAAGGAGTTAAACAATTTAATTGCCCTGCGAAAAAATGCTGTTGGTAAAGAAGAACTTACGCATCTTTAAAAAGAAAAACTAACCAAATAGATAAATGAAACTGGTAGTAGACGATGCCGAAGTGACCTTAATATGATAGGTATCTCAAGTACAAAATACGTTAGGCTGCCCTCTTAACAAGTTAAGAACTGGGACTAAAAATCAAAGATAAGGCAAAGCAAAATGGTGATTTTCTATGTCATCTACGCTTAAAGTGTATCTTGACGGGAGGAATTTTTATCCAAAAGAATTCGGAACCCCAATCTGTGTTATCGAATGGACCTTTGACTCTCTAAAAATACAATTCTTCTGACAACTGACACAAATAAACCAGGAATTAATGAGGACGCAATTATATATAAACCAGAGCCAAATAAATTGGGCACTGGTGGTAGTGGCAATTACGGCAATGAAAACAGTGCTGATGCTGAGACTAACAGTAATGGTAATGATGATGACAATAATGTCAAGGGCTGAAAGTCTGTAAATACTAAATATACCAGTAAAAACCAGCGAATAGTTGTAACCAAGCACCTCAATCATTTTCTGTGTTTTGCTCCACTTTTCCTCCCAAATACCAGTCAATCTTTTCATTAACTCCTCATCGCGCTGCAGCTTTTTCTGAGCAGTTAAAACTGCACCATCACTGTTCTGCAACGAAACAACAGCAAGAGAGTCAATACAAAAGTACTCAAAAAAATCCCACTGCTTGTCATTGGTCAGTAATGACGAACGACAAGCAGTAAAGCGGAATTAATAACGATCGACAATTCTGATATATCTTGACCAACCATGTGCATTGTGCCAAAAATGGTTTAAAAGTACAGCAACGAGCAGATGGTCTTCACCATAGCTCTGGCAGTAATCTGTACATTTTCATTATTATTAACATTATTATTATTATTGAGTGGTGGAGCAATACGAGCCCATGGGGGCCTCAGGGGTAGAAACCCCAGCAAACCGATCCGACTACCAGCCCGATAAGCTGGGTGCATGCATCACACCTACGTGTGTGCGATATTGATCTTATTTAAAACAGCACATGACCTTGCTGGTTAGGTTTCCAAGTTTAGGTGACCCATTCTGCTTAAAACGGTCTCCGTAGCGAGGCTTCACCCAAGACCTTAGGACTATTATTATTATTATTATTATTATTATTATTATTATTATTATTATTATCATTATCATTTTTAACACTTTTCATCACAGAAAATGAAAGGTTATTAATTGAATTAAAAATCTCTCTTTTTCTTTGGTGGATAGTAATAAAAATAAGAACTTTTAATGTTATTAGTCTTGCTACACGAGGACATAAAATGCATCTTTTAAGGTCTTCTCTCCCTTCTGCAATCTACAACAAAGTTAAAAAACCCTTTTTCTTATAGTTTGGCAAGTGAAAATGACTGATAATATTTTTACGTATTTGAATTAATCGAGATAAAGTATAGCATTAGACTATTCGTCTTTAAAGCACATGGCATTTGATTAATTAGGAGTAAAGTGATGTAATAAATGTACACTTCATGACATCATGGTGTTTCGGGGGAGGGGGGAAGGGAAGGGATGGGAAGGGAAGGGAAGGAAAGGAAAGGAAAGCAATAACAAAATCATGTTTAAAAACACGATTTTCATTTGGTATTTTCGATTGGCAAGTGTATTATAACAGTAACAGCTTTCTTTGTTAAACAGAAAGCAATGGTTTCATAAGCTACCAAGTTACTAAAACATGCATTCTATTGGCCACATAACATTTTTTTACTGTCTGTTTCAAAAAAACCAAGAGCATCTTGTCAACATTTTTCAATGTCAGGTTGTATGCCACACTATTGGTAATATTTGTATGATTTATTTTCCCAAGGTTCCATTAGTTAACCAAGGTTCATTATATGTGTGTCGAACATCTGCCACGTCAAAAAACGTTGCCGATCAACTGGTCACGCAGTAAATGTACATTCGAAACTACAGCTCCGAAGAAGGTCTGAAGAAAATGACAAACTAAGTGGCGTCATTGATGCGCATTCGTAAAGGGAAAAGCTAGCTCACCAGGTTAACATTTTAATGGTTGTACATGAATTCTGGTGGGAGATAATAACTCAGCTTTCTATTGAACGCCATCAGTTGCGTCTCTGCCACACTAAAAAAAATCAACCACTTCTTCCCCTATTCTCTGGCAGCTTCTTCAAGGTCAGACTTAAGAAACAAGTATAGCGTTACCACAGCGTAAATAGAGGCCTACATCTAAAAATGGGTAGCAAGAAAATATGGCCACCATTTATACGAAATTTTTGTTTTGAAAGACTCCGGCGTCATGAATTGGACTAATGATGTACAGTTAATTTTCGATAACTCAACTGCCAGATAACTAGAACATTCGCTACAAAGAAATAATTTGCATTTTCCCTGGTTTTGCCTATAGGTTTCCTATAGAAATGCTGCCCGATAACCCGACTGTCCAACTCGAACATTCGCTAATTCGAACACTTTCTGTTTCCCTTTAACAAATCACTGTCCAAAACTCGAACGTTTAAAACTATTTGAAGACACAAAATCAGCCAAAAATTAATTAATTAATACAAGGAAATTAATTTAATCTTTGCTCTCTGCCCTCGCAATATTTATAAAAATGTTTACCAATGTTTCTGAATGGTGACTGTCGGCTGTGATTATTAAGTGTTATTGGTTTTGTAAAATATCAATGAAAGTTCGTGACACTTCAAAATAAAAGGTTCATCGCACTTGCATTCAACTACCATCACCCAGATTAACTGTTTTGTTCTTTATGACGTCATAGCAAAATCCGAAATCATCCATTCGTCAATAAGTAAAAAATTGTCTTCGCAATTTTCCACTTCCTCCCTTTCATAGATGACCAATAACTGGATTATTCTCTAACAACAGAGAAAGTAAATTTGACCATAATATTGTTTGATTCCATTGCTGCTTTAAGTTTTTCGCCAATTTTTTAATACATCGTATCCACGTATCCACGTGAAAGCCTTTCCCAAAAGATTCAATTTCAAAAGATTTAAAGATAACAATTTGGACTTGATCTTCGATTCAAAACAGCTTTTTCTTGTAGTAAATCTCTTCTATTGTACTTTCCACGTCTGCATTTTCAAAAAACGGGATTGTATATCTTTCAGAACAATTTGACAGTTGTGTTTAGAACGATTTTTTAAAATAATGGTCGAACGCTGCAGTTCCTAAAACGGAGACATAACCCTTTGATTAGTTACATTTATGCATTTCACACATTTTCTAGGCTGGGCTACTTAACATTCCTAAAACAGCACATCTACAGTAAGGGCCACCCAGCTGTATTTGCAAGATAGGAACTGATGACCTGACGATATTTTTCAAAACGTTAAGTCAGACTTATTAAGAACAAGTTTATAATGATTAATTTCTAGAGGTATCAGTTGAGAAATACGAACTGTACCAATCACATGTAACGATGGCGACTTCAAGTTTAACAAAACGATTCTTCAGATTAGGCTGTCGCCGAAAAATACAGCGTTCCAAAAAAAAACAGACTTTCAGCTTAGGTGAAGAAAAAGAATATGATTATTAATGTATTGTGAGAATAAAAAACAAGAAGCCGGAAGACTTCACGTGTTGCTAATAGAAAGAACTTGGATCAGGATTTATTTAAATGGTTTCTTTCTACCAGGAGTCAGAGTGTAGCCATTGATGGAGTACTTTCGTGGGCAAAAGCACTGGAATAAATACACTAAATTAATCGGGTTGGATTATTTGCAGACATTAGATGGTTGTAAGTGCCGTTGGAAAGACAGGTTCCGTGTGATTTAAAAAAACTGTGTCTGGAAAAGCGAAGTCCGTCACCGCTGAAATGGTACAACCATGGAATGAGACATCAAAACAATATTATTATTAAAGTACACTTTAAAAGACAGTTGAAAACGAGTTTGGGTTGTTTTACCAGTCCATACAAAGAAAGAATATTCATTTGAAATCTAAGAAATGTGTTGCGGGTAAACACAGCAAGGTTTGGTTGACAGGAATGGTAGCAGGCCAACGCATTGGGTGAAATTATCTATGTTCTTCATTGGAAAAGCTAAGAGTCCCCAATATTTTGCTGCCGTTCAGTACTTACCTTGCCGTTACTGACCTCAAACAAGGGTTGGATGCATGGAAAATGGTTTGAAGAATGGGTTCAAGAGCTCGATTGTAATTTCCTTGCAAAGAAAAGAAAAAAAGCCCTTCTTGTTTATAACTCCTCTCCCTATCCACATCTGATTAACCTCAGCGCTACGGATTTGACTTTCCATAGTCCCAAAAAAACCCACCCTATGGATCAAGGAGTGACCCGCAGTCTTAAAGCAACGTCTTCTAGTTGTTCCGAAGTACACCAAGGCATTGGATATGCATAATCCACTGCTTATTATTACTGTAATTAGCGCAACGAATATGCTATTGACTGCATGGAGTATGGTTACCAAGAAAACAGCGATTAATTGCTTTATAAAGACAGGAGTTCCTGAAGTACTTAAAACAAGAGTATTGCAAGAAGAGGATGACCCATTCCAAAATCTTGTTACTGAGATAGAGACCTTGTGAGTAAAAGACCAATCCCAGGAGCTGCAACTGCTAAGGAGTATGTTTCACATTTTGATGACGTTAACACTGCAACTTCTTTAGCAGCTGAGGAATAAACTTTTGCTGCGCTGCGGACAGAAGATATAAAAGTAGCTAGCCATGAAAATGATACTCTAAACAGAAGACTAAAAATGAATGACTACAGATGCAGTTGAGTTGATCAGTCAATATTGCTTGCTTGGAAGAAATTGGGAAAAATTCCTTGAACATTGTTTAAAAATTAACGGAATGGCTTGAGAAGGATTTCATTAGTTACATGAAACAAAAAACAATGGGCAATTATTTCAATAGCTCATAATGAAAACTACAGAACTGTGGTCGAATTTTCTTATTTTTTGTGTATAGTAATGCTAACATGTTTCCATCGCTTTACTTAAAAAAAATTGTTTCCAATAACCTTGGGCATCCAATAACTCGAACATTCGATGTCTCGAACAAATTTCGATTTCCACCGAGACTTTGAAATGTCAACTGTAACAAAGCAAACCCATTATTCCAGATGTTGTTATCCACCTCAGTAATAAATGTTTGCTATATCCACGACGGAATAGCTCTCAGTGCATCACTGAAAAATGGGTAAGTTTACCTCTCTTTACAATCAGCTGTTTCAAAACGAGTCAAACTCTTAACTCGGCCCACCGCATCGTGATTTGATTTTGTCTTATATCGTTACCTTTTACACTTAAAACACGTGTACACTTGTGAAATTTCTGTGAAGAATTACATTATATTTTTAGAAACCATTGTAGCTAAAAGTTGCGCAACAAAGAAGGAAAATACAAAACAATTCCCTATTCATGAATGAACAAAGACGCCATGATGGAAAATTAAAAATTACAATGCAAAAAACAATTAAAAATTTGTTTTGAATAAATAAAAATGGGGACCACAACTATTCCTGTATCTCCAGCAATTTCAAATTGGATTCTTGGAAGAATGCTACACTTGGAAATCGACATTGCTTACTATTGCCACAAGTCACCTAACAGCACATTTTCTAATCGATTTGACTGTTTGACTGTATCAAAATTATCTGATTGTTTAAAAAAAAAACCCGACTGTCATCGCCAACAATGCCTGTCATGTCAAATCCATGTGGCAGACAAGTATGAAGAAATCGTGGTCTAATAGTCTAAAGCAACAACCTTGCGGTCTGACCGCTAAAAAAAGAAGGTTGACATATTCAACCCAGTTTCTATGGCAAAGCAAAGTTCATTTTTAAAAAAATGGTCCCTCAACATTCCTCCATGGAAAGCGTGCTTTGTAAATCCAGGGTACAAATTAATACCTAAATGTTTTCATCGAGATGGTTTACAAATAACTACTTTACGTACTACAAAGAACTGGCCCCAAGGCGATCAAATACGCCCCCATTACTCCAAAGCCCACTTTATTGGTTTGTCTATCTGTTCACTGCTCGTTTGCAGTCTCCCTTTCTTGCCCTTCAAAATGCATTTCATAACGTCGGAAAATGTTGTTGGCTTATTGAAAAAACCTATGAAGTATTCGTTACACATTTATTTGTCCTGACGAAAAGGAGAATCATTGATGACTGTATAGCAGACAGTTGGGAAAGCAGCTTTAAGTAAGGAAAACTGTGGATATTTTTAAATCACAACCCCCAGAAAACCTACAACACCATAATTACACAACAAAAACCAAATCAACCCCTTACCCCCTTAAAACCTAAATTCTCACAAAACAAAACATTACTGGTCAGTACTGATGCATTTATGTATTCTATTTCCAACCTCAAAAAACACAATGTCGTGGTTTCCAAATTGCAAACTTCAAATTACTCAAACAAAAAGGTTTCCATTTGAGAGGATACAGAGGATCAGGTCTATATGTGTTCACTGTTCTCACGTCCTAAAGGGCTGCTAAAATAAATTTTCAAAACATGGTGCCTAGGCAACAACCTGGGTTTACCCTCAAACACAACTGGGCTCGGCTACCATTCTACCACCTCTATTATCTCTTAGATTTTCAAAATATGTGACACATCCGGAACAGATTATTTTAAAAAAACCCTCTTACCTTGGGTTTACTGTTCTGTAGTGCTCTTAGATGGTCGATTTCAGCTTTCAATTCCTTGATCAACTTTACGTTCGCTTCCTTTACAGAATAAATTTGTAAAATGTAGGTAAGAACAGGGATAAAATTTCACGCTAACCATAAAACCACAACTGACAAAATGTTGAAAATTGCCAAAACGTTTAACAACTAAGTCCAGTTAGGTTCTAATTCTATGAGGCATGTCAAACAACAGCATGGTTTCAACTTATGAAAGAGTGATCCCTTGCATTCATTCGGACTTATATGTTTTTTTTATTCTTTCACTACAAATATTGCTTAGAGATATCAGCCTCGTTAAACGTAATTACTGCAACTCGCTTCTATTTTCTGTACGGAGTCACTAACCGTAAAGAATTTTATCGGGCAATATCAAATCAGAATAAATAATTGATCCTATTAAAATGGCATTCTTGCATTGCAATATAAAACTCGAGGCTATTAATGAACTAAAATTACATGAAAAATTTTTTTAATTAAAACAACGCAAACGACAAAACAAACTGGTGGTCATTTCATTAAAGTATTTTGAAGTTCAAACCAAGACGCAATCATAGAATCTCTTATTATCTGCTTCTTTTAGCTTATATTAATTAATAAGCTTCTTTTGACTCAAGTTTCAAAGACATTTTAACTATTAATATGTCTTTCATAAAGCCAGAGGCTTAGTCCGATATGTACTAGCTTTTCTCAAAAAAATAAGTAAACCAGTACTGGCCCGCCACATTGGAGAATACAAGGGGAGGAGGTGGGTCATAAAAAATGGGTAATGTTTTACCAATTAACATTTTAAACAATTTTTTAAAATCCAAAGTTATCAGTATCACCAGTTTTGCTATATCACTTGGCTATGACTATTTATTACTACCCAGCAGATAAGGTCACATTGTTGTCGCACGTATGTACAACAATTCAGCCTTAGCTACAGAAGCTGTAGAAGAGATCATCCTAAATCTTTTCAAACCACTGCCTCTTTCTCAGTTAAACAAACCCTCGTGTAATTCTATCTACGCCAAGCCTATACTGTATCGGTCCGTTGTAAATAAGGATACTTTTTCTTGGCTCAAACACTGGCAGCGTTCTCTCCGTCATCATTTCACAGACTAAAAAACAATTTCAATTTACCGAATATTACATATTAGCACGCAAAAGTGCGCTTAGGATATGACTTGTCAGATTCTGTTTATCTTCAATCGATATGGACCTGGAACCGAATTAAGTTGCTTATAACACCCTTGCTACAATAGCACTTTCATATCCTTCTAGAATATAAGCACAGTTCTCTCAAAACTAAAGAGGTGTCCTTTGCTCAGAGAATACGACGAGACCCCTTATCGAAGAATAAAGAGGGTACCTTAAAGTTTTTTCGCGTTTCCCTAATTCGATTTTTCGGCACAAAATTTGGATTACAGGTTGACCCATCTACGTTAGCAAACGATTATTCCTGGGGCTACAAGTTGTTCCTCGTTTGGAGCAACGTGTAATTATCCGTCGCAAAATGTAGATGATTGAGTATAGCCCAGAATAAATTGTATTTGGGTACCGTACTCGAACGACCTTTTTTTACCAGTTACTTCTTTTGTCTTACAGCCACACCGTAATAGGCTCCTCGTTTTGTCTTACGGTTAATGTTTGTAATGTCGGCAGTCATACATGTTATTGTTGTCGATTGAATGCCTCGATTATAGCAATGTACTGTGCCAGAGTGGTGCAACGTCGGTGGTTAGGACAAGTGAAGCGAAGGAATAAGTTTAGTTCAGAGGAAGGTTCAGGAAATACGACGGCCAGGTACATTAGGAGAAAACAAAAACGACGGTGGAGAAATAATACAGGGAAGGGTATGGTGTTGATGGGTCTCCACTTTGGATACGTCCAGGATTGCGGCGGTTGGGGAGTAATGTTCGTTGTAGCGACCATTGAAAACACGGACCAGCAGCAGAAAACGGCGATAATAATAATGCTGCTGCTGTTAATGACTGGAATCAATATCTGTTTTCTAACCCGTAATTTTGCACATTATACCTTATTGCATATTATGTCATAATACAGTAAAAATCTATTCAAACTAAATATTATACTATTTAAAGAAAAAAATCCAGTACTAGGCTTCATTAGTGTGGCATTGAAATAATGGTTAAAACTTTACTTTAAAAGTTATAATACAGAAGGTGACAGGAAGATTTACTATAGTGTATTTACGCATCCTTACAAAACCAAAGTTTACCTTTTCCGAATAAATTAAAAATAATCGAGTTATTGCATTACTTGAGTACCTTTCCTTGTTCTTTTCCTTCCGTAAAATTTCGAGAAAACTTTTGAGTACATTATTCCATTGCTTTCACATTCTTTATAATGCTACCTTGTTTAAAAACAACGAAGAACGAAGTTCCTATTTCCAGACATAACATATAAGTGTCTTAATGTATTCAAGGAATGCATTCGTATGGTGTAACTGAGGCTTAAATTTTCTGATTAAATTGCATAGATTTTATTCTCACATAATCTCTATGGAAAGTTGCCAAAAACCCATATACTCCTTCTTGCACTTCAAAACCCATTTTTTCAATTAATTGTTTATGTTCTATTAAATCGTGAATGCTTTTTCATTGTTTCTATAATCCATGTAATCAAAATGCATAAGTTTTATGAGTCGCTCGTCTTTAACGAAATTTTAGAATTGACCAAGTTGACCTTTCTTGTTTACATTGCTTTCAAAACTGGGCACATTTGATCCAGTTGGATATGTTCTGATACGTCTTTCCAGTGTGATATATAGTGCTACAACGAGTTATCTTGGTCTGGACCCGACAAGTGTTTATAATGTATTTATAAAATTGATTTTGGTTCCATAAAAATTCAGGGGCCACTCTGTACTTTGGATCTGTACTCTGTGACCCTGTTTCTCCAAATCCTTACCATCATGAAGTGCCTCACCAGCAACCACCAAAAACCTTCTCGAACCCTAAAAGCATTGCCCCCACTTTGTTGCTATATAAATGAATATGTTATATTTTATGCTACATATATATATATATATATACTTTATATTACATATATTTATCACAATGTACTCAACACAACAGCGTCCTTTTCTCAATGGCAGTCTGCAAAGTATGTACCAGTTATTCTCAATTCTCAAAAGAGCTGGGGCCAAAAAAGTCATTTCTACCACCCTAAAATATTTTTACTTTATTTGTGCTCAAACACGTCTCCACGCCTTCCGTACGGTAGGTGCTGTCAAATTGTACAGTTAACACACCTATCGTAGAGCTAAAGCAGTCCTTGTAACCCTTCTCTGGTATACATGTGAATCCTTTCTCGTTTGCCACAATTCAAATGTCATATTTCAGGATCCTTAAATTGCTGGTCAACAAAAGGTTGCCTGTTCACTGTAGTTCTTACTATTTAAGAATGCTCTGGGAAAACCCTTGGAACCACTTTACCAAAGTGATAATAAATTCCTCTCATGCCAACGGTGGAAACTAGACTGAGATTAACAAGCGTAATAAACGGATATCTTAGTGCAGTGTGCGCCTGGAATGGCAACCTGCCATTCTTTAACACAGTAATTAGAAAATCCTAAGCCTGCTAGACGACGCGCGGGTCAAAGCAGCGCATATCAATCTGCTAATTACGTACTTAACCATTACCATCCAGAGTAATTTAAGATAACTAATGTATCACATATTTTTGAAAATTTTTACTGTTTTAACACATGCAGTCCATTTTGGATATCAAAGGCGTTTTATTCATCAAGGGAAATAGGTAAAGATATCAATATAAAATAAACAACATTGGAGTCAAGTATGCATTCTACCATTATGCAAATCTAAGTTCTTCGGACTGGCTTTCCTTCCTGCTGGGACGTTTGCGACCTCAATTTTCAACACCATTCGCTTTCAAGCACGAATTTAAACAAGGATCTTTGAATGCAAAAAGTACCAACATCTGCAGCACACCCCACGACATCCGACTTGACAAGATAATTTTCCTTTATCAAAAAGTATTTATTGCTTTTTTCACGGATTGCTTTTTTCAATAAAAGGAAACATGAACAACAAATATTTTTCTCTTAAATCTGATTGCCGTGAAAATCCCGGTTGACAAACTGTAACCGCACCCCGTAACTCGTGTTTTCAAATTTCAAATTATCTTCTTCAAAAAGTCGTTCCATCTCAAATGCTTAACAGTTTTGAGCAATAAGAACACCCAACTGGCACAATAGTATAGTGAAATATCACAATTGGAAATATACTGCATATGAATCTAATACCTTCTATATATAGCCGAGAAAATGATTTATCAAACAGAGCAATTGTTCAGGAAGCGAACCTTGACGAGAGATGGATTACAAATCTATACAACACAAACAGATAAACTGATCGGTTGGCAACGTATTAATAAATGGGTAACACCAATAAAAAAAAGAATGGTCAAAGCACATTCAGTCTGGGAATGTTTACCTTGTAATCACAGTTCCAAAAAGAAGATGAACGCAAAGGAGCAGCAAAGGCGTCATCAAAATAATGATCCAAAGGGAGAGGCTGCGGTTGGTGCACTTACTTAATTCTCCCTGGCACTATACCATGCACGATTCTGCTGGTTATGTTTAACGTTTTGTCATGTCCAGTGACATGACCGAACCATCACATTTCACTTTCAAAAATTACGGAAAGAAGAGTTTTCAAACTTTTCATTTCTCTGAACAATCTCACCATTGATGCTTTCATTCGCTGTTTGTGCAGTTCAGACGATCGTTAAAATCTTTCCATAGCATTTAATTTCAAACAGATTTAAACTCTTACCAGAGTCTACGTTCAGATTTACAATTATTCCATGTATTTCTCTGAAAGAATTCAGAGTTTGCAAATCTGTTCAGAGGCACTCTGTGCTCATTTCAAAACATCTGGAGCACTTTCTATGGGTTCTTTTATCGTTGGCTTCAATCTGCTTCAAAGAACGAAACATAAAATCCTTGCCAGGACGACTACTTAAAGGCTACTGTTTGAAAACTCTTGTGCGTTTTCTTAATTTATCATCGGGATGAACCTCTGTTGTTAACACAGTGTTGCATATTCTGTGGAACACTTTTTACTATGCTTCACCACCATATTTAAGAGGTTCAGCTGAGATGTCTGTGCCTGGTGATTTACTACCTTTTAAATATTTCCAAATTTTTTGTGAGAGATTTCGCGAGGATTGTTGTTTGCTTTGTCTTTCACTTATCCTTTAATATCAACCAGGGATTCTTCCGTGACAGTAGCCTTTATAACTTTTATAAGCCTTCACAGTACTGTCTCCCTCTTTTAGTCAGGAAGTCAGGTGGTGTAAAAATTCTATTTTTTACCCTTCACAAAGAAACACTTTATTTTCCACTCGGTAAAGTTATTTTTATCGCTTTAAAAGCAGTTTTTGTGTTGTTGTGACTGTAACATTTGTGTTGTTGTGACTGTAACACGTCCCTCCATTTTCTGGTCTTGTTTATTGAGGCTTCCGCAGCCGCTCTAATCTGCTTGTTTTGCTTTACACTGGCTTTCCAATTTTTTTGGCACGTTAGTCAATATCAATTTCTTTTGGTTCGGTATTCTTGAAGGACTTCTTCCTAATCTGTGAATCCTTGAAGGTTCTTATTTTTCAACTTTTCTGGAGCAGTTTCCTTGACAGTGTTTTCAAATCCTGTTTCGAAAATTTCTGTATCTCTTTCGTCAAAGTCGTAGAGAATTTTTTGTAGCTGGTGTTCCCCAAGTGCTCCTAATTGAGGTCAAGGATGTGAAAGAAATGAAAGAAAGTGTCTTGCACATTCTGCTTCAAGATGACCGAGTTATCAGTGGAAAAGACAATTCAATAACAGTGGTATACGACGGTTAGGGCCAGAAAAGGGTTTAAAATCGTACAAATATACGCAGACAAATATATATTCTATAACACGAAGTCTAGCGTCAGGAAGTAAGCAAATCATAACACTTTAAAAGCAGTATGTCAAGTCGTCCCCCACCCCTCACACCCGTTTTGTCTTTAAACCACCCTTTAACGTCCGTATCTTCTTCCCCTCAAACCCTGTACGTGCTCTTCCAGCTTGAGTTTCTGTCCCACTTGTTCTCTCCCAAGATGCCTAAAGAACCTTCGTAGTCTTTTCCTCGTTGTGTTATCAAAGTTCCACTACAACTAACTAGCTTTGGTATTTCACCATTTTGGGACTATTTATTTCTCTCTGTCTTTCACTTCACCACAGTCCTGGTGTTTAATCGTCAAAAAATCTCTAGACTTCGTTCTCTCATAACATATCGTGTGAACTGTTGCTGTCTCTTCCTGATTGTTACCATCAAGACTACTGGAGTTTATCAAGTCAGGCACTCCCTATATCTAACAACTTTTTTAACCAGCTGATACGTGTTTATTATTTAAAGAACAACATCTGTAGCCTATAACTTCCCCCCCCCCCCCCATTTATTTGGCCATCCCCTTGACTTCAAAGCCGTACTAGAAAAACAGATCAAATCCGGAAACGACTTGGAAACCTGTGAACAAATATTAAACAAATACTAAACATGAAATGTGGAACTGCTCTCTCTGAGAAAGACTTTTAATAAAATGGTCATAGTAATATCGCAGAATGCAACTTGGGGAAAGGTTTTTAACGTCAATAATAATAGAGATGGTTGGAAAACAAACGCATGAGTATGAAATTTTATGGAGGGGGAGAAAAATGGTCCTTGTTGACAGGTGGCGGGTACTACTAGGTGCTCTTTACCAACAATATTAGATAGGTATTCGAAACGAATTCTGCTGCAGGACTGAAATTGTGTTTGCCTACAGAAAAGTAAAGGCAACAGGGATGCACGACATTGACTCAAGTTAGGCTTTCATAAATCAAGACGACATCAGCAGTGAAGATGACCACAAAAGACAAGGCAAAGCAGAAAGGTACGATGATGTCATGAAGTAGTAACATGAGTTCGTGAGGGAACATGATGCCGAGAGCCAAAGCTGAGGCAAAGCTGAGGCAAAGCTGAGGCAAAGCTGAGCCAAACGTATCAACAAGTCAAAAAATGAACTAATTTGTATCTCGCGGGAGAAAAATTCAGTGCTTTTTCATTACAGGGTTTACGACTAAAATTAAGGCGCATGTTTCATACAATAAAAATAAACCAAGTGGTTCTTACCTCGTTTTGCACAGGTTTGTTGAGAATATTCCTAGCCATACTGCCATGTTTAAGAGTATTGACAGTATCCTGAATCTCCTTTTCTGATGGCGAGACGCAACATAGCATTATTGTCTCACAATTGCCACCCAATGCATCTTTCATCAGCCATGTCAATGCCTGCAATTAAATTACGAGAAAGTCATTCAATTACGACCGTTTGCCAAAGAATGGCTTTTTATTCGTCAGTCATACCTCTGCCATACCTCTGCCATGCCTCTGCCATACCCGGCGCAGCTTGAATGTCCATCATATATCTGTCTGATAAATCAGTTTTAAGCTGGATGTAATACAAAGCCATGTCGTTGTGGAAAATATAAAGACATCAGGAATATTAGACCTGAATTTGACCGTTTGGAAACAACATTTCCCGATAACAGATCTTTTCCCGTGTTACTCAATTATATATTTGTTTGTGTTTATTTATCAGTCAACGAACTAAAGAGAGAATGAATGAATGAAAGAATGAATAAATGAATAAATGAATGGAAGAGTCTCTCTGTCTCTCTGTCTCTCTCTCTCTCTGTCTCTCTCCCTCTGTGTCTCTCTCTTTCTCTCTCTCTGCGTGTCTGAAAGAACATTAATGATCAACATTATGCGATTAATAATGCCATTACGATCATAATAATTGTCATTATGGTCATGACCATCATCGTTATTGGCAATAGTAAAACCATAAAAACAAAACATATTATGAAAAAACACAAAGGCACACAACAAAATCCATGACGAACAAAGCTAGCCCAGTGGAAAAATAAAGACCATTCAAACATACCGAATCCTTGTAAGGCACAACGGGATTTCCCCATTTGCTCATTGATGAGTTCTTTCCTGCGTAATTTTGAGCTGCCAACGACGCAATGACTTCACTGAGGGTCTCTAGAGGTTTTTGCTGCAAACCACCATTCATCACTCCACACCCAGGCCCTTCTGTACTATCACGGTAGCCGTTTAACTACGGGTAACAGAAAAGAGTACTTCACAAAAGTCTTGTAAATGTAAACAAATAAAAACAAAAGTAACGGAATAATTCAAAATTTTTAGGGCTATACATATATGTAAGATGTATATCTAAAAAACAAACACACACTTGTATGGGAGGCGCAATCCAATAGTAGAGCGTTCTTTTAATGCTACCACCTGTTGGTGATATACAACAAAAAGAGAATAAAACATGATAGATTTTCCCAACTTAAAAACAGTGACAGCAGGTTGGTGGATGTTAGACGAAGCCAGCAATTAACAGACCAACTGACATGTAAACTCTAAATAAGCTCTGGCACAATACTGGCTCAACCAAGACAAAGGAAGAGATGACTAAAAAAGGAATTAGGCAGTGCAACACATTTGCAAATACGTCGAACAGTGTTTGCTGTCTCTCCGATTAAAACCACTCCCATCATCATAGAAATCGTTTGGTCATCAGTTTTTATTTTCTTTATTTCCTATGACAATTTCAACCAAATAAATGGACTTGAGTACCCAAGAAATCGTCAATGACCAGGAAGTGCAGAGAATCTTTGAGCTCACGACTGGCCCCAAATCCATGAGTGTTGACTGTGGTGGTAGTGGTTCTATAAAGATCCAGTAAAACTTATTATCTTCAAAAAATGCTCTTACTTTAGCTTTCGGTAATGTCAGAGGTTTTTTATTTAAGTTACCTTTTGTGAAAGCTTTCCTTCATTCTAACTTTCCTCATCTTCACGCTGATGGCCATTTATTATTTCACAACTCGCATATATGTATGTGTATGTATACTTATATATGAATAGGTATAGGTATTATGTACGGTCCTGCTTTTTATCCTTGACAGGATCTTTCAGCTGTTAGAGTACTCAAATCTAAAGGTAAGCCTTTCATGCACTTTACGTTGCTCTTCGCCAGACCCCTTTTGTTACCTTTTTTTTCATCGACCTCCGTCTTCCGACTCTTCCTCAGTTATTGAGGTAGTATCAGCCTCCATTGATAAGACTCTGAGCAAGCATTAGACAGCTCCAATTTTTGTCTTTGGTGACTTGATTTCTCATTACATTACTTGTTTGACTCATATTAGACAGACGGTCCTTACAGAAGTCACTTACAACTTGTTCATGATCTTTTACAGCTAGTGGAGTTTCCCCACATGATTTCCTGACCCTGACCCATAAAACACATTATCTTTCAGGTTGTAATGCTCATTGTTCCTCTACCATCACTAGTCGTAATCATTTCTACATTCAAAATGAATCTCAGATTTCTTGTGCAAGGAAACTGTCGGTGCTAAACGTCGCTGTGGTGAACGGAGTTTCTGACATCTATTTTTACAGACGTGGAAATCGGGAGTTTGCCAAGCTTTACAACAGTGTCCTGAATTCTAGCTCATTTCAATTTGAACTCAGGACTGCATGGTACTATTTAATACTAGTAGTAAGTCCAGTCCATCCATTACATTTCTGCAGGCATATTATAGTGCACATTGATTGGTTCTTTCCTTTTCAATCTTTTCCACAGTCTTCAGTTTGTAAAAATGCTTTTATTTATCAACACAATTCTCCCTATTTGATTGGGAAGTCTGACGATAAAGACAAACTTATCAATGAAAAAAGACAGCAGGGTCATAATTTGTTGAAAAGTTTATCCGCAAGCACAAATATCTACTTCCATTCCTACTTGATAAATAATAAAACAAAAATCAAGCGAAATTTCAAGCATTCATGAAAGACCTTATGCCCTAGGTTATGAGAAATGCCCGGTGTTACGTTTTTCTCAAACCCTATGCACTTTAAAGAAAATGAAAACAACAACAACATAATAATAATAATAAATAATAATAAATAATAAATAATAATAATAATAATAAAGTAAATTGAATGGAAGAAACCAGATTAAAGCAATCAACACATGGGATATATCCCTCCTCAGATACGGTGCAGCGATACTGAACTGGAAGATAAACGAATTAGATAAAACGGGCGTGAGAGTAATCGTTAATCCTAGCAGCTCAAAAATAAACAATATGAACCAAGATTTTTAACTTCAAGACTGACAACACACTGGAAGAAAACCAACGTTGAATGTCTGGAAAAGTACACGAAACGATAAATCACTGTCAGTGTATGTAGCATGCTAGCCGAAAGAGATTATTAATGACCCCGACATTGTGTTGAAAGAAAAATCCATTAGGAATTCTGTCGGAGGCAGTGGCAGTAACGGAAAGGTGGTATAAGCACCAACCAGATGCGGGTATCAAAAATGACAGTTTTGGAATCACTAGGGGATTCTATTATACAAGCCATAATGCCAAATGTCTTTCTTGTTTACAAGGAAAAAATGAACGCAAATAATACTTTGCTATATCTTATGACAGTGCAGTGAATGAAAAAGAGATGGGAAAGACAGAGAAGTATTGTGACATTGCACGAAAACTATAGAAACTGTGGAACTTGAAAACAAGTCATTCCATTAATAATAGGTGCTTTGAAACAATTCCAAAGAAAGTTGCAAAACGATTGGGTGACCTTGGCATAGGAGCACGAATTGCGCCTAGTTATTGTTGTCTTTGTCACCAAACTGGACAATAATAAATATCCAGTCTGAATTGGATGCTTTAATACCAGACTTAGTGCTAGCACTAAGATATCTATCTGTATTGTCAGTTATCACGCTAGGAGTGGGGAGTGCTGTAGTCATGAGTTGTTGTCCTACAACAACTACTCCTTGAGCAATGTGTCTTTCCTCACTTTTCTCATCAAAATTGAACGGCAGAAACGCAATGTTACAAATTCTAGTGCAGTAGCAGTTATAAGATATAATGCCTGTATTATAGGTTGGAGGTTAAACGAAGTGAAAGAACTAGATAGGAACACTCGTAAGTTGCTGACTATGTACATCATTGTACATTAGTGGAGCTGAGAAAAAAAGAGGTTTGATCAGCATCAAAACCTGTGAAAATCTAAAAGAACAGTTTGTATGAATATGCACTTACCAGGAAAAAGCACTATCAATGAGGGAGAAAGAGAAGAAATTTTAGAAATCGGAAAGGGCAAAGCATGAGATAAGAAAAAACAACTTGGCAAGTAAATCCCCACAATGTCTTGTTAAGTAAAACTGAGTTTGCAGACACGCGAAGTTGGGAGTGGCTGAAACATGATGACCTTAAAGAAGCTACTGATGGGGCAATAATGGCAGCACAAGAACAGGCTATTGAAACACGATTCAACAGACATCATATAGACAAAGAAAACATTTCATCACTCTGCAGAATATGTGGAGAACGAGAAGCGACAGTGGCTTATCTGGTCTCTGAATGTTAACAGCTGGCTCAGAAACAGTACAAGAAGTGGAGGCATGTTAAAATAGCTCAGGTCTTGCATTGCCAGTTTTCTAAGAAGTATGATTTAGAACATACAGAAAAATGGTTTGCGCATAAACCTAATAGCTAATGTTAAAAAGTTTAAAAAGTTAAAACACCAAGACTTAAAATTAGAGATGAAAAGGATTTGGAAGTGCAAATAATAATAATAATAATAATAATAATAATAATAATAATAATAATAATAATAATAATACGGGCTAGAACNTCAAAAATTGAATATTGAACCTAACATAGTGGACATGCAGAAGACCGCTTTATTAGGAACAGCTAGAATCCTAAGAAAAGTTCTTGAGATGTGAAAGATAGGAGAAAGTACCTTATTAGCCCTAGGTCATTAGTTGTGACTCGCCTAATAAGGAGAATTACGGTATAAAGATCAGCCAGTTAAAAACTTTTCAAAATAATAATAATAATAATAATATGGGTGTGATGCATGCACCCAGTTTACCCTTATCGGGCTGGTAGTCGGATGGGTTTCCTGGGGTTTCTACCCCTGAGTCCTCCATGGGTTCGTATTGCTCCACCACTCAATAATAATAAAATAATTACATGAATCAAGCTATAAAAATGTAGACAATTACACACTTTAATAGCTAAATGTGTAAAAAAAATTAATATATCAAACTACACGTCGGCTCTTCTTGCTGTAAAAAAGATTAACGTTACCCTTTTCAACAAGTCATCTAGGCATTCCCTTTATGTCATTGGATGACACTGCTTATACCAACAGCAAGATTATTAAACATTATCGAACTACATACCATCGTACCGATCCACAAGGCAAAGTCTTTATCTCCCGAAAATGTAAGTACGTGGTACATGCTGTCTGATATGAAGGTATTAGAATTTCTTTCGAATGTTTCTTTTGGTCAAGTGTTTTGATTTCTGGGAGACACAAGCTCCAAACACAATAAAAACCATTCACGTTAATATTCACATGCATAAAAAGGTGATCCATATCGATTTACGGTCCATTCATGAATTCAACTACGAAATTCTTCTCATAGATTACATACAAGTGGTCATCCTGCCTGCTAATGTATTACAATCGAAAACTGAGAAGACAAGTTCACCCCTGTACATGCTAGTTCCAAGTATTCGATCCAAAACCACAATGAATAATTCTAAATATTTTACTAAAGATCTGGGTGTTAGTGAACGAGTAAAAACTGAGAAGAATTTATGTCTTTTAAACTTGGCTTATCTTTTGTCTACCTTTCATTGTTAACTTTACAAAATCTTGTCAAACTTAACACAATCACCAAATATCAACCAACTACTAATGCGTCAAGAAACAAATTAAGCCAAAGGAAAACAATGAAAGGATAAAAGTGGTTGAAAACATGTACAAACTCATCAAATAATCCTTTTTGGAAACTTGATTATGAAATTTATCAACCACGTCAATAGAAATTACTAACAAAATCAAAATGGATTAAAATTCCTTGCGGACCAACTACCAATTTCCATCTAATGTGCTTCACAGGTATGTGTTATCCTTGCTTCGATTGGCACAAAGTGAATACGTTTCACATGCCGAAAATCCGTCCTACATGAACGGAAAACGTCAATACCCATGTCAAATAAAACTCTGACCAAGATCAGATAAGCTTAGATTTTGATTTCCCACCTGCGTTTCTCCGGTGACGGTGGGTATGCAAGCATCCCTTCCAAGAACCAAACTTGATATCCTTTCTTCTCTTCTTACCGAGCATCATCTCTAACATACCCATCTTGTTTGGTACCTACCAAGGCATTCCAGCTTTTATTTATGTTATTTGTTTTCCGAGTCAATAACCCCATCCCCCCCCCCCGCAATATCCAACTTTTTAAAGGTGTTACGCGTTCTCGACACTATCTTTAATAGCCAGAATATCATACCATACGTTCCCACACTTCATACCAATGATGGAATCATGAAAACCGCTTATCAAGTTCGTTTCCAGTAAAATGTTTCCTGAATTGTAATTAACGTCAAACTGTAACCTTACAAAATAGTTTAAATATGTGTTTGTGTCCTTATCTTGTTCTCAATCCCGTCATTTTTTGGTAGAATATATATTATATCCAAGCTCCATTCATTCGTTATGTGATGCAATACCACTTTGAGAATCTCGAAAGTATCACTGGAAAAGTGCGGAATAAGTGAAGAAACTGAGTAAGAAAATCTTAAGTGGCTTTGCAGCATGTATGACAGCACATAGCTAGGTCAAGTGGTGCTTGACTTTAGGTTATAAAAGAGGGGTGCCAGTGACCATCTTCACCAATCGGGACGTCAAGGGGATGAAGATGAGAAGGATAATGATGAGAATGACGACGACGAGGGAGATTATATTACTGACGATGAAATTAGTATGCAACCATTTAATGAAACATTCCTTTCTGTTTTGCTCATCTCTCCTATCAACTCCTGGTCCTTTAAAAAAACACGAGGCTGTTTTGGTGACAAAATGCTCCACAGTATACTTCAAAGCAACAACCAAAGAAAAGACTGAATTGGGATTATTTTACGTCTGGAGCATCCAAACATTTTAACTTGTATTGCAATTGTTCAAATTTTTAGATTTCACACCAAAAAATTCTTAATAAAAAGGTCCAAGGTCATCGAACAGTAATAAAATTCAAACCGAGTCTTTTGCTAAAGAGCCATTCTAAAATAAGTGCGACATTTGATGTCACGATCCTTAAATTTGAATTAAAATTTATCTAGGCCAAGGAAAAAATTTCCAAATTGAGGCAACAGCTTACCATGTAAACATTTACTATTGATTTATAGTTTTATTCATAGTAAAGTCGGTAAAAAGCTTCCTTGGTACAGTTTAAGTTGCTTAAATGGCAATTTTTTCTATGTCATGAGACCAATGTCACATGCTCAACTCAATTTTTAGAGCCCTTACGGTCTTTCGAGATAAAAAAAACCTTCTATACAAGTCATCTTAGGATTGAATCTTTAGAATTTTCCAACAATATCGACATTTTTTCGATTTTTAAAATTTCTAATTCCTTTTCCCTTTTTGTCACACGTCTGTTGGTAACATACGCTATATATCTTTTGAAAAGAGTAAGACATGCAAGAATATTTAATAATGATTTGTTTTCTACCAAAATCAATATTTCAGAAGTACATTGATAAAATTTAATGGCTATTTTTGGTTGGGGAACTCTTTTTATCAAGCTTTGAAATTTAAAAACTGATTTTCCTAAAAAAAGCATGTAACATCCGTTATGCCGTTTTGAGGTACACTGAAGTAATTAGGTCAAAATGAAATTTACCATGTTATTAGGCCCAGTGTGAGTGTACATTCCCCCAAAAATTTTTATCCTAACTTATTTCAAACTGAAAATATGCACCTTTTAGAGGTTGAAATGTAACTTCCGTTACTGTAACATTCGTTACGCATTTTTCGAACATTTCACTTCAAACACGATCTATACGTAATTCGAACGTTTATGTTCGAAAGAGAGTTTCAATGTGGTATTCCATTTGTTTGAGAACAATCTAAAAACAGTTTCTGAAGATTTGCACGAGGTGGATGAAAGAAAGCAGTTGAGCAACATAGATGCATTTTTTTCTAGTTGGAACTAAATTACAGGAGCAGATATCTTCTGCGTAATAGATTTCTGGGGTACGACAATTTTTTCAAATCATAATTTTCTACTTCCTGATTCGATATCTAACCCTGTTGTAATGCATGCTTTTGCCTGATTTTTAAATTTTAAGGCCAAGTTCTCTTACTTTTCGTAACGTATGTTACAAGTGTTACCACTAAATGTTAAGATGATTTAAAGAGCCAACGGTTCTTTGTTACAAGATCCTTTCCTCAAAATATATTTCCAAAAGGAGACGGAGTTGTTTCGTGAACACGCCAAACGTATCAAGAATCAATTCATCACTCAAAAATACTTGAAAGAAAACCTCGCCATAAATCACATCTGCATTGACATGGACTTTGAGGAAAATTGCAAATGTCGCTCGCAAGAAGAGATCCAATCTGCCTATTGGAGTCAAACGCAGGTGACAATTCTTCCAGTTGTCGCATATTTTAAGAAAGAAGGAAAATTGTTTCACCAGTCATTTGCTTTTATTTCTGATGAGCCAAGGGATGATGCAAGATTTGTATTTGCATTACGTCGGTCTCTCGTGCCGCAGCTATTCGAATTGATCCCAAAACTGGAATTTGTACATTACTGGACAGATTCTCCCACGTCTCAGTATCGAAATAAAACAATTTTTAAAATTATCTCATGCCATAACGAATACTTTAACGTTGCTGCCACATGGAACTACATGGAAGCAGGTCACGGTAAAGGCCCATGCGACCCGATCGGAGGAACAGCAAAACGAAAAGCTGGTTATGCAGTGAAACACGCAAAAGCCATCATCCAAGACGCTCGGGACTTTTATCAGTAGGCAAAAACGACCGAAGAAACGAGCTTGATCAAATTCAATTTTTTAACATCTGAAGAATATGAAAATGCCGCTTACTTTCTCAAAAACGCATGTGCGGACATTGGAACTATGAAGATACATGCTGTGTTTCCAAGTGACATCAACTGCATTTGGGTAAGGGAAATGTCATGTTTTTGCCAAAATTGTTTTACTGATAAGTTTAATTCTGCAACAGCTTGTCCTGATTGGCGTTTGGCTAACTTAAAATCAATATCAAATGCGTCATCTCGGGACCAAGAAATTCTCCCGGAAATCAACGAGCATGTTGCTGCTGTTTACGACCAAGCAGTGTTTATCGGAAAAGTTATCGACGTTGATGAGTCAGACGCCCATGTCAGTTTTTATGAACACCATGGTATAATTACAAGCACAACCGTGTTTCGTGTCCCAAAACGCAAGGATGAAATTTGGATAACTTTTAAAAATATCCTTTGCAATCTTCCTGAGCCTATCGTTACCGAACGTGGAATAAAGTTTGATGAGGCCATTGCAGATGTAATCCAGCATCGTTTTTCTGAATGGAAAATGAAAGATTGAATTACATTTTCTAGACTAGGGATTTGTTAGCATTTGGATATTTTAATTTTTGTTCCCTTTTTATTGTCTTAAAAATAGTAAAACTATTTTATGCAGAATTTTCTTATTTCTTGATTTATGAGATGTAACATTCGTTGCAGATAGCATCTTCACAATACTCTACTACTCATGTTGTAATTTTTTGCATGATTGTAATTGTCTTAATGTTTTATCCTGTTTTCCTTACAAAAAGTGATCTTGAACGTCCAAAAAGTCTTTTTGGTGGGATAAGTAACATACGTTAAGAATCAGGTTGCTTAGAATATTTGAGTGCTGGCGCTTGATCACCAATGAAGTTAAAGACCATTGTTTTCATTTAAAATTAGAGGTTTTCAGGTATTCGAAAAAGTATGTGTTATGTGTTTACTGCAGACCACAAAGACTGAAAAGTGTCTTAGATATTTGTTTTTATTTAGTATAGGATATTTAATCTTATACTTTGAGTTTTTAGAAAATTACGATATTTTTCCTTCTAAAAAGTGTTTTATATTATTGGCGTGGCTTTATCTTTCTACAAAAACATTGATAACTGGTGTTAAATGCTCAATTTCATGCAAACTGTTCTCCATACCATTTTTGAGAAAACCGTAACATACGTTACGAATTAGTTTGAATTAAATATTACGATTTTCACTTTTTGATCGCCAATACAGGTAATGACCATTTTTATCATCTAAAATTAGAGGTTTTAGGTATTGAAAAAGTAAGTGTGATGAGTTAACTTCAAACCATTAATACTGCACGAAGTTTTGAACTGTCGTTGATATTTAGTTTCAAATATTTCCTATCAACTTTTAGATTTTCTTGCATTTTTATATATTTTTTCTCTACAAAACGTTGTCCTAACTTTCTTAGTGCTTTTATACTATTATGAATACGTTCAAAAAAATATCTGTATAGACTATTTTGTTTTTTCTTCAATCGACTGTTCTGTTTTATTAGTTTGTAACGTATGTTACAATGAAATTCTGGTCAATAACTTCCCTCTGAGAATTGGGTTTTTCTCATTTCTTGTTGCGCAATTTAGATTTTTCAAACGTAGATATGATCAACCTAACATATTAGACTGATTTCAATATTTTTAGAAGATATAAATTTTTTGAGATTTCCTAACCAGCTGGTAGGCCAAATGTCGCACTTTTTTTAGAATGGCTCTAAATGGAACTATTTTTCTGGCTTTGATAATGCTGGTAATGATAATCGTAATGACTATAAAAAAATAGTGCAGCTGAAGTAATGGTTTCGATAAAGATGGAATTCGTCTTATCACATTGAAACTCGTAACTGCTGTCATGTCAAAGGAGGCACATAAAAGTCGTTTACTTCTCTACGTCGAAACGAAATGAAACGCAAATCGCCCTAAGTAAAGGGCAGGTCATTAAAATATATTAATGTTAAAACAACTAAACTGAAAGATTTCAAACCTTATACATCGTTTATAGGCGTTTTTATTTGGGATCGTCAACAGACTCTCTGGATTGCTATTGTAAGGCCTTTTTGATACTACTGATGACAATATGACATACTGATTTGATAAATCTTTTAGATTTCTCTGCAATTTGTTGAATATCTAGTAATTGCTCTATCATTAACCATTCGGATTGGTATGCAGCTTGGAATAAAAGAATATACTGATATTGGTCATTTAATTTGATTAGCAATTATTATCATTAAATTTTTGTGTAATTCCGACAGCTAATAAGTTCATAGTCCTTGCATCAAAGACGGTCTCGTTTGGTTTTTATTAAATAATTTTACATGCTGGCGTTCCAGTGGCAGTTCCATTTTGTTATCACGATCTACATTGATTAAACTTTTTCAGTCAAGAATTATGCTGCCTCCACTTGCTTTGGTTAGTTTTACTACAACGCTGTCTAGCCCGTTGATTTCCCGTCTTTTCACTGTCCCATTAATGGTTTCATTTATTTAATATTAATCTAGAGTAGAGGTAATTCGTCTAGATGTACTGCTTCTTACTTGCTTGAATCGTTGTAAAGCACTTCAAAGTAATTTCCTCAAAGTTCATGGAGTTTTCCTCTCTCTCGCTAAGCTTTCATCGGGCTTAACTTCTACTCATTCTGGTTCAATTTGCGGCTTTAGCTGTCTTGTAAATCTGCTTGTGGGTGGAGGTTGCTTCTATCGCCAAATTCTCTTAATAAATATTTTTATCTATCCATTTTTCTACTTCAGCAGCCCAATTAATTATGCATACATCATATCATATTGTGCTGATACAGGGTCAAACTTTGTTTGCCCTACTTGTCTGGTGACGTAACAGTTGTAACTGTCAGCCAGTTTTGTTTTGAAATCTCTAGCCTGTGAATGCTTTTTTCCTCCAGCAAATAAACAAGCATCAGCTATCGTCCTTTTATCTCGACATTATCCAAAACAAATTCCATTTCATTAAGACAATGAAAAATATTTCTTTTTTAGTAAGTTCGACCTTTGGGTGTCGGAATGTTACTGTCCGCTTGATCCCAAACTTCCTTTAGTTATACACTAACATTAAACCTGGGATTATCATTATCATTATCGTCCATCATTTCAATACAGCACATAAAAATTAAGTAAATAAAAAAGAACTTAACACTTTGTTTAGCAATTAAACCCAAGTCTTGGTATATCTTATTTGCAACAGGAAGAAACCTAAGGATGATTTTCAACAATTAAAGTAACTGCCTCTTCTAAAGAAAAACAGATTTCTTTGAATTTTTAGAAATGAACTAAGCAAAAGAAATGTTTTATGCTTTTACGAAACTTCCTGTGAGAAAGTTTTTATCTGATATAATCTCATGTTGCTTTTTTTAGCTGTCAAAGGGTCACGATCTATGATTAATTACAATTGAATGCCAACAAATGATAAAAATATCACTGCGGAATTTAAGTATCACAACATCGGTGACAACATCAGCCATGTTTCTGCTGTGAGAGAAGCTACATCTTTACACTGCAAAATTAAAAACACCAATCTGATTTCCGAGGGAGGTAAGAGCAAAAAATAAGATCTATTATTCTTTTACTCCAAAAAAATAAAAAATTAGAATGGCTCAGTACATAAAATTTAGAAAATTACTTTCATTACAATCATAAGGCAAAAAATTTAAAAAGTAACAAAAGAAAATGCTATTTATTGTGGCGCACATAAATTAACCAATTGTTTTAAAAAACGAACATGTTTCCAGTTTAATTAATAATATTAGAATAAAACAAACTCCACTCGGTGAACATACAGCAGTACTTAACAACACTACTACTAGTCTGACTATGACCAATATTATTACGGTTACTATCATTAGTTTAACTACAACACTGCCACTACTACCACTACCATTACTACTACTACTACTACTACTACTACTACTACTACTACTACTACTACTACAACAACTACTACTACAACTACTACTACAACAACAACAACTACTACTACAACAACAACAACTACTACTACAACTACTATCACAACAACAACAACTACTACTACAACTACCACAACAACAACAACTACAACAACAACAACAACTACTACTACTACAACCATTACTACTATTACTATTACTACTACTACGACGACTACTATTACTACTACTGGTACTATAACTATTACTACTACCACTAAAACTCATGCTACTACTACTCCAATTAGTATTACTGGCATACTACTGCTACTGCAGCTATTATCCATTCAAGAAGTGTGTTCAGTAATACAGATAAATCTAGTAACCAACATAAGCTGAGTTTAGCTTCGAAAACGTTACAAATTAGCAGACTGACGTGTATTGATAGCTTCACCACTGACTTCAGATACTGTTAATATTTACGTCGGCTGTAATAAAATAAATTACATGGATCTACACAAAATGGAGATGTCCTTTTGTATTTCTGATTACCTGACAAAAAGTTTACAATACTAAAAATGAACAAGAAAGTAGCAGCTTTACGACTGGTCTTCAAAAAAAACCAAACTATCGTTATTGTTTACTGCTAAAGCAGAACACAACGCTACTTATTTTCAAATCAGTGAATCTTGCACCTTCACTACACAATATAGGCTGTGGGACTAAGAATGTCATACGCAGGTTCAAATTAGGCTCATAAACCAGTACAAATTGTTTGCCCATTGATGTTTTGATTTGGTTTACCCGGTAAATTATCTTGCTCCAAGAGCCTGTCAAACGGGACTACCAACATTGCCTTGTAAACTTTGAACTACTCAGGATAAGCTAGATTCCAATAAATCCGAAAATCAGATAAATTAAGGCAGTTACTGAAGGCTCTCGTGCTACTGGACCGTATTTGATTTTAACAGGAAGAAAAAAATTTTCTTCTTTATCTACGAAGAACGTCGTGCCTGTTGCCATACGTTTCACATATCGTTGTATAGGAATTTAAGTACCGGTGTTACGACACACAGGCAGTCCGTACATCTTAAAAGATTAATCGCCATGGCCATTCAACATACAGACAACTAAATCACCATGGGGGAAAAATGATTAAAAATAGTAAAATATAATAATTTGCACAAGGTCTTCGACTTAAATATAAAATGTTACGTACGTCTCAATGGCTAAAAAAAGCGGAAAAGAACTAAATCCAAGAACAGTTACAGATTTGTGCATGATCAACAAGGTAATATCAGGACTCTGTGTTTTTCTTTTGTTACTTTAAGTATGCATAGGCTGGTTTCACAAATGGTCCCTTTAAATGTAACGATAATTCTAAAAATGTAAACCATACCCTTCTTTAGATTAATATCGACTGCTAATCAAATTTTTACTCATTTCACCTTATTTCTGAATACAACAGAAGTAACCGAGATTTCACTTTTGATTATGGAAAAGAGAATATTGTTTCAGTACTTACCAATGAATCCCTACTAGCCAAATCAATAAAAGTCATTTTTCCAATTAATTCAAGCGGAAGTCCATCTTGAAGTCTAGCCTGTCAAAAAGTATTGTTCAAACAACGGAAATTAAAGTAGTGTCATGGTCCCCCTTAATAACTTTTGTAGAATGCGCAAAATTAATTGGATTAGTAAAGCATGTCTTGATTGCTGACAAAATGCAACTTAGGTCATCTACATAAAAAGACAGCTAGGCATTAATTACTTTTTAAAGGTTAACATGAATCGCGCTGCCTGTCAAGCTATGTCCTAATCATTAATCGGAGCAAGCCACAGATTGTAATCTCCGTAATGCAGTGACACAAAATCGATGTTCCTAGTTTTTCGACGGAAAAAGTGAGAAGGCAAACCTCATTTTTAAATACAAGACTGTGTGCAGCAATGTTTGCACGACCTAGCAGTCAAATGTCCAAGTCTTCACAGAAATAAGTACTTGCTTAAAACCCGATTAATGAGATAAATATAACTGCTGCACAACACGCAACGACACGACAAATAAATGTCATTCAGAAATACTGCCAACCCAGTAGCCCCTGAAGAGTAAGCTATAGCACCATAACCTATTCCAGAATAAAGTGCACAATGTGCTCCGCCGTGACCTTATTAAGGATCAAACATTGAGAAATTCGATGCCAAAGTTAGAGGTAACAATTTGAAAAGGTGAATGACGCTGGACCCAGCTTGCTTCGTGTCTACTCGTCACCAATCGAACAATACTCTCTCCCAATGGGGAGTTGAAAAACCAAATCATTCCATAATCATGAAACGTTGCATGAAGTTGCAATCGAGTGGCCCTTAAGCTATGTCCCACCTGGTGCCATGATAGAGAAACAACCATTACCTTCTTGTACTCTCTCTGGCTGAAGCATAGTCAAGTCATGCAAGCTAACCCTTGCCGTTTCATGCCACTAAATCAGGCGATACGATAAATTGATGGTCAATGGTAAACTCATAAACAACATATGACAGTTGGAAATGAAGTCTAAATAACATTTGGTGTAAGTACACATCGCGAATGTACAAAGGGTAACGATCAGACAAAAATCCTAATGTCAGTGAATAACTTATATCTAGCCTGAGAAAAATTTCAACTTGTAAAATGTTTCAACTTTTGTCTTCGTCAATAATGCACAATCTAACACAAAACGCAAAGGGTACAAAGTATAGATGGAATCCCCGGGTAGACGCACACTGGTTTCGGCCAATTTCAGGTCTTATCAGTCATGGTCATAAATCTGAAAAGAAACCTTTCTCTAAACACTTGTTGGTTATAATGAGCGCCCAGTTAAATGTAGAATGCATTTTAATATATACAACATTTAAATGTACAAAGTCATTTAAGACAAAAAATATTTTATTTTCTGCCCATTTACTTGTAGTACGAATTCTTTCCCTGTCGATTCGAACTACATCAGTGTAACCTAACTTTCGCGAAGATTCTATCATAATTATCTATTAAAACTTAGCAAATCCTTTAATACTTGATTACATAATATGACTGTCTCCATATTCGAAGAAACTATTAACATAATATATTATAACCAGTTAATAGCTAAACAAACAGTGACCATTACACATACAATACAGCATCTGATATCAATATTGATTCGGGGTTAACCGATTGGGCACCAGCTCTGCGTTCTATATTTAATCAGATTGACAGGAGATAAAAAATGGCACCGTTTCACAGTAACAATGACTACAATGAAGATGACGGAAAGGGAAAAAATGAAATAATTAGGGAAAACAAACTTAAGATTATTAAAAAAAAAAGAACAGGAGCAATAGAAAGATGAATGAAATAATAAAAAAATGATGCAACAAAAAAATCTATGTGAAGGAATAAATGTGATAATGTATTAAAACCGATAGAAAGTGAAAGGAAGAAATGTATGGTAAAGGCGTAAAATGAGTTCGAGTAAAAAAATATGATGACTGAAAAAAGAATGGAAGTAGGGAGTAAAATGAGAAAAGAAAACACAAGCGAAAGAAAAAAAAATCAAAAAGGAATAAATGAAAGAATTTATTAATCGCAGAAAGCGATGTGAGCAAAGCTTCGAGGATAAATATCACAACTGCATACCGTACAAATATTAAATAACCCCCTTGTTTAATCAGAGGGAAATTTCGGTGCCAGCTGTTTTCTTCCAAAGTGTCAGTCTTTACCCTATTACCTTACGAAACTCTTGTCTACGTATGAGAACAACTAACAGCTTCTCAACTATTATACTGGGTTCTATGATTATATCTCTACGGCCAATTGGAGGAAAGGCCTGTACGTTGTAAAAATGGGTGCATGTGCATGTGTGTATACGTGCGTTACGCCTGAAGGATGAAAGCTGCTTGTGTTGAGTGCTGCAATTGTTAAGGTTACCACTTACTGTCTGCAATACGTGACTGTACTTTCCTGTTCTACCGACCCAACGTGAAACTGCAATTTCAGGGTACAACTGGCGGGTCGATATGGAACCCTTTCAAGTCAAAAAATAATGATGGTTATATCTACCAGTGTATGTATATGTATATACGTACATGCAAATATATACAATTTATTCCAATATATTTTATGGAAGCAAAATTTATGGCACTTTCATTTTTCACGCAATAAAATCTTTTTTTTTCAACCACCAAATCTTCGCCATTTTTGTGTTTATGTTACGCAAAATAAGTTCCTTGAGTTCCAAAAAATTGCTTTCCCTCGAAACAAGGCTACTCCTGAAAAGATCTTCAGTCCTATCTCCAGGACTGCTATCCAATTATTTTTCACTAACTGACCTTTCGTTAACAAATGCCACTGCGGATCACCGAAGGACCCTTTCTCTCTTTTCTTACGGTCTACGCGTGTATGGGAGCACCCCGTGGACTTTTATAAGGCTTGTATTGTCACAGTGGATTCTGGACGTTATTTTGAACGAATGTGCTTCTAAGCTATCTTCCTTGCTGTCCAAACATTTTAACCTTTCCCTATGAAAGTTCTGTTTCCCGCCATCCTGGAAAGCTTCTAATTCTTAATTCTTCCTGTCTTAAAGAATACAGGTGGTCCATCCGGACTCCGCAAATATCGACCTGAAAGTCTTCTTCCTGTCATTAGTAAGGTCTTTGAACGACGTATCAACAATGCATTGGTTGAATTTTTGCAAAACCTCGGTCTCTGTGTTAATGCTTAGTACATGTTTAGCGGATCTCACTCCTCCAGTGACGCATATTTCATACGTTTTCTGGTTATGGTATTTGTGGAAGGGTATTTAAAATATTTTCTTTTGGATAGTAAAATGCGTGTCATGGTCGATAGACATCTGGTCCGTATTCCATTAATGCTGGTGTTCCCTGAATTTCTGTTCTTAACTCTCTTTCTTCTTTACATCAGTGATCTTCCTGGTAATTTGCTTCAGTTTATCAACATCACTGCTGAAGACACTACCTTGTACTCCGGCAATGACCACATGGTAACTCACTGGGAACAAGCTAAACTTGTGGAAGATTTTGAAGCTGACCTTAACGGTGTCTGAGAATAGGAAAGCAAGTTGGCTTGGATTTATGGTTTTCTCCGGATCTTTTCTGGGGTTCCTATATTCAATCTATTGGCAAGACTGCTGCTAAAAAGGTTGGTTCTTTGTATCGCGCTCGAGATTACCTTACACTTGAAGCGATCTTGTATCTCTACACATCTATCATTTCCCTTTGCATGGAGTACTATTGCCATATCTGGAGATGTGCTCCGTCGTCTTGATCATGTTTAAAGAGGCGTCTGTACCCTTAGATGCCAAATAACCGCTCCACATGGATATTAATTTCGCCTTTTCCCCCACTTCACCGGAAACTTATTAGCACCCTTCGATTATTAATTTTTGGGGGTTTGTTTTTTCTTTTGCTTACTTGCAAAAACAATTGAGGATAAAATGCTTTGAGCATTAATTTTCATAAAAACCTTTAAACACATTTCATATATTTTCTTTGTTTGAGCCCATGCAAAACACGCATTGCGCTGGCTTCCTTGCCATTGAAATCATCACAAAGAAGAGCTAACGTTAAATGAAATAACAAGTACCTTGAGCATTTAAAAGAAACGATATATTTATTATTATATTGGTGTCGCACACTAAGGTATGATCGTAAATCGCTGGTGGAATTTCTTGAGGCATGGTGTCAGCAAGACTCCTCAAACCTCAAGGACTTTCCGACGTACCTTTGCAGACTGAAGTAACGTAGTTTTCTGCAGTTCGACTATTCTTGTTTTCAACCCAAGTTCTCCTAACCACTTATTAAAATTTTTTGGTGAGGTACCCAGAGCTCCTATGATGATCGGAACCACCTTTACTGGGATGTCCCATAGCTTCTTCAACTCCATGGCTAAGTCTTGTTATTTGAGAATTTGTTCCTGTTCCTTTAAAATTACCCTAGAATCGTAAGGTACTGCAAAATCTATAATGGTACTCTTTTTGTTGTTTTTATCGACAACAATCATATCAGGTCTACGTGCCTCAATGATGTGATCAATTTGGACATCAAAGTCCCACAATCCCACAATTTTGCACTTTTTATTTTCAATTACTGCTTGAGGATTGTAGTCATAACACTCAGGAGAGACTGTTATTCCATTAACGTGACATACTTCCCAGTGGATTCTTTTACCAACCCAATCATGCCTCCTTTTATATTCTCTCTGTGCAAGCTTCGGGCATTCGCAAAGTATATGGCTGATCGTCTCATCACTCTTGATTGCACACTCTACACTTGTTGTTTCTTTGGCTTTTGTCAATTGTTGCTTTGATATGGTTTGTTCTAATGGATTGATTTTGCGCTGCAATTATCAAAGATTCAGTTTCACGTTTCACACATCCATCTTTCAACCATAGCCACCTTTCCTCATCAGAAATCTCATCTGTTTGTCTTACGAATTGTCCGTGTAACGGTTTTTCTTTCCATTTGCTTGTTCTTTCACTCCTTTTCATAAACGTACCAGCATTTTCGTTGACATCCGTCGCCCCTCTCACACTTCTGGCCGCAATAATCAAATCGTCTTTACTACTTTCAACACAGCTGTTTATTATTATTTATTTCATTTATTATTATCTTTATTTTGCATTTTGCACAGGCTGTTCTTTTTGCCGAATAACATCTCTTGGGCGAGCCACAACTAGCAGCCAATGGCCAAGAGGTTTCTTTCACCTTACATCTCCAATACTTTTCGAAGTATCCTGGCTGTTCCCAACAAGGCTGTTTTTTGTACCACCCCAACACCTACTTCAATATCTAGTTTATCCATCCATCCATTGAAATCTTTGCTTATTATCGAGTGGTTACACACCATTTATTGGTGGTTGGGTGAAAAACCCGCATTCAGCGCCCAGCAACAAGCCAGGTAAGTTGAATGCAGGCACATGTACTGCAGCCATAAGAGTGAGATAAATAGAAACCAAATCAAAATGGCAACATCACTTCAACCTTGCAAGTGCCACCCCACAACCAGTGAGGAAAGGCACATTGCTCAAGCGGTTGTTGTTGTATGACAACAACTTATGACCACAGCACTCCCCACTCCTGGTCTGATAGCTAACAATACATTATTATTATTATTATTATTATTATTATTATTATTATTATTATTATTATCAAAAGAAGAGTTTTTTTTATATTTCGAATAGCAAAACTCAAATACACATTTTCTTGTTTGTGTTTGTATTTAGTGAAATAAAAGAAAGTATGTTTACTGCAACATGGCTGAGAGAAGGTTCAAATGAGGAGAATAAGATAAGCATTATTTTGCGGAAAAACCCAAGTTCTGAGAACTGTGACAAGTACAAAGAAGAATACGAGAAGAAAGTTGAGGAAAACGGGAAGACCTTTAACTTCAACGAAAGACGAAAAAAGAGACAGCGAAATTACCAAAAGAATATATTCCACGTGTAGCTCGATAGTATTGTTGAGACCTAGAAGGATTGAAAAACGATGACCCAGCCATAAATGAAGTCGTTTAAATAGACAAACGCTGCTGCGACCAACAAATGAAGAAGCAGCGCGAGATTAATGAGCCACCAACGAAAAGAAAGTTTTGCAGTCTAAGTCGAGGAAGGAAAGCTACTGGCCCTGAAGTTAAAGACAACTTGTACGACTGGTTCATCAACGTGAGAGGTTCCTTGAAAGCTCGTTTACCTCGTTCGTTATTTAAAACACAGGCCAAGTTTTTCTATGACAACTGGTAGTTACAGCAACTAGAAGAAGTTAAAAAACAACCACCACTTTCATTTTCAAACAAGTGAATAACAGAATAGATGCCTGAATTCAATAAAAGCTTGAGGAAACCAATCAAATAAAACAATACGATAGCGTGGAATGCGTTTATGAGTACGTGAAAAATATGTGGGCAGTTAGCAAGTTTTTTATTAACCATTATTTAGTCGATACGCAAGTAATTAATGGCGATCAAATGCGGCTGTGCAGAAACAAGAGTGGTTTTCAGAAGGCTATAAATATTCAGCGATGCGACATCTACGTCAAAGAAAAGGTGTAACAATTTTCACTCAGCCCTTAAGTGTCTCTTCCATCAAAGTGCTTCCAGAATTCGTTTCCAAAGGCAGAGGAACATGTACTCACCTTCAACTGCCATTTAGTTTTAAGTTCTACTATGCTCCGAAAGGTCCTTGCCGTTTGGAGCACATATTTGCAACAACATCGATTTTACCAAACTGATACAACCCGCTTCCAATAAAAAATTTAGGGATATACATGCCACACGATTTCAGCGTCCATTTAATTCCCCAAGTCAAAGTAGCTTTGCTGAGACGAGGGTATACTTTATTAGAAATTGCCAGGGATGTAACAGGCGACATTCAAATAAACGATACAGGAATCCGCTCAGCATAAAAGAGGAAATGCCAAGAGTTGGAACAAGAACTCATATCGCCCAGCTAAGGTCAGCCGTAGTAAAATTCCCCAAACTAGCCGCAAAGACATGAAAAAATGCTTGTTCAAAGTAACAACAGTATTGACGTCGACGTTCCTGCTCGTTATAAAACCCTTTGGATCATAAACCAGCTGGAATGAAAGTAATAATTATCTTATTTCGGAACACGTAATGACTCTTGTGGGTCAAAAATTGATGCATTTCAGGGAAAACCTTAGCAAGAAAGCGAACCTTAAGAACTTGAAAGACCTTCGTAAACTTATTATTCCTCCAAAACGTATTAAATGAGGGCAAGATGCCAATGGTTATACGATAGTGATGGGGGTGAGATATCATATCCGATTGACACTAGAGGTCAATTTTGGACCATGAAGTGATGAGAACGAGCAAACTATCTAAAGTAATAATGCCGATGAGCCATTTGTTGATGCTGTAAGCACTGATACCCCGCCTGGGGAAGGGCAAAATCAGTGAGACCCTTTGATAGAATTAACTCCTCTTTGCAACCATTCTGATTTAAAGAATGATGCAGTATTCGTCGATGATCTTGCTGAATTCCTTAGAACACAGGACACTTCAAGCAAAATTTTACCTCGTGTTACAGCGATTAAAAATCAATACTTGACAGCATGTAAACAAGTTAAGAACAGAATCAAACTCGCGTAACAGAAAGTTCATGTTCTAAGTGAAAATGAAGACAAATAGCCGCCGATGAGGTGACATCGAAACCAATGCGTTCGATATCTTCAATGATCAATGACTCGCTTTTTTAACACCGCGCCTTTATATTTTTAAACCTTGTGTTAGTTTGTACATTACTTAGTCTTCGTTGATACTTGTTCAAAGCAGAAAATTTTTATTTTGCCTTATAACTGGTGATTAAATCAATCTTAACGTTCACAAGTAACGGGGGTCGTACGCCCCCTGACGTAAGTTCCTATCCTCCGATTACTAAGTCCTCCGTTTATTAATTTTTTCAAAAAGTTCTCATCCCTCCGTTTAATATGACCCCCGTTTATTTGGCACCTAAGAGTAACGTAATAAGCCCTTGCTGCTTCTCTTAACCTTTGTCTCATCGACGACATACGGCTTCTCTTAGTCCTTTTTATAGGTATGTTCATGGGAAGTGCTTTGATGAGCTTTCCTCGTTGGTACCACATCAGTGTGTTGCATATCGTGTGACTCTTTTCATATTCTTCATTCCCATCCTGTTGTTGTCCTTCGTTGTAATAGATCTTTCTGTAATTGTAGGTTTTTTCCTCCGGGTACAGGATTGTGAAACTCTTTAAGTTCCGAGTGCTTTCCAACATCATATGACTTAAATGTTCATAAGTCTCAAAGTTAACTTTTACTTCTTGACTTTATCTTCTTATTATTCCTTTTTGTTTCTTTTTTTTCTGCTATATCTTCACAGTTTCATACGCCTAGTGCCATTGTGCCTTGTATGGTTCGTAACCACTGAAAAGAAAATAAAGTTAGGAATGCGTCTGATGTATACTCTTCTGACACGAACCGGAAGTTTTTGAAATTCCTGAACTTTAAATCTCGATAAACTAATGCCATACTACCTGACTGTTGTGTACCTGTGGAGGCGCGAATTACCAAGCTCCAAAATTTTCTATTTCTTCATTGGACATCTTAGTACCGGTTCTACTGTCATCACTAAAAATATTTGAAGCAGTCATAAAAAAATTAGTGATAGCGCCCCTGATTGTTTTGGTGAGCTCGGTGCATTGCCCTGTGCCCTACGATATTGCTAATACGGATGGCACTGCTTGGTACATGTTTTGTTAGGTTTCATATTCAGTGTCATTTCCAGTGAATACTAGAAAATGTGAACCAATGACATGAAGTCTGTATTTCTCTTTACGAGATAAGCACGACTTCCAGCATATGAAGCCTAATCTGCCTAATTCATTCATTTATTGGAATAATGAGATACTCCCGACGCCCGACCATCGGAAGAGATACAACATGGAAACCCGAGGTCATCAAAAACATAAAGGCGAGGCGTTACAAAGGAAAAAACAAATGACTGTCGGTAGAAAGAGCTGTAAAATATTTAAAGGAAATATTAGTAACAGGATTTTCCAATGCTGAGCTTAAAAATGTAACAAAAAGTATAAAAAGGCGACAATGATACTGAAAATTATTTCAAAAATGATACTCATAAGAATGGCGAAAAGCATAATAATATCAAAAATTCTTGATTTTAAGGACTCAGTGTAAGCCATTGATGTAAGATATGATAATAATAATAACAGTAATAAATTTATGATAAGAATAAACATTAATCCCTTTGGTAATATAAACATTCCCATAGAAAAACCGAATACATAAAAGCAAAAATTACCTGTGAAAAGGAAATGGTAAAAACTGCATGTGTGTGACCTTGAGAAGACGGGTCTAATGCAGCTAAGCGTCGCCTGAGGGAAAAAACGAAAAATACCAACTCTCAAAACAAAATCTGTAGTATCAAATGGCTAATATTAATCATCTAAAATCTAAATCATCTAAATCTATGGTCTACAAGCAAAAACCTGCTTACGTCAAGGGGAAAAATGTGACCTATAAGTCACAAACCAGCGCTCACAAGGCAGGAGGGAGGTGTATGGTGGTTGGTTCAATATTATCATTAATGTTGAGCTAATCGAAGTTTGAGAGTGATGAATAGCTTATCAGTCCTCTTCGTTACAAAAACGGCTCCAGTTTTGTACTGTTTGAGACTAGTATGGCTCCCTAGACATTACTACACACCAAATTAAAATTTCATTTTATGTACTTTCATTAACATGTACAAAATATTTCATTCCCGATCAATCCTTGATCAAGTCTTGAAAGTGCACAGTAAAAAAAAAATATATTACAATACATCTTGTGGAAAAGTGAAAAATATGCGTGCATCGAACTAAATTTGAACCAGTGTCAACAGCTGACTTATCGGCGATCGTCCTTGGCCAAATTATTACGGCAACAATAACTACCACTTGAGTACAGATTGTATTATGTTAGTTTTTGTCACGATACATCTTTAAAGAAAAAAGAAAACGGGGAAATTAACCAAGTGAATTGTGATTTCCCATGTCAGTATATGACAAGTTCCAAATAAGTAAAAACACACTGTGCTCAATCACAGGCGGTCCATCGAAATTAATTCGTCGTTTATCAAGGATCAGTAACATTTTGCAACACTATTAAAATAGCAAAAAAGACTTTTTTGTCTGCTAAGGCTGACGCATATTGTCTGAAAAACAACACATACGCACCTGCTTTTAAGACCTTTTTCAAACAAGCTCTTCGTTTCTTCATAATCTGTAACAATGTGTTTGCTGAGCTTGTCAACATAAACACCTAATTCCTCACTTTCGCGTACTGAAAATAAAAAAAATCATGCACGAACAAGGTCATTCTCGATGAAAACCTAAGATATTGTGTTTTCTCACTGTGACAGAAAACGAAATCATGCACTCTACTTACTCTGAACTGACGAAGGTCACTCAAATTTTCAATTTATTTACATTGTACCAGAAAAGCAGTAGAATATTAACTACGTATGCTAATACAACTTAGCGGGCAATTGATGAAAATGGCTATACATCACTGCAAGTCATTTAACCTTTATCATTTAGCTTTTTCCTCTTGCAGAAAAGTGTCCCGTGTGTTTTCAGCCAAACCCAGTATCCCATACATTAAATAGGCCATGTTTATAGAAATAGTGCACCTTATTTACAGTTAAATACAATTCTGCACTTCGTACAGCTACCAGCTATATAAATTCCATGACTAATCCTTTTATCAAGGGAGTGGGATGAGTTTTGCCAAGTTCTCAAAAAACAACAATATATTCGATTTGTCTCATTATTGAAAGGGCTTGGTCTATTATGCCACACCATGCCAACAAGAGAATGAACCTTCTAAGTTGGTTAGAGCAGACTTTAGTTTGGAAGATCTCCCCATTAAATATCTAATTACACACATGGGAAACAAAAAAAGCCATCAGAAGAAAGTACTGTACGCGAAGTCATTGGAATTCAATTGTATTCAAATTTGATTAGCCATATTAAGCTGATAAAATTATTGTGGTCCAAATTATTCCTTCAAGCTTTATTACATTATTTATCCCACTGATTCGTCATTGATAAAGTTAACCTTGTTTTTCAATGTTGCTGTATTTTCAACCTTTTTGAGACCATGCCCTTTTTCTCCTGTGCCCCTTCAGAAAAAACTGAATTCATTCAGCCCTTGGTTTTCTTTTATATCTATTTAGGTTTTCTATTTACTTTTCTCTCTCCAAAATTATGCGTTTTTCTCTAAACCAGTGTATTCTCCTTGCCTGGTTGTTCTTTCATGTGCTAATCTCAATTTTTCCAATGGTGCTTTCTTGACCTTGCCTGCTTCTCCTTTCTCACAAATCCATTGTATAATTTTTACCTGTGCAATAACATTCTTCAAAATTTCCTTTTTATCTCAAAAGTGACACCCAATACGAATTGCAGATCTTACCAGCTTTTAACACCCGACACCTCCCACCTCAACCTAGCCTATCACGGTGAATGTCTGATACTTCTCTTCACTGGCTCACCCATGCATTCTGCATTATATTAATTTCTCAGTTTAGTTCGCCATTAACATGTCATAAGAATTAATGCCTAAATAACTCATCCTCGGTTCCACAACATGCTGTTTGGAAGCTTTTAATGTACCTGCAGGATGGCCTTTTTTAGCAATTTTTTAATTCCAGCTCTCGTTATTTCCTCTATTAGTTTAACCTCTCACGATTTCTAGTTTAAAAACAAGAACAAAATCAAGTCTGCCTCTTTCAGCAGCAAAAAATTACCACAGAGAGAGAGGGGAGGGGGGGGGAGAAGTAGAAGAAGGGAGGGGGAAGGCGG